>CADEHL010001114.1:645836-675687 GCA_902827135.1 Harpagifer antarcticus | reverse complement strand
CTCCAACCTCGCCAGCGACTCCAGCCCCAGCGACTACTATGAAGACCCGGAGCCGCCGGAGCAGATTGAGCCGCCGGTGAGTGCCTGCTCTGGGTCACCTGATCCTGCATCTGGAGACAATATGAAGTATACTCTGCTACTTTACTGTTATGGCAAGGGTGGTACTAACGTGTTATGTTAGGCCGGTGTCCATCACAGCACATTAAAGTGAAAGTCCAGTTACAGAAAGACTTATTTCAACTTTGTTTTGGGAGTATTTGAATTCAAATCCAGCAATAGTTAAACACAAGCATGGGGAGGTGTATCTACAGAGGTGGAGAAGTACTCAGATCTTGTACTGGAGTAAAAGTAGAAGTACCAGAGTATAGGAATACTCTATTACAAGTAAAAGTCCTGCATTCATAATGTTACTCAAGTAAAAGTAGAATAGTATTACCAAAAGTAAAAGTCATTGTGCAGATTGGTCCATTTCAGAATAATATATATCATATGTTTTATAATGATTGATCATGAAAGTGTTCTCAAAGCTGGTGAAGGTGCAGCTAGTTTGAATGACTTTGTATACTGCAGGGTAGCTTGTGAATTGACTCCAGGTGGAACTCAATTATTTTTAAAGAGTTGATTATATTTACCATCATTAATCCAAATCTGTAAAGTAAGTAAAGGTATTAAATAAATATAGTTGAGTAAAAGTAAGTAGTGAACATGAAAACACCTCAAGTATCAAGTATACCAAGTATCACAGCCAATTAAAGTGGAAAGTCAAGGTGTGGGTGACTTTCTTCTTCCCTGTTACATACATTAGGAATAAATTGATCCCAGCCTAATTACAACTTTTTGTTTTTGTTTTGGGGATTCTTTGGCTTAAAATCCAGCAATAGCTAAAAAAAAAACCTAGGGAGCCGGACCTAGAAATGTAATTTAGAGTAAAAGCACTTTTTGGCAGAGCAGACCGCCTTCTGAGGCTGGAATTATTCCTAATGTATCATAGTGTGCCTTGTGAGACTCCACTTAAACTTAGTTGTAACATACTGCAGGGGTAGACATTAAGGGTAAAAAGCCACTGGCCCTCCGGGCCGGTGGAATTGTATTGTCACTGGCCCCACCATTGTAACCACTGGCCCGGAGCATTCGTCCAAAAAAAAAATATCGACTAATAATGAAGAAAATTAACACATTTGTTGCTATAGTAATTTATGCACTTACTACTTGTACTACAACATTTGAACAATCAGTTCTTCCTCATTTTCCTCAATTGTTCATATTTGGTTTATTAAAATAATGATATTGTGGTCATTGTTAAAAAATGTCTGCTTTTATTATGAGTATTATTATTTGTATAATGCGCTTTCTGCCTTCCTGTCATTAGGAGTTAGACATGTAATGGCTATAGATTAGATTAGAACCTTCATTATCCTAAACTGCTGGGACATTTCCCTATAGCCAATACCTTTATATTGTCTACTCTTCACTTGCTTGTCAGCATAGGTCGCATTGACGTACAGAGCCGACAGAAGACCTTGTTTATATTGGCATCGTATTGAGAGGTGCAGCCAGTGACGTGTCCTAAAACCAGGAAGTAAGCTGCTGGTTCCCTCGACAAAAAGTAATGGGATTTCTCTACAGGGTTTTGGAAAATAGCTGGAAATAAGGTCTGTGGAAAACAAACCTGTTTGATAAATGCACGTTTTGTTCAGCCGGATAATCTCCACATGTCTACCCTACTTTTATAATTTTGGAATCATAAATCTAATCGATAGATTATAAAAGGGTTTTAGGACGCGTCACTGCACCACTAGAAGCCAACTCCATCGATCAAGCTGAAACGTTCCTCTCCCTCTTCTTCTCATGCTCCCTGTCACTCTCCTTTAACTCCTCCTTTAACTCCTTTTATTTGAAGATTGTTTTTTGCTCGGCGCTTGGCCGGTTACCGCTGGTATTAAAAACATTTTGGCGAATGGTTAGGTGGCGCGATAGTCTGTCGTGAAGGAGCGCGCTCACGGGAGCCTGCTCGCGCTGCACTCCACAGCAAACAGCTGTTTGCTTTTCACCCAACAACGACAACCGACTCACGGAACGCTGTGTTGTAGCGTTAATAAACGAAACAATTTAACAACATTGCTTGTCAAAATACTGATGCCACAGGAAACATTTTTTTTTAAACAATATTTGTAGTGGCCCGAGCGGGCAAGTGGAAAGTACGTTATGCTGGCCCGGGGTGTATAAATAGGGCTTCCGGGCCAGCGGGCCAATTATAATGTCGAGCCCTGTACTGCATACAATTCTAACATTTTAAGTTTATTTAATCGTGGTACAATATCAACCGAAAGTGTGCATCACAAACTGGAGGTGTGGGGAGTGAGGTGGGCATTAAGAAGGCATGTGGGTCCGTCTTTATTAAAGCGCAATACTACATCGCTGGTCATCAGTATGTTGCATAGGCTGCACAATATTTTGATTATCACAGTTCCTTGTTTGTTTAAGTTTAACAAAAAATGTACCCTTTCCTCTGGTCACATTCCAATACTGTTGTCCCATATACTTTAACTAATATGACCAAAGAGAAGCAGAAATGAACTCCCCGCATACTAGCTAGAGCAGGGGTCGTCAACAGGCGGACCACGGTCCGGATCCGGACCCTGACGCCGACCTATACGGACCCGGACCTATAATCAATACAGTAATAAGGGATTTCAATTTTGACGGGCGATTCTATTTTCCGGCGCAGACTGAAAACTCATCTCTTTCGACTCCACTTCGAGCGATATAATTACTAACAAAGCACTTATATACTAATAAAGGACTGGCTTATCTAAAGCCAGTTGAGTAGCACTTGAAAAGTTTTAGCTCTATGAATCCTGATGTACTTATATGATTCTGTTTTCTTCAAGTTTGTATCTTGTTGGGCGAATGCACTTATTGTAAGTCACTTTGGATAAAAGCGTCAGCTAAATGCAATGTAATGTAATATTTTAACCCTGCCGACAGGGGGCGAAAGTGACGAGTGAGCGATACAGGGAGAGAAACACAGAAGTAGAGACGAGAGCGCGGCAGAGAGAAGCGGAGAGGAAAGTGAGTGAAGAGAATAATTAGCGATACAGGGAGAGAAGCGGAGAGGAGAGTGAACAGGCGTGTTAGCGGCAGACAGGGAGAGACAAATAATTACACATGGCGCTCTCCAGGAAGAGGAAAGTGGACAGTGAGAACAGAGCTTTTAACCCTGAGTGGACTCATTCATGTTCATCCTGCCCACTGGGAGCACAGAACCAGTGTGTCTCATTTGTTCAGAGACCGTGGCGCTCATTAAAAGTGCCAAAACGCCACTATGAGACAAAACACAAAGTGTTTGACCAAACATTCCCTCTCAAGTCAGAACTGAGGTCACACCAAATAAGCAGTCTCAGAGCCCAATATGATCAGTCCACCAGGATCAAAATTAAAACTAAATATCGTTCCAGGGCAGGCTAACCGAGGCTAACCAATGAGCTAACCGAGGCTAACCAATGAGCACCTGCATGTATGTATGAGAATGGCCCTGACACCATTTCAGCCCAGATCTAAACTCCTGGCAGGACAAGCTCAAGCTCAATTCTCACACTGAATCAAAAGAGTGAGTGAGGGACTGCAATATAAGAGGGAAAGAAAGAGAAACTTTAAAACTGTTCAATTGTTATGATGTGTAAGACTGATATGTTCTATAATCGGCTGAAACTATTAAGTCATGATGTGAAACGGTTAACAAAGACAAAGGGAAACTCAAGCTGCTGCCACACTTTATTTTATTTATCTAAAATTAAGCACTTTTAAGATGCACATATTTTCAAAAGCTATTTTATTTATTTTCTCCTATTTTATTTTTAAATGCAGCCCGAGAGGAACATTACACATATCCACATTATTTACTGTATATCTGTATAGTTCAATGTTAATTGACAATAAATAGTGTTGTTTATGAATTGTACTTTCTTTATTTGATTGGCAGTTAGTTGTTGATTACATGCAGACGTTGATAAAGCTACTTCAATATATATCACACCTTTGCATGGGGAGATTTTCTGGACCTCGTTGAATTTCAGTTGAATACCCCTGAGCTAGAGGATAGTACCCTGATAATGCAGATTTAACAAACATAGCCACATTTCTTTCTCAGTCTTTTCACACTTTTTCTCACCCTGGTGTGTGTGTGGCTTTGGATGAGGGAAAACAAAAGGCACATTAGTGACGGTCAGTGCTCAGGACCAAGAGCCAAAGCCAGATCTCTTTGAGTGTGTCTCCTGACGGACTGTAATCATCAGTTCTGGTTTAACCAGTTTTTTCTGCTGAGCCTCTGGATCTGAGAGGTCAAGGACAGAGACACACAAACACAGATTTCATATTATTAACTACCCTATATTGTTTTACACAAAAAAAAAAATCAAAACTGATGTTGAATGGCTTTAACCAAATGGCTTGTAACCCTCTGTCAAGTTTTTTAATACGAACTTGAGTGATACACCATTGAAACATATTGTCTTTAATGTGCTGCCAGCATGGCAATTTTGACTTGAGCTGAATTGCTATAGAGAGAGTAGTGAACATTTTCCAGGGGGGAGGATTAGGAAGGAGTGTTTTCAAATTAGCCAGAGAAAAGAGCCAATGAAGGCAGGTGTCACAGGGGTCAAGTGTGTGTGTGTGTGTGTGTGTGCGTGCGCACGTGCGTGTGTGTGTGTGAGGGGGGGGGTAAGTGCTAAGCAGTAACACACAGGCATTTGATCACAGCAGACTCTTAATTGGGATGATGAGTTTTTCTCTCGGCTCCTGTCCTCCACCTCTAAAGCCCTCAGAGAGGAATTTAAGTAACAACTGATATCAACTGTGGAAGAATACGGTAGTAGGACGGAAGCTTCCAAACAACCAATGAATCTGCTTACCACACTTGAAGTGCTTTTTTCATGCTTCAAATACATTTCTTCTTCAGCTTTAAGCCAGCTCTAAACTTTTCTTTTTGCTAAGCCTTCCCTTTTTAAGATTATTCATGCACCTAAAAACAGAAACTGAGAAGGGGAGTATGACAGAAATTGATGTTTGCAAAGCCATTTTTAGTGCTTACTTAATATATTCACTTACTGTTTAAGGTCAAAGATCATTATTACAAGGCTTAGTTGAATACTCAATGCTGATTGGTCAACTTCAAACATTCTGCGTTCGGCTCTTCTCTGCTAGCAGACAGTTGCTAAAGATAGCAGACCGTTGCTGAGGATAGCAGACCGTTGCTAAGGATGCAGAAAGAAGTCAGGTACATTTAACGTCAGTGTTGTACAAAAAAACTGTTGTTTTTCCTCTGTCAGAAAACTACGGAGCCCCTAAAGGGACATGGAAACAAAATAAATAAAGAGAGAGAGAAAAACGGATACAGGATAACGGGTAAGTATCTCGTGCGCATGAGAAACTAACCGGTACGCCAAGGAGGGAGTGGAGCGCACAGGAGACAACAATTTCATTGCAGACTGTTATGTTTACGTGGAGAAATGACAGTGCATACATTATTTGAGATATATTTTGAAATCAGACTTTAACTCCGACTTTTTAAGGACATTTCGGCTAGAGGGGTATGTTTAAAAAACGTAGCAGCCTGCGGTCACTCCAGGAGGCGGCGGGACGTTTAACTCAGACTCTGAGCCCTCGATTCCAGTGATTCCATGCGTCGCGTCACGTCTGCGTCGCGTCACGTCTGCGTCACGTCACGGCTGCGCCGCGGTTTTGGTCCGACGTCATAGCCTACCGGGCGCGTTTCAGAAGCATTTCAGAAGCGGAGCCTCTTGCCTGCCGGCTCGCAGTTTTTGTTGATTTGGGCATATTTCCTGGACAGGCTACTTTACAAAGTTAATAATAATTGTAATATTCCAGTTATAAACAACATGAATCAAAGACATGAATCCTGCTGGCAAAGAGGAGGCAAATCCTACTTTGATTGAGCTACGTATCGCTGGTGTTTTATTTCATTTGGTTGTTTAGCCCCTCATGCTATAATCATGTGTATTTTCTCCATTCCTGTTCATGTGTCCTCTCGCAATTATCACTGGCCCCGTGTATCTCGTAATCGATATAACCTGCTCTCGTCTATCCCACATGCTCCACTGACATCCAACATCTAGTTTCAGGTGGCCTGTGGAAATGCCAGTCAGCTGTTCCTAAAGCTGACTTAATCTCTGGCTACGCCTCCCTGCAGTCCCTGGATTTCCTTGCTCTCACTGAGACCTGGATTACTCCATCCAACACATCCACCGCAGCAGCTCTCTCCACAGCATATTCCTTCTCCCATACACCCAGACCCACTGGCAGAGGAGGTGGCACTGGTCTCCTGCTCTCTCCAAAATGGAGCTGTTCCCTCTTCGAGCTACCTAACTTCACTCCTTCCACCTTTGAATTCCATGCCGTCACAGTAACCCATCCTATACAATTAACCATTGTTGTTCTCTACCGTCCTCCAGGCGCCTTGGGGGACTTCTTGGAGGAATTAGATCATCTCCTCTCACACATCCCTGAAACTGGCCCTCCCGCTGTACTTCTCGGAGACTTCAACCTCCAGACAGGGAAGATAGACGAACTAACATCTCTGTTAACCGCCTTTGCTTTCTCACTGTCTCCATCCCCACCAACTCATAAAGCTGGCAATGTCCTTGATCTCATATTCTCAAGGAACTGCACTACTTCTAACCTCTCTGTAAACCCGCTCCACACATCCGATCACTTCTTCCTTTCATTCTCTCTACCCCTTTCCAAACATAACAAACTAATCTCTTCTCATCCTGCACCTGTCCGCCGTAACCTTCGTTCCCTCTCCCCCTCTACCTTTGCCTCATCGGTGCTCTCAGCCCTCCCTTCCTCTGACTCGTTTCCAACTCCTGCCTCCAAACTCTGCTGCAGAAACTCTCCTCTCTACTCTCTCATCCTCTCACATCTCAGCAAGCTCGTCAGTCTCCTCCTGCTCCCTGGCTAAATGCGTGCTAATAGAACCGTCCTTCGGGCAGCAGAGCGGAAATGGTGGAAATCCAAACACCATGACGACCTCCTAACCTATCAGGCTCTCCTCTCCTCTTTCTCTGCTTCGACCTCTCAGATAAAAAGCACTTTCTTTCAAGATAAGATCCAATCTTCCTATTCCAATCCCAAAAAACTATTTTCCATCTTCTCCACCCTCCTGGACCCTCCCCCCTCCCCCCTCCTCACTTCTGTCAAGCAACTTTGTTAACCACTTTGAAAAAAAGGTTGATGATATTCGCTCTTCTTTTTCTGACTCACCTTTACTCACCGCTGGGTCACCAGACCCTCCTTTCACCTACACACTAACCTCCTTTTCCCCTCTCTCTCCAAGTGAGGTTCTTACCCTCATTACCTCTGCCTGCCCTACCACCTGTCCTCTGGACCCTATCCCTTCAAACCTCCTTCAGACTATCGCTCCTGATATTCTACCGTTTCTCACCCATTTCATCAACACTTCTCTAACTTCTGGTCACTTTCCAAATAGTCTTAAGGAGGCAAGAGTAAACCCTCTCCTAAAGAAATCCACTCTCAACCCGTCTGATGTTATAAACTACAGGCCTGTCTCTCTCCTCCCGTTCCTGTCTAAAACACTTGAACGCGCTGTCTTTAAACAACTCTCCTGGTATCTCCATCAGAACAACCTTCTGGATACGCACCAGTCTGGTTTCAAGGCAGGTCACTCCACAGAAACTGCTCTCATTGCTGTCACTGAGGAACTGCACACTGCCAAAGCAGCATCCCTCTCCTCTGTCATCATCCTGTTGGACCTGTCAGCTGCAATCGACACGGTGAACCATCAGATCCTCCTTCGCATTCTCCAAGAACTTGGAGTTTCAGGCTCTGCACTTTCCCTCCTCACCTCATACCTCAAAGACCGTACCTACAGGGTAACTTGGAGAGGGTCCGAGTCCGACCCTTGTCAATGAACTACAGAGGTCCCTCAGGGCTCTGTTCTTGGTCCCCTCCTCTTCTCCCTGTACACAAACTCGCTCGGATCAGTCATTAGCCCGCATGGTTTTTCATACCACTGCTACGCTGACGACACCCAATTAATTCTGTCCTTTCCCCGCTCAGAGACCCAGGTCGTCGCACGCATCTCTGCTTGTCTAGCTGACATCTCTCAGTGGATGTCTGCTCATCACCTCAAGCTCAACCTTGACAAGACTGAACTGCTTTTCCTTCCAGGAAAAGATTGTCCCACTCTTGACCTGACAATCAACATCGGCACCTCTGTTGTTTCCCCGACTCAGACTGCAAGGAATCTGGGTGTGATCCTAGATAACAACTTGTCCTTCACTGCAAACATAGCTGCTATAACCGGTTGCTGCAGATACACACTTTTCAACATCAGAAAGATTCGTCCCCAGCTGACCCAGAAAGCCATGCAGGTTCTGGTCCAGGCTCTCATCACCTCACGCCTAGACTACTGCAACTCCCTCCTGGCTGGTCTACCTGCATGTGCCATCCGACCTCTGCAGCTCATCCAGAATGCAGCGGCTCGTCTGGTCTTCAACCTTCCAACATTTTCCCACACCACTCCGCTCCTCCGCTCCCTTCACTGGCTCCCGGTAACTGCTAGAATCCACTTCAAGACACTGGTACTTGCATACCATGCTGCGAATGGATCTGGCCCTTCCTACATCCAGGACATGGTTAAACTGTACACCCCAGCGCGTGCACTACGCTCTGCATCAGCCAAACGACTCGCTGCACCATCGCTGCGAGGGGGACCCAAGTTCCCATCAGCAAAAACACGTGGGTTTGCTATCTTGGCTCCAAAATGGTGGAATGAGCTCCCCATTGACATCAGGACAGCAGAAAGCCTGCACATCTTCCGGCACAGACTGAAAACTCATCTCGTTCTACTCCACCTCAAGCGATAGAATTACTAACAAAGAACTGCTAACAGAGCACTTATATACTAATAAAGGACTGGCTTATCTATAGCCAGTTGAGTAGCACTTGAAATGTTTGGCTCTATGATACCTGATGTACTTATATGATTCTGTTTTCTTCAAGGTTGTGTCTCCCTGGTCGAATGTACTTATTGTAAGTCGCTTTGGATAAAAGCGTCAGCTAAATGCAATGTAATGTAATGTTGGTAAATAAATGCATTCATCATCATAATGATTCTATATATACAGTGGGGCAAAAAACGTATTTAGTCAGCCATCAATTGTGCAAGTTCTCCCACTTAAAAAGATGAGAGAGGCCTGTAATTTTCATCCTCAACTATGAGAGACAAAATGAGAAAAAAAAATCCAGAAAATCACATTGTCTGATTTTTAAAGAATTTATTTGCAAATTATGGTGGAAAATAAGTATTTGGTCAATAACAAAATTCATCTCAATACTTTGTTATATACCCTTTTTTGGCAATGACAGAGGTCAAACGTTTTCTGTAAGTCTTCACAAGGTTTTCACACACTGTTGCTGGTATTTTGGCCCATTCCTCCATGCAGATCTCCTCTAGAGCAGTGATGTTTTGGGGCTGTCGCTGGGCAACACGGACTTTCAACTCCCTCCAAAGATTTTCTATGGGGTTGAGATCTGGAGACTGGCTAGGCCACTCCAGGACCTTGAAATGCTTCTTA
Organism: Harpagifer antarcticus; assembly: GCA_902827135.1. Classification (NCBI taxonomy): domain Eukaryota; kingdom Metazoa; phylum Chordata; class Actinopteri; order Perciformes; family Harpagiferidae; genus Harpagifer; species Harpagifer antarcticus. The sequence goes on along the minus strand of CADEHL010001114.1, from coordinate 666,070 downwards.
CGAAGCCACTCCTTCGTTGCCCGGGCGGTGTGTTTGGGATCATTGTCATGCTGAAAGACCCAGCCACGTTTCATCTTCAATGCCCTTGCTGATGGAAGGAGGTTGTCACTCAAAATCTCACGATACATGGCCCCATTCATTCTTTCCTTTACACGGATCAGTCGTCCTGGTCCCTTTGCAGAAAAACAGCCCCAAAGCATGATGTTTCCACCCCCATGTTTCACAGTAGGTATGGTGTTCTTTGGATGTAACTCAGCATTCTTTCTCCTCCAAACACGTCTAGTTGAGTTTTTACCAAAAAGTTCTATTTTGGTTTCATCTGACCATATGACATTCTTCCTCTTCTGGATCATCTAAATGCTCTCTCGCAAACTTCAGACGGGCCTGGACATGTACTGGCTTAAGCAGGGGGATACGTCTGGCACTGCAGGATTTGAGTCCCTGGCGGCGTAGTGTGTTACTGATGGTAGCCTTTGTTACTTTGGTCCCAGCTCTCTGCAGGTCATTGACTAGGTCCCCCCTTGGGGTTCTGGGATCTTTGCTCACCGTTCTTGTGATCATTTTGACCCCACGGGGTGAGATCTTGCGTGGAGCCCCAGATCGAGGGAGATTATCAGTGGTCTTGTACGTCTTCCATTTTCTAATAATTGCTCCCACAGTTGATTTCTTCACGCCAAGCTGCTTACCTATTGCAGATTCAGTCTTCCCAGCCTGGTGCAGGTCTACAATTTTGTTTCTGGTGTCCTTTGACAGCTCTTTGGTCTTGGCCATGGTGGAGTTTGGAGTGTGACTGTTGTGGACAGGTGTCTTTTATACTGATAACGAGTTCAAACAGGAGCCATTAATACAGTTAACAACTGTTTGTTTGTAGTTGACCAAATACTTATTTTACCGAGGAATTTACCAATTAATTCATTAAACATCCTACAATTTGATTTCCTGGATTCTTTCCCCCCATTCTGTCTCTCATAGTTGAAGTGTACCTAGGATGAAAATTACAGGCCTCTCTCATCTTTTTAAGTGGGAGAACTTGCACAATTGGTGGCTGACTAAATACTTTTTTGCCCCACTGTATAATTTACACAGTGCCTGTAAACCGGAGGAGAATGCTGGCATCTGGTCGAATAGCACCCATTGACTAGATCTGCCACGGTCTTTGCGAACGCCGCGCCACAACCGCAACGCGGCCGTAACGCGACGCAGACGGACCCGGTGGACTCTAGTGATGAGAAGAGCAGCACCAGGACGCAAAGAGCTTTTACGCACTGCCTACACTGTTTCCCTTCATCCGAACAGCTAAAGAGTGCTCTTTAGAATGCTGAACTGTAATCAATGAACAGCATTGTTCCTCTGGTCCAGGTGTGAGAGGGCAGTGTGGATGGTGTGGGCTATGGCGTCGTCTGTGGACCTGTTTGCTCTGTAGGCAAACTGCAGGGGGTCCAGAGAGTCAGGGAGGGAAGAGGTGATGAAGGTTTTGACTAACCACTCAAAGCACTTCATAAAGATGGAGATGAGTGCTACTGGGTGGTAGTCGTTGAGGCTGGTGATTTTAGTTTTTTTGGGGACAGGAACGATGGTGGAGTGTTTAAAGCATGTGGGGACTACAGACTGCAGCAGGGACTTGTTGAAGATGTCTGTGAACACCTCTGCCAGCTGAACTGCACACACCCTGAGAACACGGCCAGGGATGCCATCAGGTCCAGGAGCCTTGTGTGGGTTAACCCTTTTAATGGATTTGCACACATCTGCCCTGTTTAAAACAAAAGGGCAGAGCTCCTGATCCTTCTGTACCTCCACAGCCTGGCTGCTCTCAAACGTGCAAAAAAGCTGGACCCTAGGAACACATAAGTGAGAATGCTGTTCATTGACTACAGTTCAGCTTTCAACACCATTGTGCCCTCCAAGCTGGTCATCAAGCTCAGAGACCTCGGGCTCAACAGCGCCTTCTATGATTGGATCCTGAACTTCCTGACGGGCAGACCCCAGGCAGTGCGGGTGGGAAACATCACATCCTCCATCCTGATCCTCAACACCGGAGCCCTTCAACGCTGCGTGCTCAGCCCTCTCCTCTACTCCCTGTTCACACACGTCTGCGTGGCCACACACAGCTCCAACACCATCGTGAAGTTTGCTGGCGACACGACCGTCATCGGCCAGATCACCAACGGCGACGAGACGGCGTACAGAGAGGTACCTTAGTGCTAGGATAACAACCTCCATCTCAACGTCAGCAAAACCAAGGAGCTGATTGTGGATTACAGGTAGCAGCAGGGAGAGGGACTCGCCCCCATCACCATCAATGGGACTACGGTGGAGAGAGTCAGCAGCTTCAGGTTCCTCGGGGTCCACATCACTGAGGACCTGACATGGACTCTTCACACTAACACCATCACCAAAACAGCTCAACAGCGGCTCTTCTTCCTCCGCAGGCAGAGGAGGTTCAACATGGACTCCAAGATACTCTGCAACTTCTACAGGTGCACCATAGAGAGGATCCTGACCTTCTACAGGTGCACCATAGAGAGGATCCTGACCTTCTACAGGTGCACCATAGAGAGCATCCTGACCTTCTACAGGTGCCCCGTAAAGAGGATCCTGACCTTCTACAGGTGCACCATAGAGAGGATCCTGTCCTTCTACAGGTGCACCATAGAGAGCATCCTGACCTTCTACAGGTGCACCATAGAGAGCATCCTAACCTCAGGTGCACCATAGAGAGGATCCTGACCTTCTACAGGTGCACCATAGAGAGGATCCTGACCTTCTACAGGTGCACCATAGAGAGCATCCTGACCTTCTACAGGTGCACCATAGAGAGGATCCTGACTGGCTGCATCACGGCCTGGTTCAGCAGCTGCACCACCCTCAATCGAAAGGCTTTACAGAGGGTGGTGAAAACTGCACAGAACATCACCAGGACGTAGCTGCCATCCATGGAGGACCTTTACTCCCAGCGGCTCAGGAAGAAAGCCCTCAGGATTATAAAAGACCCCCATCACCCCAGCCACAAACTGTTCTGTCTGCTGCCGTCTGTCAGGCGTTACCGCAGCATCAGGACTAAAACCACCAGACTCAGGGACAGTTATATCTCTCACAGGCTCCGCCCTCTACTGGACTCTATGGGTACTACCCTCTATGCAAGCATTCACCTAATAGGGTGGTGGTGGCGAAGTCCATAGGGACTTGGCTTGGCAACTGGAAGGTCACCAGTTCAAGTCCCGGAAAGACCAAGTGCTACCGAGGTGTCCCTGAGCAAGGCACCGTTCCCTACACTGCTCCCCGGGCGCCCTACATAATGGCAGCCCACTGCTCCTAACACTAGGATGGGTCAAATGCACAGAAACCGTTTTGTTACATGGTACCTGTACTGTGTAATGACAATAAGTTGAATCTATCTATCTACTGAGACTTCTATAGACGTAGCCGGCCCCGGGGCGGGCCTACCTGAATGCGCGCAGGCCTACCTGAATGCGCGCGCATCTCACCGTATAAAAGGAGGCCTCACCTTCTGACTATCATCCTACACCTCTCTTCTGAGTAGAAGGCTCCGCCTGTGCTAATATAACAAGGGTTACAATACCCAACGTTTCATCCCACAGGCCATAAGACTGTTAAACACCTGACAGTCCTGAACTTTGAAACAACATCCATAACATTCATCTGGCTGCAATTTAGAAATGATTTATCTAATATGTCATATTCCAATCACTTGTATATAGACTCTTATTGCACTATTTCACTATTTCACTTTTTTACTATTTTTCTTTTTGTATTTACTATTTACTTGCACTATTTCTTTCAGTTTTATTGTGTTGCACTGTTGGAGGAGCCTGTGACCTAAGATTTTCATCATCATAACTACACTGTAGCTATGTTCATATGATCAATAAAGGCCTTGAACCTTGAACCTTGATTTCGGTCTTGAGGAAATGATTTTGGGGTTCTGATAAGTACTGAAGGCACTGTATGTAACACATCAACCTGAACACTGAATCAACAAAGAATCAGTCCATGTCCCAGCCTCGACCCTCCTTGAATCGTTTAACTTTCTGCCTCTGGCTTGTTATTAAAGAAAAGTCCCCAGTGAACCTCTCTGATGAACCTTGTTCAGTGCTATTTGTCTTCCAACTTGTCTTCTACTTTTCCTCCATGTTTTTATTGGCTTTCCATGTCTCATTTTTCTTTTGACCTGTGGGATCTGCTCCAGGACAGTTTTTGCTTCATTGCTTATGGTTTTACCAAGGGCAAGCTATATCAACCTACCAATCTTGCATCAAATAGTCTTTTGAAACAACAGTAGTTGTTAATAATTGTACTTTAGGCAATATTCTGCTTGACGTTCCAGACAGAGTACTGGCTCTGTATTAGAGCATCTTAAACTCTTCACTGCAGGAGTTTGACACTTTGTTTTCATTGTCCATTGTCAGGTAAATAGAGCAATCTTAAAGTTCATGGCTATTTTCAATCATATTAAGACTTCATTTGTAGGAGACAGGTTTTATTATTTTGTGGCGTTTTTACCTGCATTAATTGATCTTTTGGCCATTTGTGGGCAGCCGACCATGGCAAACACGACATTGTCATATTATCACCATATAACACATGCTAGCAAACAGCAGCCCTCTGTACATATCCAGCAGACATGGGCCAACATCAGTATTTATTTATTGTTGTGTTTCTGGCAACCTAATAATTGTGAGTCGAGTATTTCCACTATTTTAACACTGTTTTGGTCTCCACCACCTCCTGGTGTAAGATCTTATATGAGTTGCTAAATGTTCTGCTATGTTCACCAGTTGGGAGTAAATCAGTTATTTCCTTTGCGTGGACAGAAAGAGCGTACAGTCAGTTATGAAAGCTTTGTTGAAACAGTTGACTAACCAAATACTAAAGTTGCAAACAATGAGCTAATGGATGCTAATATGCACAATATAACTGGGAGGAGCTGTAGAGTTAGCTAATTATTTTTTGATTAGTTGATACAAGCTACCATTTTAACATTACATATATCATTCATTGGTTATATGAAGATTAGTTGCCAGGGAAGCGTTAGCATGTGTTTCAACATTTTTCCAGTGTTGTTCTTCGCTACTGTTCCTGCACTTTGGGCTTTAATTACCCCTTTGCATCTCAGATGACTACTGTATGTTACGTGGAAAATCCATCTTAGTTGAAGGTAATAACTAACAGGGTTTTTTCATGATTTGTTCTCTTAAGTACTAATTACTTTTACTTGATGGAACTCCACATTACAGTACATCAGCTTCGTACATGATAGCCGTCTTTCTACAACTATGTAGCCATTGGTTTCCACTTCAGTCGTTTAATTAATGAGGTTTGTATTGCTAATATATAATGGAAAACCAATGGCCACTAAGAAGGTAGGAAAAACACATTCATTAATGTCAAACACAATAGCATGACTTCCAGTAAATATGTCAAAACATGAAACTTTAAATGTCTTTTTGTAGAACTCTTTTAAAAACTCATGTTTCTACATAAACAAATAGCTTTTCCATCTCAGTGCACAGAAACACTGTGTTATGTTTCAAGGATGAAAATGGACATTAGATGTTTTCCTTCCAGTACTACTTTGTATTGTACAAGCTGGAATGAAACAGTCCACTATAACTGTGTTCTCTGAAATTCAATGATTTAAAGTGATAATGGTTTCTAGCTGGGCACTGCAGCTTGCCAAAAAGTTACAACCCTCATTTAATCTGCACATGACCCCTGACTCTGCAGACAGATGGATGTGGTGAAACCCCCGTCAGAATGCCAGCATGTCTCTCTCACACTCGGTTTCTGTTGCTCCATACCTCTTACTTCATCATGATAAAGATGAGGAATAGAGCAATATCAAAGCTTTTTCACTTTCTGTAGCCTTTATCCTGACCCAGTCACCACATCATTTTTCATCTCAGTTTCTATTTATACTGCTTCACCCCGTCCCTCGCTCCCTCTTTCCCTTATGCCTGTCTTTACAGTATCTCTCACCCATATTACACAACCCCCTGGAGTCTGCAGAAGAATGTGGTGTGTAATTATCAATTATTTCCAAGGAACTTTTGTAATTTCTCTTTGGACCGTCCAGCTCAGTCTCTCCGCTCCTCTTGAGTGTTGAGATATGTGACTACAAATATCACACTGTACAATGTTCTTTCAGATTCTAGTAGGTGGACATGGTGTGTAGAATAAGGCCTCTTTAAAGGGTCCTTTTGTACATAATTGTCACAGAAGAGATTAGAGGAGCTTGGGTTGATTTATTTTAGTCTAGAGGGAGTAACTCATATTTGCTATCTTGACATATCTCAGGGTTAAACACTGATCAAACTAATCTAAGCTTATAAAACCCTTTTTCTTCATCCCTCCCCTCTCTTTCCCATGTCCATCTCTCTGAATATATCCTCCCCTGCCTGACCTCACTCCATCAATTCTCTAACCAATATGTTGTAATAAAAAAATATCAGTTTGTTTTATTTATACCTCTCTCGAACTATTCTATAAAAATTAGGAGTGTATTTTCCTTGTTGCACTTTATTCCCTTTTACATTCATGCAAATGTTTTTCTTAAAACAATTTTTGAATACCCCCCGTGTGATTTAGTCCTTTGGGACTCATTGTTTGCAACCGGTTTTAATGCCAAGCTTTTTGACTCTTGATGCTCTCGGTATGAGAGGCTTATTCAAAGTGTTTTGACATCTGAAGGTAACCTGTTGGTGGAGGACCCTCCAAAGACTGACCTGCAGACCTCACCACTTGACACACTGTGTTTGAGGCTGTGTGCCCTGAATGGAAGGGGGTTGAATGGGAGTGTGAATGTGGGTGAATTGAAGGTGAAAAGGGTCAACGAGGATAGAATGCATAATGAAGTGAGGCTGTCAGAGCTGAGAGGCCAAGAAGCAGCCTTTCTACCCAAAAACATGCAGGTTACCAATTTCTTTTGCTGAAAACATTGCACAGGAAGTTATATATTTTAAGTTGTATTTACATTCCTTCTCTCCTAGTAATAACATTTAAGAGTAATGCATAGGCATAGATTTCATTTGAAATCTGCTCCTGTCTTGACCTACACATGGTACATGCATTCTAAGGTTAAGGTAGTTCATTTATATAGCACATTTCATACACAATGGCAATTCAAAGTGCGTAAAGCACTTACACACAATGAAACAATAACTAAAACAACTGAAAATAAAGCGATTCATAAAAGACAATGAACGTATAAGAAATGATCGTTTTAAACGCTGCAAGTGGTGCAGAAGTTCTGTATAATACCAAATGTTGTTAAATGACCTCTGTAAAAGCTCATTGGTATGAGCTATTGGTGAATAGAAAGGTTTTTAAGGTTTAATAACATAGGATCGATGCATAGACTTCAGATGTTCTGGAAGTTTATTCCAGATCTGTGGAGCATAAAAGCTAAAAGCTGCTTCTGTGCGTTTGGTTCTGACCCGGGACAGTGAGTCACCCCCCCCCCCCCGATGATCCCAGAGCTCTGGGTGGCTGTCAGAGAAAATAGGCTCTTAATAGAAGCATGGATGATATTAACAATGTTTCATTTATGTCTTGGCCTTTAATGAAACATGTAGGCAAGCCAACCATCACTGCTTCCTCAAGAACACTGTTATGGCGCATTTCCACTGCAGGGCCTCGCACGGCTTCGTACGGTATAGTTAGGCCTTGGTAGGCCAGGCTCACTTTATGCTGCATTTCCATTACAGTTTAGGAACAGGGGCAGTAACTATAGTAACGCAGTGTAGGCGGAGCCGTGACATCATCTTCAAGGCGAACCACAAAACCAACATCAGCCGATAGCTGTTAGCCCTCAGAGCTCACAGCTCCTCATATCTGTTCAGAAAGTAGACAAAAGTTAAACAAGTACAAACCACAGACTTTCTGTGTCATGGCGAATACAGTCGCTGGTTTATTTATAGGCCGTTGTTGTGAGCAGAGTTCCCGTTAGAATATTTTTTCCGCCCGTCAACATGTCCGTTAAAGTTTAAATCTTCCGGACAACATTTGAAAAGTGCCGGTCAAAGGTCTTCTTTGTTATTTATTGAGCTTTAAAACAAATTGATATGATTCAATATTAAACAAACTAATTATAGTAGATTAACTATTCAAAAGTGTTCAGTAATTTACAATAACACAGGAATAATAAACGGAGCGCTCTCTCCCTCTCCTGACAGCTCGTCATGCAGCAGGCGGAACAGTGATGAGTAAACCGACAGTAAAACTAAACATATCTATAACTAGTTACGGTAGTTTGAGAGGTCATTAAAATAGCTACGTGTGATATTCTAACCTGAAGTGTGTGTTTTGTTCCGCTCACCGCTGCATGTGATTATGCAGAGCTGCGTGTCGACTCGTCAGCAGCAGCTGATCTCTCTCTCCTGTCAGATTAGACTTTACTCGCGTTTATGTCCATATCGATCAGATCCAGCTAGTTCTAGCTAATGATAGGACTACCTGCTTATTAAAAGACACCTAAACAATAAGCGTCGCTATGCAACCGGGTGAGGCCACAAAGTATAGCGCAGCATTATGCATTTGTTTACATGCCCACAGGAACTCCGAGGCATTACCAACAGATCAACGCACAATCAACCCATACAGGACATCTCTTTCTCCACATTAAGTGTTAGACGTTAGAATTGACTATTCTTGTCTGTCACATACTCTTTTGTCTGTCACATAAGTGGCGCAAGTTGCGCAACTGATGCGGTATTGCGCTAAACGGAAATTATTTGGACGGACACCTTGACCGGAGAGATTTAGATTTGCCGGTCTTCAGCATATTTTACCGGTCATAGTCCGGTAATTACCGGCTAACGGGAACTCTGGTTGTGAATGTGGACGGTCGGAGCATATACTACGTTAGCTTAGCCGATCTCCATTCAGAAAACACGCATTTCAAAAGGTTTTTCATCTGCCGTCTGTCTGCAGACTTGTCAAAGCATTAATTCATGGTTTTTACTAACCGGTATCAGTATGTAGTTACTTCGGCTTCATTTTAAAACGTGTATTACAATGAAATCACGGTCAAATATGTTCATTTTGTTGTAGTTGCCAGCGATTCTCTCACTAGTTTAGCATACTCAGCTTTAGCTTTATATGCACTTTAGCTTTTACCTCTGGTGCTAAATCCTCCACTATCGTGTTGTCTCCCTTAAAAGTGAAATCTGACTCATCTGCTGCACGGAGCAGACACTTTTACACAACGTGTTCTGGAAGTAATATGGTCTTTGTTTACATTAGCAAGCTTCGCTAACACTCAGAGCTAACCTGTACTGGAGAGAGTATGTTTAAAAAAGCAGGAAATATCAAAAAGGAACTCACCTTGTGGTAAACCTGCAAGAAAATAAGCGTTTGAGCTCCATACTGTTTCAGAAATAATCCTTGATGTGGTTTGGAACATAATATGGCATTTAATCACGGCAGCATTTAGTATCTGTATCTCGTAGAATTCTGAGCAGGCACAAGCTCCCCCCCCCAGAATCAGCTATTCTCTAACAGGGCTGGAATAAAGGGATATGAGGGATGTCTAAAATGCATGATCTGTTTGGTATTTTGAGCTAAACACATCATAGACATGTTTTTATATATTATTATATATCTGAGACCCATAATATATGCCCAAAAATAGCATGATAGGAGGTATTTAAGACTTGGCGAAACCTGAAAATGAATTACATTATCATGTTACATTTCAGCCAATATCAATACTAATTTATACTTGATAATATAAATCTGTATTTGTAATAGATAAAAGGTGATTTATTTTTCATAAAGTTGTATGTATGGTGTGGGTATCTACTGTAAATCCATCCGTCTTAACGTGAACACTTGTAAGTTTGTCTATAAGTGGACGAGTCCCACTCAGGTCCTCTTAGTGCCAGGACTTACAATCAACCAGCAATTATCCTTAGATCAGCTCCACGGCCACCTGACCTGTCCCCAGCTTCAAAGTCTCACACAGTGGGCCACTTCAGACTAAATCAGTTTGGCGTTTTATGCATTTGAGCTTTACTCGGTCACAGCAGTTAGTTTTCTTGGTCTTACTTTGATTTGGTGGATAATCATGCTTAAAGAACGTATAATGTGTTCATTGACCCAGTTACCCCCTTAGGTCTCAACCCACAGCCTCTCTCAATGCTCCTCTGATTGTAATCAGAGAGATCAACGCCAGCACTCACTTTGTCTGCACTACGGGCATAGTGCTTTCTATTAAAGTACCTATGACTGTTAGATATTATAATGGATTTACGCTCCACGTTTCAAATATCTCCGCGTCCTTCTCGAGCTGTGTTATATGGAAGGAATTCAGTGCCACCAAGTCAACCATACTCTACTTTAATGGCAATATTACAATGCACCAGAAATCATTACATTCAATACAATAATACACACAAATACAACACACATACAACACAACACACATACAACCTGGTGATCACGTCAGCCGGCCAGCAGAAAGAGACTGAACACCGCTGCGTCTCTTGTATTTATGCTGAAGCAATGGGAGGGATCATCCGATCTCTCCCCTTTGATTGGCAGCCCAAATATCCTCAACACCCCAAATCTGAAGTTCCCCCACTCACAGGTGGCGAGAGCATTTGCATACAGTGCAAGTCAAGACATGCGGCCACCTTCCCCCGTCCATATGGTCTCTCTGAAGTCACATGTGCTTGCCCAAATTCCAGCTCAGTTTTAACCCAAATCATTCTCATTTTTAAGCTTATACATTTGGAGCTAACATGAATACATTCAAATATTCTACTGCAATCCCCCTTTTGATTTAGATCTAATAAATCAATTACTTTCAAGACATTCACATTCGTTCTGGGATTCAGACTATTTAAACGTTCAGAAATGGCTCCACATATCAACTTCATACGACCGTGTTAGAAATACTAAAATATGTAAATAACTCCATACATCAATTACATCACTTAGTAACAACAAAGTTAAAACCCTTCAATCAGAATGATTGAGTATAGTCAATCGTCATAAGGTATAACCTTCACAGTGGTGATTCAATTAATCTGTAATCGGCAAAATTGCAGTGTCTTCAAGCTTTAACATTACTTCATGTATGCTTCATTCCGCTTTAGTTTCAGAGCCACACATGATATCAGTGCATTAAAACTTCCCAAAGCGTGGAGACATCAGTATGTCTCCAACATATCCCTCCTGTTTATACTCCGGAATAACATAGAACCTGGAAAGATACAAATGATTGTAAAAGATCAAAAATTCATATACAAAAGTACCCAAACGGCTGAGGTAGGTAAATTGTATAGGCACATGTTTTAATGTAATCCCCATGGTCTAATTCTTTCTCTGTACATCGTCAGTTTCTATCCCTCAGACCCGTTACTGTTTCCCTGCTCACGTCCACTCTTTAAATTCTACTGGGTTCTGTTGGTTTCTTCACTGGTTTGAGACGGGTGCCCTTATTGGAAAACCCCCCTTTGTAGCCAGACTTCACCACAGTAGAGGCGAGTTTCTGTGTTTTAGGTTTAAAAAGCTTCACAGTCAGATGTATCCAGGATGGTCTCTCCGCCAGTCTAACTGCAGTCGATGTAGACAGGAGTGTTTGTTAGGGACCCTCCCCCTTTGGCGAGTGTCTGCTCCTCCTCTTTATCGCTCTGGTGAACACTCACTCTCCTGGTTTCACTGTCTGCGTAGTGTCAGGTACTTCCATCCGTGGCGAGACCCGGAACTCCTGATACTGCGTCCTTGGATACGCTTCCCACACCGTGGAGTCGCCACCCTTGCTTGGTCAGGTACAGCAGGCCCAGCACGCGGAAGATGACAGCTTTCACACCTCCTTCCTGGAGGTTTCCCCACTGCGCACTGATTCTAGTGGTACCAGATGTCTCCTTTCCCTTCCAAGCGGACAGCGTGAGATGTCCTCTGCATCGCCCGATGGGGTCCAGAGAACCTGGGTCCCAGCCAGTTGGGTCTGATGTCCCCCTTTTGCCTCTGTAATCTGTGTGGAGAAATCTGATACAAATCCCTCAAGCCTACGCTCAGGGCTCCTGGGAACTGGTGACCATGAGTGAGCTCAAAGGAGAGAAACCTGTCCCTTTGTTAATTGAGCTCCTGATTGACATAAGAACTAGGGGCCATGCATCTAACCATTTCATGCCTGTCTCTTCACATGTTTTCTTATATCTTAGTAATATATTTTATTTCATGTTTTTTACTCATAAAACAATATGACATTGTCCAGAATAGTAGTTAACTTTATATAACTTTTACTCTTTCTAATCTTTTCAAACATCTTAATTGTCTTGTCTCTCTCTCTCTCTCTCTCTCTCCTACATACTTTTTCCAACTTCACTCGTGGTATTTTAACCACCTTTTATCCTTCTGAGCAAGATATCACTTCAACACATTTAATATCTTGCCCTGTCCATCTATTTCAGTCTTCTTCTAATCATCTGTTTTCTTTTCTCTTCAGCCTTCAACAACCTTTTCTTATTTTCATTTCTAACCAGTCTTTTACTTATAATCTGTCCCTTTCCTAGGACAGGTAAATACATCCTGCTACTGTAGTGTTCACAAATAAATCTCCATGCAAACTGCTACTGTACACTCAAAAGTGATCTGTTTCATTTTGAAAAGTCAGCTTTTTGAAAACCAACATGGCTCAGTTCAAACTTTTGTTTCAAAACAAAACTCCTCATCTCTTCCCGACATGATTTGACATAAAGATGATTTGCTACCACTATTTTTCATTGTGATATTTGTTCAAAACAGAGACTGCATCTGTCTCTGGATTTAAATATATGCCTGATGGCAGTATATGCATAAAAATAAAAATAAGTGTCCAGGATTTTAACCTCTGTCATTAAAGGACTGTATAAAAATAAGACATGTCATCTGATTAATCTAAAATCAGAATTTAACAGATAATTTGTGTAGTACATCCCATCATTTTTAGGGACGCCTAATTAACATTCTCAAATCTTCAATTAACTTGACCTAAAAAGCTAAAACAGTGTTGTTTTATGATACCTAAAAAAAATACTACAATAGATTTTAGACTATAAAAATGTAAATATCAAATTCCTATTGTCTAACAACTACTCCCCCTTTTCTGAAAAAGAATCCCATTTACTGTGTTTTCATTTTCAGAAACATGAAGAAAGAATGGTAATGCATAGGAGGCAGAGGCAAATGCCGTGACCTGGGAACTTTACGACCCTGGCGTCCTGCTTCAAAGTGTCCTCAGGTTTTTGTTTTACTACACTGGCTGCTTGGAGGCCGTTTTGGGGGTGTCTAAAACAACAGCCGTCTGTGAACAGGTTTTCTGCCTGTGGGATGGGCTCGTCTCTGAGATCTATTCTTAGCTTCACATCTTGGATGATTCTTTCCTCACACCTGTGGGGCTCTCCGCTACCTATGGTGTCTGCGCTGTTCACTCCTTCGTGTGTGTATGTCATGTGTGCCTTTGTCAGAGTTTTCTCCAGCCTTGTTTGTCTCGTTGAAGTCATTGTGAATGCACTTGAGTTCACAAAAGAGACAATGCTGTGTGTTGTCAGTTAAAATCTACTCAAATGATGGGCTAAATGACGTTCCCACGTCTGTGTGTTTAACTGATCTACCTCTGGATTGTTCACTGATTGTTCCTGTCATAGATATCTGCTTAACTTTGCACCTCGCCCTCCTGCTGTCTTTCTCTTCCTTTTATGGCCCGCTCTTCCCTCACCACTGTCCCCCTTGGACATGTGTGATAAGACGTCTCACCTCTCTCCCCCTCCTCAGCGCGCCTGTGTATGTTATCTACCGAGGAGGAAACTTGTGTTTTTTTAACTTTTAGTTTGAGATTTGTGCTCTGAGTTAGAGACAACATTATTTTGCATTGTTCTAAAATATTCGACTCGTTCTGCGACATAGTCCAGAATGTCGCCATCTGTAGGCACCTCCGTGACTTTAACACCATGAGGGAACAGAAGAGAGTTAAATTCATCTGTCTTCATCGGGCTGTGGATTGCCATTGCACCCGGGAGATTTTGGTCTGTGACGGGAGGAATTGTAATCCCACTCATTGTGAGGGCAGCATTGTGACAAACCCTCCTCAATCTATCTAGTGCCTGCGTCTGTTTGTTCCATTTGCTACGAGCAAACCATCTGGGTTTCTGTTCGTTTAGGTGTGCAATTTGCTTTACAATCTGTCTTTCATATACATTCAATGCTGTGCCCAAATTACCTATAGTGTCGTCATCTCCCACTCTATTCTCTGTTATCATTTTATCGTGTAGAAATCGGAGATCAATACAAGCCTTTTCTTTAGCCCCCTGTTTGACACCGCTCAAAATCAATCTCTTAATCTGTTCCCATTGCTCCCGGTAACTACCTGGAATTTCAGAATCGTTTTTAGCATTCTGTCGTTCCATATTCACTTCGCTTTTATTTATCTGACTCAATTAATATGTGCACTTCGCTTTTATTTATCTGACTCAATTAACATGTGCTCACATGTATTAATATACTGGGCTATTGTCGTAGTTACTATTAACGCGCTTCCCGTCTTCAATACCGGTCAGCAATGTAATATTTAACCTCAGCGCTTGAAGCTAAATTCATATAACAATGTCAAAGGTGTACTACCCCCTTTCAGCCACTAGATGGCAGCAGCAGACCACAAATGAGCCTCACTCATCCGAGTGCTTCATTGAGATCCATAAATATTGAGTAATTACCATAACACAGACCTCCGGCCCTTAGCTTTGAGCGTTCGTCTGTGCTGTAAAACCCCTCAGTTCCAGGCGGCGACCCGATCTGAAATCGGGTTTCCAGGTCTGGCGTGTGGGAATCAAACCTCTACAACCACCAGCCTGCACCGTCTCACACCACTGTGGACTAAACTACCACAGATCCGCGCTAAACCGTTCTTATGTACGCGACTCAGGACTTTATCTACCTGTAGATCCGCGCCAAACTGTAATCAATATGTAACTGTCTATGTACGCCACGCCGGACTCTATCTACCTGCGATCAACGACTATGGTTAAATATGCATTGTATATTCCATTTAAACTTTAAAAACACTGTGAAACGCCTTCAGACAATCCTAACATTTTAGTGTATTCAATCACAGACAATCGATGTACATAACAGGCGCCTGAAAGTACCTTTGAGTTGTGCAGGGCCCTCGTGATTGTCTGAGGTGTTTAAAAGCGCTTATTCTCGACCCAATCCGGTCGTCTGAATCCCTCCTCAGCCCGTTATCTTGCACGTCGGGGCACCATATTGTTAGATATTATAATGGATTTACGCTCCACGTTTCAAATATCTCCGCGTCCTTCTCGAGCTGTGTTATATGGAAGGAATTCAGTGCCACCAAGTCAACCATACTCTACTTTAATGGCAATATTACAATGCACCAGAAATCATTACATTCAATACAATAATACACACAAATACAACACACATACAACACAACACACATACAACCTGGTGATCACGTCAGCCGGCCAGCAGAAAGAGACTGAACACCGCTGCGTCTCTTGTATTTATGCTGAAGCAATGGGAGGGATCATCCGATCTCTCCCCTTTGATTGGCAGCCCAAATATCCTCAACACCCCAAATCTGAAGTTCCCCCACTCACAGGTGGCGAGAGCATTTGCATACAGTGCAAGTCAAGACATGCGGCCACCTTCCCCCGTCCATATGGTCTCTCTGAAGTCACATGTGCTTGCCCAAATTCCAGCTCAGTTTTAACCCAAATCATTCTCATTTTTAAGCTTATACATTTGGAGCTAACATGAATACATTCAAATATTCTACTGCATGACGCACTCATGCACCGTTGTGGTTCTAAAGGTTATTTTACCACTGTCAATGAACTCTTTATTAATTTAGCAAAGCATGATATTCAGTTAAACGGTGTGCATTGAGCTACGCATGAATGTCCGACCTACAGTATCTCAAGACCACAAAGTCTCACTCCCTGCATGTCAAAAACCCACACTTGCCAGAAATGTTCGTCTGGCTAGGGTGTCGAACCGGCTTACTAGGCAGTGGACGCTGCAATTGGGCAGGCTGACCTCAACTCACTTTTGAGGCCTCCATCCACATACACCTTGTTGTTTGTAGCCTGACACTCTCCATCAGTATCAGACTGTCTAATGCAGCATTCAGAGGCTTCAGCCCTCCAGACAGATCGATGGGATCTGTGTGGACAGTGGAAACACAGATTTATATAAATTGTAGATTTAGTCAGGTTAAATCATAGATACCATTTTGATAGGAGACACATTTTAAAGCAAGATTCAACCTTTTCAGACTGTATTTGGCCAAATGGTAGCATTGCAGATGTGAATTTGAGCTCATATTTGCAGTGTTATGCAAACAAATGAAAACATGAGCGTTCATCAGAAAATCAATGTAGTAATAGTGATTCAAATAATCCAATAATCCAATCCTGGTTTCCGATCACTGAATCACCATCCAGTTTTGTCATCGCTGTTTTTCTGGTTAGATACAGTTTAGTGATCAGAAACTTTATCGGGCAGAAATAAGAACAGGGATGTCATGCTCCGACATGGAGACACAGCTACTTTCATGAACAATTGCAACATGCAAGAAACTGCCATCTGGAGCAGTTTGGTGGTTTAATGTGTTGCCCAAGAACACTTCGAAATGTAGACCGCAGGTGCGAGGGATCAAAACAACTGCCCATTGGGTTTTGATGTTTGCGATGATGTTTTGTCCTGATAGTAGTGCTAGAGTAAGGATATGTTAATTATCACCAACACCTGGGAACATATCCACCCAAACTTCCTACAGACGGAGCCGTTAGCTCTCTGCTGATGCAAGAGATGAGGCTCACTGATCTCTTCAGACTGATGGCTGCTGTCCCTGTGAGCCACTCACTGTTTACTGTTGTAAGACATTTAAAGTCTGAAGCCGTTCCGCGTTGTAAACATTTCATGATGCAGAGAAGGAAATCAGAGCTTGTTGTTGGAGGTAGCATTCTGTGGTTACACATTGGCTGTGCCGGTGTAAACTGTTTGTGTGTTTGTATGTGTGTCTGTGTGTCAGGGTACACACGATCAAATACTTGTTTGTTAAACAAACACACAGCCATGATGAATTTGGAACTCAAACACACAGAGAAAGGGAAGGAAAACACAAACTACTGACTCGCTGAGACCACCAGGCGAGCAGACACTGACCTCACATGCTTTGAACTAACTGTTACTCTCAGCTTTGATTTCAGAGAAGATTTCAAATGTTCTGTTTCACTTGGACATGAAAACAAGAAGTTTTGAAGAGGTGGCCTAGAAGGTATATTAATGTGAGGTCACCAGTATGAAAGCCCTTACAGAACATGGGGGGTGAAGAATGACAGCCGTGACGCTGTTCAGCATCTGGAAGAGGACATGCAGAGACTCAGGAAGTCAAGCTATAAACACAACATTAACAATAAATCAGTGTCTGAGGTTAAAGTGACCAAGAAAGCAATGCACCTAAAGCGGATACTGAGCAATATTAGCATTCATCAGGAGTTGGTCACATGATGCATATTACAAAACATTACATTTCATAAGTTGACTTTTTTCCAAAGTGACTTACAACAAGTTCAACAAACCGCTATCACACAAACTCCAAATAGTAATAGCATATGGAGTGATACCTTTCAAGTCTAAATTGGACAGTTTTGCAGATAGTTAAAGTTCTCTGCTTGCCAAGTTAGTTAGTTGGTCTGATAGTGCTTGCAGCTGAATCAGCTAGCCTGAAAGTGCTACATATAAGTCCAATACTCTGATATATTATTATGATGTAGTATAACAGTGAAGGCATGACCCTCCCTACTCTGCCTCTGATTGGCTCACTCTGATATTCTTACATTCTTACACATGACTTGCATGCCTAAACCTAAACTGCTCCATCAACCAAAGCAACTAGTACGCAGCCAATGGACCATCCTATGACGTACCTGTGTTTAGGAAAATATGTAAGATTATAATTATAAATTCATCAGATTAACAGCCTGCTTTCATTAAAGGTTGAACTGTTGACGTACTATACTTTGAACAGCTTAATGCGTACTATGTAAAGCAAAGTAATAACAATGCAGCGATTTGTATCGGAAAGCTTGCTTCATTTAGACCCCTTAAATAAGCATTTGAGAGATCATTGTTAAACATGTGTTTTACAACGCTTATGTGGTGCACATGTTGTTTTAAAATGATGTGTTTTTACCAAACATAAATTCTTTATTTTTGGATAACTTTATTTTTCCACTCATTTTGGTAATTCAGAAATGGTTAACATAGTGTTAACATGGGAATAAGGGAGCCAGTGTTTCTACAGCCACCCCCCCCCCCCCCCTAGAGCAGGGGTGGCCAACCCGCGGCTCTCGAGCCGCATGCGGCTCTTTGCCTAGTTTCATGCGGCTCTTCAGTTCATATCGATTGTATGTATATGTGTGAGTTTGGGGGAGAGACACTGACTCCTGACTAGTGTTTCACAGTGTACCGATACTTGAAAGGTACCGCGATACCCTGCCGTTAAAAACGTTACGATTCCTCCGTTTCATTAGTATCGGTACTTTAAGAATGACGGGGGAAAGTACTCCGGTGAGAAAGCGCAGTTTTAATAAGAGCTGTGTGTGTTCAGCGCTCTGCTTCCACTCCCTGCACTGCAGCCGTGCCTGCAGTCCCTCCCCTCTCAAGCACGCTCAAAGTCCCTCCCCTCTCTCGTGCACGCGCTAGCTGCCAGAGTATGTGAGAAAACGAGAAGCATGGCTGCAAGTGGGAGTCCAACTGCCGCTGCGCCTCGGCTTGTTGACAAAAAAGAGCCAGAAGCGAAATTTGGAAGTATTTGAGCTATATCTCTGACAGTGAGGGCAAGCCTACGGACACCACGAGGCCTGTCTGTAAGAAATGTATTCATTTTATTTAATACGAATTCTTGTCATTTATTGTTCTCATTGTTTAAAGTTTGTGTTATGGTTATGGTGTGAAATAAAGCACAATAACTACATTTAAGACTGTTTCCCTTTTTTTAAGAAAAGTATCGAAAAAGAATCGGAATCGCAATTCTTGACTTGGTATCGAAACTAAAATGTTGGTATCGTGACAACACTAGCTACTCCTGACAGTTCAACCTGATATTTAGTAGGTCTGTTAAGTATTAACGTAATTTGGCCGGTCAAAGTTGTTTGGGCTCGGATAAAATCGCTCCGTTACTTTCGTCCCGTGTCACTTTCGTCCCGGCTCTCCCTACGTGTGTATGTGTGGTGTCAGGTGTCAGTATGAGAGGATGACAGCGCGTCTAATTTTGATGTGGCCCAAGAGCGAATCACAATAATACTTGCGATGCAGTGAACCAATCACCTTTGAGGGGGGGAAAACCTATCGTTGATTAAACACTATCCAGTGTTTCCCCTGTCATTGTCTTGACGGGGCGCTGCGCAACGCCAACGGAGCCCCGCTCCCCCCCCTGAAATTCAAGGTGTTTAAAAAATATATATTTTTTTAAATATATATATAGCACCAAATTGCAAATAATCTATAACTACTGTCACTTTTCACATTGAACATGTGCTCTTTTATTAAATAAACTAAACACTTTCATTTTAAGTTGTGAGTTTAGTGTTTTTGACACTAAGAAACACTGATGCATTAATCAATAACAATAATCCACAGCTCCTCTCTGCTCCAGAGGATTTAAAATATATATCCCAATGCCACAAACATGCATCAGTGACGTGTTGAAATCTTGTCTCCAGAAAACAAAAAACTGAAACAAGCGGTATCAGTGACTGTGTGTGTGATGTGGCTCTATGCAGTAACATAGAAAGAATGTGGCTCTTAACCTCTGACTGGTTGGCCACCCCTGCCCTAGAGAAAGAAGGGAGATTAAAATGTAATGGAAGTAGTACATGCAATAAGTCAAACACAATATCCAACCTGCATATTTTTGGGCAGAAATCATCTCTAATTGGTGGTTAGGGGGATTTTGATGTGCATGTAGAACACGTTCTCAACAAGTCCGGCCGGTCTGATCTGATTTGAGCAGTTTTCTACAGAAACGCTGACCCACATAACATAACGCGTGGGGATGCCCTTCTGTAGTGCTCAGCAACATTCACGCCAAACAGGAAATAAATCGGTCAGAGGGTTGGCGGGGTTCTTGATTCTGCAAAACTCAGATACACACTAACACACACAAACACACACACACACACACCACACACACACACACA
>CADEHL010001114.1:490836-640836 GCA_902827135.1 Harpagifer antarcticus | reverse complement strand
TACAATATGTGAACTGGAGCAGAAGAGCAGAAGCCACTTTTCAAATGTTACACAATCCTTTTCCCATGCCATTGCTGTCAACACCTATCCATGCTGAACGTTGCTAAGATACTATTGATTGGGGTGTGGCCAAAAGTGCAATATGCTTCAAAATGTAGCTGACAGAGAGCAGTGCTTGTGTCCTATGTTTTTACACTGTGTCCGTGGATTTTATTTTATTTCAAGAGTTTGAATGACGTCGCTAAACTCCTTGAAAAGGTCCTCTTCCTTTTCTCCAAGGCACACGACAAGGCAGCGGATGGCTATAGTTCTCTACGTACTTCATTTGTATTGTGCTATTTTTGAAAAAGGAAAAAAAGAGAAATGACCTAAATGAATATATTCTGAATGGGTGACTGCCAACAACTTGCATTTCAATGACAACTCTAAATAAGGATCCTACCTCAAGAAGCATCCTTGATCTGCTTCACGAGATTCATTTTGAATATAAAGCGATATCACAAAGTAACCAAAGTATTTGTACTCTCACAGTAGCCTCTACTTTGTATCCTCTCACAGAACTATTCGCAGTTCAAAGGCTGCTAGTTTTGGTCAAACAGCAGTTTGCCTATACAGTGCAACTACAAGGCTCTACTGTATTTGAATGACAAAAGATGACACTCACCTTAAAATGTCCTTTGTATATTTCTATTTGTCTTAACTGTGGGAACTTGCCCAAGCATGTTAAGTGGGAGTGGACTTGAAATCCTTAACTCAAGGTGTAGAACAATTACGTTATCAAGCCAATTGCATTACTTACTACAACTTGAATTTAGTTTGAAGTCAATTAACGCAGAAATCAGAGTTCAAATTACACACAATATTAAGTTGATGTAATTACCAACATTATTACGTCAACACAACTTATAAATTAATGTTTGCAACTTACAATGTTTATCTAAATCAATTAACTCACATTTTTATCTTGCAACCATGCATTTAATTAAGTGGAGGTGAAAGGTCGCCTGAATTCGTTTTTAGAGTGTAGTTTTGCCTGTATGGTTGTGACTGAAGCTAGAGGGCGCCCACATGATGAGATGCATTTTTAGTCGGACCTGAGGCTAATTGGACAGGAAAGTGAGGAAAGTGATTAAATGAACATATTCATATTACTAACGCTGGGTTGGTTTGATACCCATAAGGGCAAAATGTCTAAATCTATAAAAACAATGCAACGATGATTTCTCTCTTTTTTTTGTCTCTGACCCCAACCATGTCCATGTCCTAACAATATGAATTGTTACCATGACATTTGGCAATGCAGTGGTCCACCATGTATTGTTACAATGAAATATTTCCAATTCTAAATCAAAAGTACAAAAGGTGTCTTGAACATATAATGATTGAATGTTATTATGTTGTATGTCTGTGTCCTTGTTTCTTGTCTTAAATATTTGATGTAGATGTTGTACATTAAGTGGTTCTGCTGTGATGAAAGAAACCCTCCAGACTTGAACTGACAACAATGTATTATGATATCATATCATTGATGATGATCATCATGCACTTCCAACAATCCAGCCATTACAATTGGTTGACATTTTTCAGAAGTCTCACGGAGAGCATATATATATATATATATATATATATATATATATATATATATATAGCTGAAATATATAGAAAATGTGTTTTAGTGAATTCACTCCATTGCTGCTGCTGACTCACACTAACCTCTCTATAGAAGTGACAGCTATTGCTTCACAAAATGCCAGGAATATAAATGGGGCGCTATCTCCATCCTTGTCCTCTCTTACCCTCAGCCACATGATGGACACTTTGCATTACATGAATGCACACTATACACATTGTACACCAAGCTACCTCTTTAATATCTGCATTACTTTCCACTCTTCATACCAACACTGCACATATTTTATTTTATCATATTATACTCTCCATAGTTTTTGGGTATATCTATATTTCATGTAAAAAAATGGCTCCATAAATTAATGAAAAAACATGTTTTCATAATAGTTTTAGGCAATAAACCTGTTTCTGATTCTGATATGTGATTGTCATATGCTCATCATGATCCTCGGCTTTCACTGCAGATCAACTTATTCATGATGCTTCCCTGGCCTCCATGTTTCCTGTTGTGCATCAGCGTGCTTCGTGTGATGTCTTTGGGTCATTTCAGTACTGTGACCAGTTTTCACTAGAATTGGTATTGGCCATGATACAAAAAAACAATGTAAACAGTCATTCCAACAATGGGATCTGAACAATGACCATAATAAGTCTGGCAGTGGATGTAGTTTGAGCGATGTGTTCAGGAACAACTGAGTGTTTCTCAGTCATTGGTTGAGTATTGAAGCTGTGTAACAGTACCAGTGTCTCAGTGTGTGTTGTCTCTTCCAGGACTCATCCTTGAAGTCAGACATGGAGCAGCAGCTACGCTCAGCCTCCAGCGTGGATGAGCTGATGAGTCTCATCTATCCTTCGTACTGGACCGCTCTGAAGTGCAGATCCAAACTCTCTGCGGCCTCCAGGGTCTCCCCCTGGGCTCAGAGTCCACTGAGGCCCCCGGCTGAGGAGCCAACCTTCGCTGCTGCCTACCTCAACCTGGATGTCCTGAAAAGTATGTTTTAACTTTATTTAACACTATTTCTTTCTGATTTGAAAATGATAATAATTGGGGAATCACAGCAGCACTCTAAATGTTCACCTCAAAGAAAACCTCCTTTAGAGGGCCCTTCATTAAATCATCTAATGAAGAGTGGACTTTGAGAGATTCAAGTTTGAAATAATGTTTGCGATATTAGGCAGGCTGTAATGAAATTGTTTTTTACGTCATCTCTTTAACTGAGTTAACACCATAATTACGTTTATAAATTATATGAAACACTGCCAAACTCTCCAAAACAACACCACATTTAAACATAAGAAAAACCTGTATTTATTTCCCATTGGGCATCATTTTTAGCATCTAGCTTAGTATCAATCAATCAATGTTTATTTATATAGCCCAATATCACAAATGTTACATTTGTCTCAGTGGACTTCACAGTTTGTACAAAATATCAGTATGACAATACGACACCCTCTGTCCTTAGACCCTCACATCGTACAAGGAAAAACTTCCGAAGAAAACCCACTGTTTAAAGGGAAAAATGGCAGAAACCTCAGGGAGAGCAACAGAGGAGGGATCCCTCTCCCAGGACGGACAGACGTGCAATAGATGCCGTGTGTAAATTGAAAAGATAATACATTTGCAACATAGGTAGTCCAAATGTTTGGAAATGCATGTGTGTATAATAGGAAGATGAATCCACGAGGATATCCATCCAAGACCTATGATCCAAGACCACAGCCACGACTCAAGATCCAGGGCTCGCGATGCAGGACACAGGGCCGCAGGATCATCCATGACTCTGGATCCCAGCGTATATAGACACCAAAAAGAAAGACATTTGGGGAAGCTGGGTTAATCGGAACATGGGAGTACACAGGTATAGACAGAGAGAAGGAAGAAGTAAGATGTCCCCCGACAAACTAAGCCTATATCAGCAAAACTAGGGGCTGAATCTAATCAGCCCTAACTATAAGCTTTATCAAAAAGGAAGGTCTTAAGCGCACTCTTAAAAACGGATTGGGTGTCTGCCACCCAAACATAAACTGGAAGCTGATTCCACAAATGTGGAGCTTGATAAGAAAAGGCTCTGGCTCCCATTGTACTTTTAGAGACTCTAGGAACAACCAACAACCCTGCATTCTTAGAACGCAATGCCCTAGTAGGACAGTAGGGTATAATGAGTTCTTTAAGGTAAGATGGCGCCTGCCCATTAAGGGCTTTGTAGGCGAGAAGAAGAATTTTAAATTCTATCCTGTGTTCTATAGGGAGCCAGTGTAAGGCAGCCAGAACAGGAGTAATGTGGTCCCTTTTCCTAACTCTGGTTAGTACACGAGCTGCAGCATTTTGAATCAGCTGAAGCGACTTGACTGACTTCTTGGTACACCCTGATAATAAAGAGTTACAATAATCCAGCCTAGAAGTAACAAATGCATGGACTAGTTTCTCTGCATCGTTTTGAGGCAAGATATGCCTGATTTTTGCAATGTTACGTAGATGGAAGTAGGCGGTCCTTGAAATTGATTTTATGTGGCCGTTAAAGGATAAATCCTGATCAAATATAACACCAAGATTCCTTACAGTCTCACTGGAGGCCAAATTAATGCCATCCATAATTAGTATATCTTTAGATAGTTTGTTTCGTAGATTCCTTGGGCCGAGTACAATAACTTCAGTTTTAGCCGTGTTTAACATCAAAAAGTTTAAGGTCATCCACGTTTTTAAGTCCTTGAGGCAGTCTTGAATTGTATTTAGCTGATTGGTTTCATCAGGCTTGATGGATAAATATAGTTGAGTATCATCCGCATAATAGTGGAAATTTACAGAATGATTCCTTATAATATTGCCTAGCGGAAGCATATATAATGTGAACAAAATAGGTCCGAGCCCTGTGGCACTCCATGGCTAACTTTGGTTTGCATGGAAGATTCATCGTTGACACGTACAAACTGAGAGCGTTCAGATAGATAGGCTTTAGAACACATCATAGCACAGAGACAGCTCTGGTTAAAGTCACAAATGACATTCTAATAGCCTCTGACAAGGGACTTGTCTCTATTCTTGTTTTGCTCGATCTCAGTGCTGCATTTGATACTATCGATCATGATATCTTATTGCAAAGACTAGAGCACTTAGTTAGCATACTGCTTTAGGCTGGTTTAGGTCCTATCTATCTGAACGCTCTCAGTTTGTACGTGTCAATGATGAATCTTCCACGCAAACCAAAGTTAGCCATGGAGTGCCACAGGGCTCAGTGCTCTGACCTATTTTGTTCACATTATGCTTCCATTAGGCCATATTATAAGGAATCATTCTGTACATTTCCATTATTATGCGGATGATACTCAACTATATTTATCCATCAAGCCTGATGAAACCAATCAGCTAAATACAATTCAAGACTGCCTCAAGGACTTAAAAACGTGGATGACCTTAAACTTTTTGATGTTAAACACGGCTAAAACTGAAGTTATTGTACTCGGCCCAAAGAATCTACGAAACAAACTATCTAAAGATATACTAATTATGGATGGCATTAATTTGGCCTCCAGTGAGACTGTAAGGAATCTTGGTGTTATATTTGATCAGGATTTATCTTTTAACGCCCACATAAAATCAATTTCAAGGACCGCCTACTGCCATCTACGTAACATTGCAAAAATCAGGCATATCTTGCCTCAAAACGATGCAGAGAAACTAGTCCATGCATTTGTTACTTCTAGGCTGGATTGTTGTAACTCCTTATTATCAGGGTGTACCAAGAAGTCAGTCAAGTCGCTTCAGCTGATTCAAAATGCTGCAGCACGTGTACTAACCAGAGTTAGGAAAAGGGACCACATTACTCCTGTTCTGGCTGCCTTACACTGGCTCCCTATAGAACACAGGATAGAATTAAAAATTATTCTTCTCGCCTACAAAGCCCTTAATGGGCAGGCGCCATCTTCTTACCTTAAATAACTCATTATACCCTACTGTCCTACTAGGGCATTGCGTTCCAAGAATGCAGGGTTGTTGGTTGTTCCTAGAGTCTCTAAAAGTACAATGGGAGCCAGAGCCTTTTCTTATCAAGCTCCACATTTGTGGAATCAACTTCCAGTTTGTGTTCGGGTGGCAGACACCCTATCCGTTTTTAAGAGTGCGCTTAAGACCTTCCTTTTTGATAAAGTTTATAGTTAGGGCTGATTAGATTCAGCCCCTAGTTTTGCTGATATAGGCTTAGTTTGTCGGGGGACATCTTACTTCTTCCTTCTCTCTGTCTATACCTGTGTACTCCCTGTTCCGATTAACCCAGCTTCCCCAAATGTCTTTCTTTTTGGTGTCTATATACGCTGGGATCCGGAGTCATGGATGATCCTAAGGTCCTGTGTCCTGCATCGCGAGCCCTGGATCTTGAGTCGTGGCTGTGGTCCTGGATCATAGGTCCTGGGTGGATTCATCTTCCTATTATACACACATGCATTTCCAAACATTTGGACTACCTATGTTGCAAATGTATTATCTTTTCAATTTACACACGGCATCTATTGCACGTCTGTCCATCCTGGGAGAGGGATCCCTCCTCTGTTGCTCTCCCTGAGGTTTCTCCCATTTTTCCCTTTAAAACTGTGGGTTTTTTCTGGAAGTTTTTCCTTGTACGATGTGAGGGTCTAAGGACAGAGAGTGTCGTATTGTCATACTGATATTTTGTACAAACTGTGAAGTCCACTGAGACAAATGTAACATTTGTGATATTGGGCTATATAAATGAACATTGATTGATTGATTTAGCAAAAATAAAACACTCTGGGGTCATTTGACCTATCTCTGGCCTCCCTTGGTCGATTTTGCTGATTGACATCTCTTTCTAACCGTCAGAGCCAATGGAATCGAGGGGAACTCCCACATACTCCTTATTTTGTAATGTGTGTGTGAGACTGCCGCATAGCCAAGACCGGAAGCTGCGATAACTCTGGTGGCTACCATTAGCAGCTAATTTTTACTCTCCGATTTTTACATAAAAATGGAATTATGGATTATAAATACACATATTTATTTCCCAGAAACATTATCAACCTATGGATTAACCGATTCAGCCGCGTTTTTTCTCTTTGTAATGCCATTGAACAAGTCTTTTCATCAGATTGACAGCTACGGTGAGACGATCTCCCGTAAAAGCTCCGTAAAGGAACGTGTTGTGATGTCTGTGTTTGCTTCCCCTGTCGCGAGTTCGGATCACTCAGTGATGATATATATACCTAAATAATCTGTGGAACCTCAGCTTTAATCGGATATCTTGTATGTGCAGCTACGATAACTAATAAGGGTATCTTTTATCTTGAGTTCTGTGCCAAAGTGCGTTAGCATTTTTCGCTCAGGGGTCATTTAGATGCATTACATTACATTGCATTTAGCTGACGCTTTTATCCAAAGCGACTTACAATAAGTACATTCGACCAGGAAGACACAACCTTGAAGAAAACAGAATCATATAAGTACATCAGGTATCATAGAGCCAAACATTTCAAGTGCTACTCAACTGGCTATAGATAAGCCAGTTCTTTATTAGTATATAAGTGCCTTGTTAGTAATTCTATCGCTCGAAGTGGAGTCGAAAGAGATGAGTTTTCAGTCTGCGCCGGAAGATGTGCAGGCTTTCTGCTGTCCTGATGTCAATGGGGAGCTCATTCCACCATTTTGGAGCCAGGATAGCAAACCCACGTGTTTTTGCTGATGGGAACTTGGGTCCCCCTCGCAGCGAGGGTGCAGCGAGTCGTTTGGCTGATGCAGAGCGTAGTGCACGCGCTGGGGTGTACAGTTTAACCATGTCCTGGATGTAGGAAGGGCCAGATCCATTCGCAGCATGGTATGCAAGTACCAGTGTCTTGAAGTGGATTCTAGCAGTTACCGGGAGCCAGTGAAGGGAGCGGAGGAGCGGAGTGGTGTGGGAAAATGTTGGAAGGTTGAAGACCAGACGAGCCGCTGCATTCTGGATGAGCTGCAGAGGTCGGATGGCACATGCAGGTAGACCTGCCAGGAGGGAGTTGCAGTAGTCTAGGCGTGAGGTGACGAGAGACTGGACCAGAACCTGCGTGGCTTTCTGGGTCAGGCTGGGGACGAATCTTCCTGATGTTGTACAGCGTATATCTGCAGCAACGGGTTGTAGCAGCGATGTTTGCAGTGAAGGACAGGTTGTTATCTAGGATTACTCCCAGATTCCTTGCAGTCTGAGTCTTATGAGACTTGTGTTTTGTTTTGGTAAAAATGGTTTGTATCGTCAATTAGCTGAGATTATTCCCGTTAATCTGGTATAACACATTAATAGGTTCTTAAATATTAAGATCCCCTGAGACACGGTGTCATGAAAAAAAGAAAAAAAGTACCCGCCGGCGGGGACCTTCGGGCTGCCAACTAAGTGCTCTAGTCTTTGCAATAGGATATCATGATCGATAGTATCAAATGCAGCACTGAGATCGAGCAAAACAAGAATAGAGACAAGTCCTTTGTCAGAGGCTATTAGAATGTCATTTGTGACTTTAACCAGAGCTGTCTCTGTGCTATGATGTGTTCTAAAGCCAGACTGAAAATCTTCAAATAAAATCATTGTTTTTTTAAGTAATCACACAACTGTTTTGCGACTGCTTTCTCAAGAATTTTTGAGAGGAACGGAAGATTCGAAATATATAATTTAATAAAAATAAATGTTTACTTTATTAAATATTTAATAAAGAAGTGCTAATTAATGGAAAAACTTCCTTCAACAGCTTAGTTGGAATTGGGTCTAACATCCATCCATCCATCCATCCATCTTCTTCCGCTTATCCGTGGTCGGGTCGCGGGGGTAGCAGTTCCAGCAGAGAGCCCCAAACTTCCTTTTCCCTGGCGACATCAACCAGCTCTGACTGGGGGATCCCAAGGCGCTCCCAGGCCAGCGAAGAGATATAATCCCTCCACCTGGTCCTAGGTCTACCCCTTGGTCTCTTCCCAGCTGGACGTGCCTGGAACACCTCCCTAGGGGAGGCGCCCAGGTGGCAATCCTAACTAGGTGCCCCGAACCACCTCAACTGGCTCCTTTCGACGCGAAGGAGGAGCGGCTCAACTCCGAGTCCCTCCCGGATGACCGAACTTCTCACCTTATCCCTAAGGGAGACACCAGCCACCCTGCGGAGAAAAACCCATCTCGGCCGCTTGTATCCGCGATCTCGTTCTTTCGGTCATGACCCATCCTTCATGACCATAGGTGAGGGTAGGAACGAAAATGGCCCGGTAGACAGAGAGCTTTGCCTTCTGGCTCAGCTCCCTTTTCGTCACAACGGTGCGGTAAAGCGACTGCCAGTACCGCTCCCGCTGCTCCGATTCTCCGGCCCATCTCACGCTCCATTGTTCCCTCACTCGAGAACAAAACCCCGAGATACTTGAACTCCTTCACTGGGGTAAGGACTCATTCCCTACTTGGAGTGGACAATCATCGGTTTCCTGCTGAGAACCATGGCCTCAGATTTGGAGGTGCTGATCCTCATCCCAGCCGCTTCACACTCGGTTGCGAACCGATCCAGTGAGTGCTGAAGGTCGCAGACCGATGAAGCCATCAGAACCACATCATCTGCAAAAGCAGTGGTGCAATCCTTAGCCCACCGAACTGCAGACCCCCCCCCCCCCCCCATGACTACGCCTCGAAATCCGATCCATGTATATTACAAACAGGATTGGTGACAAAGCGCAGCCCTGGCGGAGGCCAACCCTCACCGGGAAATGGGTCCGACTTACTGCCGAGGAGCCGGACACAGCTCTCGCTTTGGGAGTACAGAGATTGGATGGCCCTGAGTAGAGACCCCCTCACCCCATACTCCCGCAGCACCTCCCACAGTAACTCCCTGGGAACCCGGTCCATACGCCTTCTCCAAGTCCACAAAACACATGTAGACCGGATAAGCGTACTCCCAAGCCCCCTCCAGGATCCTTGCGAGAGTAAAAAGCTGATCCGTCGTTCCACGACCAGGACGGAATCCGCATTGTTCCTCCTCAATCTGAGGTTCGACAATCGGCCTGACCCTCCTTTCGAGTACCTTAGAGTAAACTTTCCCGGGGAGGCTGAGTAGTGTGATGCCTCTGTAATTGGCACACACCCTCTGGTCCCCCTTTTTAAAAAGGGGAACCACCACCCCGGTCTGCCACTCCTTCGGTACCGTTTCCGACTTCCACGCAATGTTGATGAGACGTGTCAACCAAGACAGTCCCTCAACACCCAGAGCCTTCAGCATTTCTGGGCGGATCTCATCCACCCCCGGGGCTTTGCCACTGTGGAGTTGTTTAACAACCTCAGTGACCTCCCCCCGGGAGATTGGTGTCGATCCCCCCCGTCATACTCCAGCTCTGCCTCTAACATAGAGGACGGAGTTGTCGGGTTCAGGAGTTCCTCAAAGTGCTCCTTCCAACGCCCTAACACTCCATCAGTTGAGGTCAACAACGTCCATCCTTACTGTACACAGCTTGGATGGTTCCCTGCTTCCCCCTCCTGAGGTGTCGGACAGTTTTCCAGAACAACTTTGGTGCCGCCCGAAAGTCCTTTTTCCATGTCCTCTCCGAACTTCTCCCACACCCGCTGCTTTGCCTCGGCCACGGCTGAGGCTGCTGCACTTCGGGCCTGCGGTACCATGCAACTGCCTCGGGAGTCCCCCGGGATAACAAATCCCTGAAGGCCTCCTTCTTCAGTCGGACGGCTTCCCTGACCACCGGTGTCCACAGGAGGTTCGAGGGTTACCGCCCTTGAGGCACCTAGGACTTGAGACCACAGCTCCCCCGCCGCGGCTTCGGCAATAGAGGCTTTGAACACCGACCCACTTGGTTCAATGTCCCCCAACCTCCACAGGAATGCCCGAAAAGCTCTGCCGGAGGTGTGAGTTGAAGGCCTCCTGAACCTGGGCCCTCCGTCCAGACGTTCCCAGTTAACCCGAACTACACGTTTGGCTTACCAGGTCTGTCCAGAGGCTTCCCCCTGGGTCTCTAACATGCATCATTGAATTTAATTGTTCAAGGTTTATGGCTGAAAAGCATTCTAGTTTACTATCTAGTGTAATATTAGAACTTACGTTTCCGGGAGCTGTTGATAACACTATACTGGTCAAAGGCAAGAGGTCATTAATTTTGTCAAGGCTCCATCTTGGGCCTCTTCTCTTTAACATCTACATGCTACCACTGGCTTAGATAATGAAAAACATCAAAATAAGTTACCATAGCTATGCGGATGACCACCAAATTTACGTAACAGTTTCACCAGGAGACCTATGCTCCAATTCAAAACACTGAGTAAGTGCATTGAACAAATCAATGACTGGATGTGTCAGAACTTTCTCCAATTAAACAAAGATAAAACTGAGGTAATGGTTTTTGGAGCCAAGGCAGAACGTATAAAAGTTAGCGCTGAGCTTCAGTCTGCAATGTTCAAAACAACAGATAAAGCCAGAAATCTAGGTGTAGTCATGGACTCTGACCTGAGTTTCAACAGTCACATTAAAACAGTTACTAAATCAGCCGACTATCACCTAAAGAATATATCTAGGATTAAAAGACTAATGTCGCAGCAGGATTTGGAAAAACTTGTCCATGCTTTTATCTTCAGTAGACTGGACTACTGCAATGGTGTCTTCACAGGTCTCACTAAAAAATCTATTAGGAAGCTGCAGCTGATTCAGAACGCTGCTGCTCGAGTCCTCACTGACACTAAGAAAGTGGATCACATCACTCCTGTTCTGAAGTCTACACTGGCTTCCTGTGCGTCAAAGAATATATTTCAAAATACTGCTGCTGGTTTATAAAGCTTTGAATGGTTTAGGCCCAAAATACATTTCTGATCTACTGCTAAATTATGAACCATCCAGATCTCTCAGGTCTTCAGGGACTGGTCCCACCCTCAAGCATTTTTTCAGGGTATGGTTCTAGGGACTGGTACCAATAAATGGAGCAAGTTTCATGAATGTCACACTTTTATTTTGTACGCATATCGTATATAATAATATGCTGACAAAGACTATGTAACATTTGTAAACATATATTTTTTGATTATTAGATGACAACTATGCAAATTAAACAATACATTTTAAAGCACGTTTATACAGACAGGACGTAACAATATGATGAAAAAAGATTTAAAAAAACAAAAACTGAAAAGGAAGTGACGAATGAATTTTGACACCTCAAATATGGAGCGAAAAGTTAAACCTGAAGAATCAAGACTATGAGCTACCACTAAACAACTCACAGTCTGAAAATTACCATTAATAAAAACCTTGAACGTTTACTTTTCGTTTTAAACATCGTTTTATGGTGTAACCCTGTGGTGTAAACGTGTCATTTAGAAGGAGAGGGGAGGCATAATGTGACACAACACCGGTCTATACCGACTAAGATGGGCTTTAATGTAGCTGAGTTACTTTCTAAAATGCGGAGCCGGGCTTCTATGGCTATGATTCCCGCCTCCAACCTAGCAACTGTACTACATTTAACACACACAGGCATTAATCATATATTCTGTACAGAGTTTGCTGGGAGAGTAAACATTCTGTATTTTTCTGTCATAATCTGCAGGGTATTTTAATCACTTTTTTATTAGGAAGAATCCATTTATCATACTGCTGTCGGTTTTGACGGATCATATTGGCGCCATCAAGTCAAGAAGTCAAGAAGTGATTACATACTTATAAATCTGGTCAGATAATAAAACACATTTAAACAAGGGCTTTTTCCTTCTCATCCATGAACAGCAGCTGAGAATAGATCTGTTGCAGGCCGTGGTGGTGCTGACTGTGTGTGTGTGTGTGTGTGTGTGTGTGTGTGTGTGTGTGTGTGTGTGTGTGTGTGTGTGCAGGTATAGAGTCGGAGTGGAGGAAGACTCAGTGCATGCCCAGGGAAGTGTGTGTCGACGTGGGCACGGAGTTCGGGGCTCCCACCAACATCTTCTATAAACCACCCTGTGTGTCCGTCTACAGATGTGGAGGGTGCTGCCACTCTGAAGACAAACAGTGCAGAAACATCTCCACTGGGTATCTCAGCAAAACTGTAAGCCCACTCTTATGCCTTTACACTTTTACAATGTGCTCTGTGTATATGTGATCCATTCCTTAATGGTTGAAGATTGGAACACCCAGAAGTTCACACCTGGAGACTCTTGTTTTAGGTTTACACTCATCCCCTTGTTGAGTAAATAGCATGTTTTCTCTCTCAGTACGGGGCTCTTCCTGATGCTATCACATTCACTTGATTCATTGTTGTTCTTATAAATCACTTTTTTTTTTGGGACTGTGAACCCCTCATTAAATCCTGTCAGTGGAATAGTGAAGCTACCTAGCTAGCACCTCCCTCCTTGTAGCATTGAAACCTTCCCCTTAATAACTTACCAACATCAGCCAGACCTGCGGCATCAGACAAACTTTGAAATGTCTATTTGCCTTCTCTGAGTGATGGCATTCTGTCCCGAAGTTTTCCACTGTGCAGACGTATATGACGTGTAGCCGTTAGCTGAAGGTTAGCTTACAGTCCTATACGTGTGGCATTCAGACAAGCTACTGGCTGCCTAGTATTGACGACACAAAGTCAGGCATGGGGAGTAACGGATTACATGTAACGAGATAACGTAGTCAGGATACCAAAAAAAGGTAACTTTATTCGATTACAATTACATTACAAAAAAAAGTAATCAGATAACTGTTTATATTTAAAATGTAAGTGTATAGATAGACATACTGAATGAGTTTTCTTTATGGTTTACATTATGGCCACTTTCATTTTTAGGCTTGTAGGCGGAAATATGTCCGAGGCACCTCCAGAAACAAGAAGATACAATAGCAAAGAATGGTTGTTGTATCTCATTCCCTTGCTTAACATGTACTTCTCCTCTTTAAATCTGGCCTTGTCCACACTCCTAAACGCCTCCTCCTTTTCAGCCAGAATCAGCACCTTTTCGGTCTGAGTCTAGCTGTGAACAGGGCGATCAGCGGAGCATTTGAACTAATTGAGGTGTGCATTCCATACACCTCAATCGCCTCCTTTAAACAAAGGATTAGTTGTTTTACTGTTTTCAAGCCCAGCTGCTATATTCATTTCCCATGTGTTAACTTTATGAGCTACCACTGGCAGTCTTCGCTCATGATTTCAATCAGAGCAGGAAGGGTACTGTAGCCACAAATGCATGACTGCGTGTTTGTGTTTGTAGACCTATGTGAAAATACAATTATTGTTTTCATACTCATGTGTTAGAATGAGTGTCTGTATAAGACTGTACACGTATGAACCTTGTAAGCATCAGAATGGAGGAAATTAAAGAGAAAAGAGGAAGCTTTGATATGCACTGAACTGAGTGATGGCACGATGGGCTAGGGATCCAACGGTTTATTGACCGATACCAAAACCGATCAAGAAATGTGCTTGTTGACTGCCATTGGTCTATGGCCAAATGAAATGATATTCGCCTATGGCAGTGTCCAACATTTCTGTTGCATTCATTTTGCACCGGCTTGACTGTGTTTTGATTATTTGTGGTGAGACTTGGACAACTGCTTACATACTCAGCTGCCAGTTTAAGAAAAACAACTGTGGTTGGTCGTGTCAGCATTGATGAGCCAAAACAGTTAGTACATTCGGTCAGATTCAGATGGTGTTGATTGGTTCATTAGTGTCTGATAACACTTTTGTATTGCTGTTTTGTCCTTTACAGAAAGAGCCTACAATTAACTAACTTTTAAAAGTAAACACACTTAAAGTCAGACTTGATTCATAATTCTGTCCCAAACTCGACATAAGGTGCTTTCACACCGCAGTACTTTTCCCACAAAGGTTCATCAGTACTTAGTTCATGAGAACTTAGTTCATGAGAACTCTTTAGTTCTCATGAACTAAGTACAGATCGCGTTCACACCGGAATAAATTCCTGGGGAAGGATTAGGCAAATGAAGCCGCTGACGTCACTTCTTCTTCTTTGGGTTTACTGGCAGGCCGCAAACAACTTGTCAGTCCCCCCCGGAGTTGGGGACTGGCTTCCCCGAAGCCTTCCGAGTAAATCGCCAGAACGCCGACACCTCCTCATCTCCACCGCTCCCATGTTTTCTTTTGTGTTGCCATACGTTAGTCTCTCTGCGTTTGTGCGCTGGGCTAATGCTAATAATGCTAATGCGAGGATAATAAAATGGCGGCTTCACAACAATTTTGAGAGTTTTACGGGGTGTGGTTTGCATTCCGCCCAGCCAATCAGAAATAGGAACCTTTTTCTCCCACGAAAGTACCTGCTCTCTAGCAGGGACTGAAAAGGTGGTAAAAAGGTTCTCATGAGCTAATTTTTGTTCTGGATCTTTTTGGTTTGAATGCAACATTTCGGAACTATATTGGAACTAAAGTGGGAAAAGTATTGCGGTGTGAACGCGCCTAAAGGTGTTTGAAAGGTTCTTGGAGCGTAGAATGAAGTATGCTATCCTTAAGTTGAGTTAAGAAAGAAGGAGGCCAAGGTGAAGGCTAAGAGGCTTTTGCCTGGCAGCGGTAACAAGGCTGTGGGTGCTGAGCCTCAGTCTTTGTGAGGTTTCACAACACATTCCTTCACTCCACTGGCTTTCACTAACTGCTGTTTTTGGCTGCAACATCAGACTACTGGCCAGAGTTAGACGACCAACATATGCTACTCAGTACATCATTCCAATGTTGGCAGACTAGATAGACAATTTACTATTCAACTGAATTGTAATGATTTTCTGAATGTCATTGTAAATCATTTGTTTGAAAATTGATATTTGGAAAAGTGAGGGGTCAAAGTGTTTCTCGAAAGAGCGTTCTGTGGTTGGTTTCGTCATCCTGAGGTTTCATTTTGCAGATTTGCTTTGGCAATACCTCGAGCAGCTGGCAATGGTTGAAAGGTTTCAACACTTAGCAGGTAATAGAAGTTGTTCTAATCTATTTACAACTTGGCTGACTGTAAGTATCTTTAAGCATTTATGTCTGTCTGGTTCTCTGCAGAAGGGTTCAGCCTGTGCCGTATTTTCATTCTGCAGTGTGCCATTTTTTCTTCCTGGTTTATTGTGACGTTCATTCTTTCATATTGTTCTGGTTCTGTCATGGTTGGCTGTGTTAAAATACCTTACTTTTAATACCTTACATATGCTGTATTAGAAATATTATTCACTGCTTCACTGGTAATGGGGCCCAATCATAGGCGGAGTTTGACATTTGCGCTTGGGGGGGCAAACCTTTTTTACTGACGTCAGTACACAGTCCCAACTATTGCGTGGGGTGCTACGGATACAGTAGCAATAAAGCCAGCGTTCACTGCAATGAGTATGACTTTTCCACATACGAACACAACTCGTCCAGTCATGCACGCCTCATGCCCGCACACACTCATATGGAAGGGGAGGTCTCTCCCCCCAACAATAGTGCATTACATAACTGTAAAACTTATCATAACTGTGCACATCTTATACTTATTTGATAATTAATATATCCCTTGGTTACTTGAACACGAAACATGATATTATTCAGATTTGTATTGTAACGATCATTTTATTACATCTATTAAAATATTGATGTACGAAATATTTGTATTGGAACAGTTTTAGACGTAGTAATGCTGTAACATATTTCAGCCACTAGGGGGGGCAATGCCCCCCCTGCCCCCCGCAAAATCCGCCTATGGGCCCAATGTCAGCTAGCCTGTCCCCCCTCCCAACATTCTGTCCCAGAGCAAGATATCTTGACAGCTAATTGCCAGATGGCAGATACATTTTCTGTGTATTTTCATGGTTCATAGACAATGACTCATAATGGTTTCTATGACCTTCTTTAGCACCATACACAGGCCGAACAAAGCTTCATTTGTACACCAAAATGATCTGCCACAATGGCATGACTTTAAGAACACTCAAGCCTTCCAGGGATACCCTCCTTCCATGTTTATTGAAACCACCTACAGCCAACACATTATTAATGTTAAACTGGCTAACCCTATAAACTCAAAAAGACAAAGCTTGTCTGATCATAGTAAATAGCAAATGGATAGATGACAGCATTTTCTCAGGGCCAAGTGTTACATCAGCAGGGAGGAGTAAATCCCCCACTTTCACTGATTTTAAGCTGTTTTTATTAGATGTTTTATCATTGTTTCTCCATGCCGGCCTTCAGCAAAGCAGCAACATTTTTAGTATTTTAATTCATTCCATCTGAGTTTGTGGTTTAACATCTGTGAGTACAGGGTCTGGGCACTGACAACACATCAGCCTCCGACCACAGAAGGGGAGAAGATAATAGACTTTGGTCTCTTCTTGAATTCCTTTCCCCCTGAATAGCTGTGTGGCAATGCAAAGCACTTCAGTAAAAGAAACACAAATGAACAGTTGCATTTAAAGTGCTTCCTGCAGGAGCTCTCCATTCAGCACCACAAATACCAAAACATCTAAGGACCAATGGTGCAAAAAACAGAATTATTTTCTAACGTTTTCTTTTCTCATTGCAGTAATACACTAATTTACCATCTGTCTTTTTTCTGATATGTTATCATCAAAGCAAGTCTAGTCCATTGTATTTTAAAAGATTAAATCTGTCACACAATTCAGACACTAAATTCTCCTGTGAGTATTGACCACCCAAATTTAAAATCAAGATGTTCTGTTGGCATTTTGCATTTTCTATAACTCCTGGTGAAAAACCTGAAAAGAAAAAAGAAAAGAAAAAGTGATCTATATAATTGCCAGAGATAAATCAAAGTACAATGGTGAATGTGGCTGCTTTAAACATATATTATACATGCATTCAATTTCACACATAGAATATTAAATATACAGTACATTGATTGTTGATGTTTTCATCAATTGATAACTGGCAATCCCTCTGTTAAATCAATCAAAAGGATCAATCACCTTTTAAAATATTTAAACAAGCTTTAGTTTGACAATCTTTTCTTCTGGTCACTTTAACCCTCCGCTGGAAATTGGTCTCTCCAAACATCAAGGCCTGAAAGGAGACATACGTAGCGTTAAGAATGTTGCATGTGCAAACCAAAACATCATTAGAAATGTGTTTTGACAAACTTTTCATCCCCGTGTTGTTCACTGCGATCTCAAGATCTGTGTGTCTGTTCTGTAACCATGGAGCGCTCTATACCAGGTCAAAAACATTGAGTGAGTCAGCCTTAATGATATCCTCATTAAGAAGAGAGCGAGAGAAGTTCAAGCTGTTTGAATAGGAGTCATTGAGACTAATTAGCTTCATTTCATGCTATCCAACTGTGTGATTGAAAGAATGAAGTGGTTCTCAGGGTTTCTGTTCTTTTTTCTAAAGCAGTCTTGTGAAAGTATCTTTATCAGAGCCATGTGAAGACCAAGCCCAGCTCCTTATTACTCCTTTTGTTCTTCAAGTGGTCATCCTTCACATTTTCGCTCATTGCTTTCACTTTGAAATGATCATTTCCCCAGTGATTCAGGTTCAAGTTAGACAAGTTGAGGGCTCCTTTTGAGGGTCCTTGTAAAAGGAGTGTATGAAATGGTGTGTTCTTATGATGGACCACTTTTGTTGATGGAATTCTTATTGAAGTCTAGGATAGTTGAACGGCCACAGACATATTAAGTTATTTTCAAATTTGAATGGCACATCCAGCTAACTTGGAGAACATTAAAATATCACAAGAAAACAATATAATACTCTAAGAACCAAATTAAACAGATATGACAGGAGCTTAAATTGACCTATTCATCAACAATGTATTTTCGCCAACACCTGGGGGGTATACTACGAAGCAGGATTTTCGCTTAGCCGGCTAAATTCAGGGAAAACTCCGGCGTTCCGGTCCTAAGAAGCTGGTTCTCTTTTTAGCAGGCTAGATCTCCATGGTAACTTATGCTTAGTGGCTAACCTGGTCGGGACCAGGTTAGGTTGCAGGCTAAGAGATCAACTCAGTGAAAGCACCGCCTGCTGACCAATCAGAGCTCAGTGTGCGGAGTTTAAAGCGATCAAGTCATATTACAGTAGAAAGGAAATACAGAAAAACTGCCAATGCAGGAAAGACGGCCGGCAAAAATCACCGACTGTGTGAACGTGAAAATGAATAGAATATCATCTCCCATCTTCAGAGCAATCTGACTATTATAACATTAGCGTTAAGAAAGCTTACTTAAATATCTGCCACAACATAAGTACACTGAGTGCAGACGTCGATGTGTCCCATTATCATTCATATCACAACATAATGTAGGCTATCATATATCTCCTTATCTGAGTCAGCTGAGCCGTATCTGGCCGTGCAACACTCACAGTGTCATATACTGTATGCAGAAGTATTATTTTAAGCAACACATTAAGTTGACGAAACACTTGAGTCAAATGTAATTAAAGTCAGATGGTGTCTTAGACGGGCAGTGATATCATAAACCTGTTAATGTACGCATTCAAACACTTTTTCTTTTACCAGCTGTATTCACCTTGCAGGTGCAGCTATGTGGCTTTGATCCTGGATAAAGTGTTTAAGTCATGGATGTTTAAAGTTTAACTTCTTCATATGTCTAATATTATAGTTGACTTTTCATTCAGGAAGTATGACGCTGCGCTGTCAGTATGCTTCTCCATGTTTGTGATTGGTCGAATGCTCTAGATACCACCCTGTCACGGTTGAGTGAAGGAAGCAGGACCCAAGCGCAGATAACTTTGATAAACCTTTATTTCAAGGCTAAATGGAACGAATACAGACAAAAACAGAACACTCACCGGTGAAGTCCGTCACCAACAAAAGAAGCACCGACACTGAACACAGCACGAGACAAGACTAAATACAGGGAGGGATAATTACAAGACACAGGTGAACACAATCGGCTAACGAGACACAGGTGAGGAGGGAGGAGAAAAACACAAGAGCCACAGGTGAACACAATTAGCTAACGAGACACAGGTGAGGAGGGAGGAGAACACACAGGGACACTAACGACAGGAGGAAAACATGACAGAGAACAGTGAAAACACCCAAACCTAGACAGAACTGTGACAGAACCCCCCCCTCAAGGGACGGATTCCAGACGTCCCTAAACCCCAACACAAAAATCCAAAAAAGTCCAGCAGGGTGGGTGGAGGGGGTCCGGAGGACGGGACTAAGCTGACCGCCCAGGAGCCCAGTAGGGGACCAGGAAGGGATCTCGGGCGGACGGCCCGGGGGCACGGCAGAAGCCGAGAAGGGGGACTCGGGGGGGACGGCCTGGGGGCAAGGCAGAGTCCATGGTGGGGGTCTCGGGCGGACGGCCCGGGGGCAAGGCAGAGTCCATGGTGGGGCGAAGGCCACAGCGGGCGAACTCAGGGGGCCGAGCATGAGGGCGAAGGCAGCGGCAGGAAGAGTCAGGGGGCCGGGCTCGAGGACGAGGGCAGCGGCAGGAAGAGTCAGGGGGCCGGGCTCGAGGACGAGGGCAGCGGCAGGAAGAGTCAGGGGGCCGGGCCCGAGGACGAGGGCAGCGGCAGGAAGAGTCAGGAGGCCGGGCCCGCGGACGAAGACCGCGGCTCACAGAGGGTCGGGATCGAGGGCGAAGACCAGACAGCTCCGGAGGCCGGGCAGGACCCGGTGTCGGCCGGACAGGAACCGGAGCCGGCGGGACAGGCTTCGGCAGGATCCCCCACGGAAGAGGACCAGGAGTTGGCAGGACCCCCAGCAGGAGAGCGATTGGCGGGACCTCCGACGGCACAGGACACAGGGTTGGCAGTACCCCCGGCAGGTGAGTAGACGGCGGGACCTCCAACGGAACAGGACATAGGGTTGGCAGGACCCCCGGCAGGAGAGTAGTCGGCGGGACCTCCAACGGGACAGGACATGGGGTTGGCAGGAACCCCGGCAGGAGAGTAGTCGGCTGGGCCTCCAACGGGACAGGACATGGGGTTGGCAGGACCCCCGGCAGGAGAGTAGTCGGCGGGGCCTCCAACGGGACAGGACACAGGGTTGGCAGGACCCCCGGCAGGAGAGTAGTCGGCGGGGCCTCCAACGGAACAGGACATAGGGTTGGCAGGACCCCCGGCAGGAGAGTAGTCGGCGGGGCCTCCAACGGGACAGGACACAGGGTTGGCAGGACCCCCGGCAGGAGAGTAGTCGGCGGGGCCTCCAACGAGACCGGACAAAGGGTTGGCAGGACCCCCGGCAGGAGAGTAGTCGGCGGGGCCTCCAACGGGACAAGACATGGGGTTGGCAGGACCGCCGGCAGAGGGCTAGTCTGCGGGACCTCCAACTGGACAAGACATGGGGTTGGCAGGACCCCCGGCAGAGGGCTAGTCTGCGGGACCTCAACTGGACAGGACATGGGGTTGGCAGGACCCCCGGCAGAGGGCTAGTCTGCGGGACCTCCAACTGGACGGGACATGGGGTTGGCAGGACCCCCGGCAGAAGACTAGTCTGCGGGACCTCCAACTGGACAGGACATGAGGTTGGCAGGACCCCCAGCGGAACCTCCAACGGTACAGGACATGGGGTTGGCAGGACCCCCGGCAGAAGACTAGTCTGCGGGACCTCCAACTGGACATGAGTAGGGGCTTGAGTGGGGACTCGAGAAAAGACTCGAGAGGGAACTCGAGAGGGGACCTGAGAGGGGACTTGAGAAAAGACTCGAGAGGGAACTTGAGATGGGATGAGGGAAGGGACTAGAGAAGTGACTCGAGGAGGGACTTGAGAAGTGACTAGAGGTGGGACTGGAGAAGGGACTAGAGAAGGGACTAGGACAGCTGGGGCCAGAGCTAAGGCTGGAACCATGGCTGCTGGGGCCAGAACTAGGTCTGGAACCATGGCTGCTGGGGCCAGAACTGGGGCCGGAATGATGGCTGCTGGGGCCAGAACTGGGGCCGGAATGATGGCTGCTGGGGCCAGAACTGGGGCTGGAACCATGGCTGCTGGGGCCTGTACTGGGGCCGGAACTATGGCTGTGTGGGCCGGTTCTGTAGCCGGAACCATGACTCTTGGGGCTCGGATTGCTAGCCTGGACTTGCGACTCCTTCTCCTAGAAGCCGCCTGAAGGCTCCGTGGACCTCCAAAAGCCAGCCGAGTTCCAGAAAACGACTCTTGGACAGGAGCAGGAACTGGGGCGGAAGCACTGGTTGACTCCAGACGGAACACACCGAGACGTTTATAGTCCGCAGGCTGGAAATCACACACCCAGATGAAGTTCAACATCCAGTCAGGTAAGAACTTCACCAAGTCCGGTTTCTCCATAGCCAACCGGTGCGCCTCTACCAGAGCGGCCTCCTTCTGCCGAACACTGGACGCTCCCCTCCACCAATCATAGCAGCCAGCCAAAGCAAAGGAAAAATGCTGTAATTCCACCTCAAATGGGTCATCTGCTGGGTCCATCTCTGGTCGGTGCTTTCTGTCACGGTTGAGTGAAGGAAGCAGGACCCAAGCGCAGATAACTTTGATAAACCTTTATTTCAAGGCTAAATGGAACGAATACAGACAAAAACAGAACACTCACCGGTGAAGTCCGTCACCAACAAAAGAAGCACCGACACTGAACACAGCACGAGACAAGACTAAATACAGGGAGGG
Source organism: Harpagifer antarcticus (assembly GCA_902827135.1). Lineage (NCBI taxonomy): Eukaryota > Metazoa > Chordata > Actinopteri > Perciformes > Harpagiferidae > Harpagifer > Harpagifer antarcticus. The sequence continues at coordinate 618,718 of CADEHL010001114.1, read as the reverse complement.
ATAATTACAAGACACAGGTGAACACAATCGGCTAACGAGACACAGGTGAGGAGGGAGGAGAAAAACACAAGAGCCACAGGTGAACACAATTAGCTAACGAGACACAGGTGAGGAGGGAGGAGAACACACAGGGACACTAACGACAGGAGGAAAACATGACAGAGAACAGTGAAAACACCCAAACCTAGACAGAACTGTGACACACCCCTTTCATGTGAACGCGCACCTAACTAGATAGGACACGGCTGGCTTGAGCGATCCACTTGATAACCAACGTCGTAGTACAGTTTAGCGACAGCGCGTATGTTTTGGATTAGACCAACCGGCTAACTCAAACATATCCAGGTTAGGTTGATCCAGCTTCGTAGTACAGGCCCCAGCTCTCTTGTCATCAAGCTGGATAAATCAGAACTGTGGAATTCCAACCATTTCAAGGATAGCTACATTATAGTGATAACGAAAACATCCTCAACTGAGTAGGAGCCGCAGGACACAACATCTCCCATGCCGAGCGCACACCCAGTTCCAGTAAGAGGGCGCATGGACCTGATGGCTGGCGGCCCAGCTGCTGAGCTCCACACGCCATCAGCCGGCTTCCGAAGAGGCTGGCTAGCTGAACAGCTAGCACCACCAGCGGGTCCTGCCGACCTAGCAGCAGGACCTCTACCCACACCTTCGGAGGACTACGCAGAGGGCTGGTGGCCGAGCAGCGGAGATATACACACCGCTGGCTGGCTTCAGAGGAGGCCGGATGGCTTCCACACCATCGGAGAACTACGGGTCCGCGGCGAGGGCTAGCGGCCTAGCAGCGGAGATTCTCGCACCACCGACTGACTTCAGAAGAGGCCGGCTAGCAAAACAGCTAGCTCTGCGGGAGGATCTCTGTGGGCTCGCGCCCGTGTTGCAGTATAACTTGAGTCATGACAACTGGCTACATTCTATTATTTTCGTCACATGAATCCGGGGCGTGTACATTGAGGACCCATTGTTGACTTACCAGGAAATAAACATGTCGATCGCCTCGTTTGTCGTTTACGTTCATCTTTTGCTATATCTGCCTTCCTACGATCACTTTGCTGCACATTCAGTACTCGTATGTGAGGTTGTGGGTGAGAGGTGGATATCGTGACGCTTACAGGGAGGTATCGAACATTACAAAGTAGGTGACTGTGTGGATGCCTGTTCAAAACATAGCAAACTTGAATAAATCATTTAAATTATATATTTGTGTCCGACTTTCATTTGTACATCGTTCTTAATGTGATGTATAGTAGCTTTGATAGCTGTCCATACCTTCAGACAGCCTAAACGTAAAACACAAGTCGTTTATTCACAGCCCGAACGCTCATCGAGATGACTGGATCACTCATGACAAGTTGTGATCAGCTCCGATTAAATTGTGATATATATTCTGTAGCTATTCTCCAGGGAGCACGTTTTTTTAATGAAATATCTGTATCCCTCTCATCACAACAAGACTCTACACTGTGCAGGAAAAACAATTACATACATGAAATAACGTTGATGCATGGGAATGAATCACACAAACTATCTTCCGTGGCTATACTGATATGTCACAGTAACGGTCAACCACAGAAAAGTAAGTCCAGCGGGGCTCAAGTTGAATATATAACATTTGTACATTGTTCTTAATGCGATCTGTATAGTAGCTTTGATAGCGGTCCATACCTTCAGACAGCCTAAAAGTAAAACACAAGTTGTTTATTCGCAGCCCGAAAGCAGCAACGAGATGACTGGATCATCTGCAGTGTTGGGTAAGTTACTTCCAAAATGTAATACAATTACTTATTACTGTCTTTTTTAAGTAATAGCCTACGTTACATTACAATATTACTGTCTCTGAAATGTAATGAGTTACACTACTTTTATATTAGGCTACTTTTGAGTTACTTTACCAAAAGAGCATCAGGACTGTTTGAGGCAGATGATAGCTATGTGATTAACATGATGATTCAGCCTCTATGGAGAGAGACATCAAGCATGCTCATTTCTGACATGGAGCTAATCTGAAGTAAACATTGAATATTGCTTTCTATTCCTCCATCTTGTGACTGTGTAACTCCCTCTCTTGGATATCAGCATGTGAAGGACACTGTTCAGGAACTAGTCTCTGTATGTGATACTTCCATTCTGGAGAGGATCACAGATACATGGGTCCTGAGATGAAGCTCAAGCCGGTGACGAGTGAGATTGTTCTAACAATTTCCAATAAAGGTTATTCTGAAACATAACTATCACTGTTGTATTTCCTTCTATATCGGTAATGTAGGCCAAGAAAAACTTTGCATTGCATAATATTTAAACTTACATTCAGGCACTATAAATGAAGCCAAAAATATGTCAAGTTGGGGCTTAGCCCACCAAAAAGTGCATAGTTGCAACTTAGGCAGTTAAGCATTTTATATCAGTGGGTCCTAATGGTGCAACACGGAAGGCAGACAGAATTGCTTAGACACAGGTGTCACATGAACTTTAAATGTTCTGGAAAGTTCCTTATACAGCTTCAGTCTTTTTTTATCTCATGAAGTCCCTTAGTGACACACCCTGAACAGTCTGGTGGGTCATGGTCCTTGTCATTTGCTTTTGTGTTCCCATAACAACATGTCCAAGATGTCCATGTGCCAGGCTCACACATGTGACAGAACTAGCTACATTTGGAAAGGTTTTTTGTTGCTAAAGTTAACATTCAAGCCATTTAAGAATAAAAATGCTTACATGCTATTTGTTAAACATTAAGCTGTCTTCGGCTCTTTTCGGCTGTAACAAATTTAAATGTCTCCTCTGTGGGTCGAATAAAGGTATTCTGATTCTGATTACATTTAACCTTTTGTAGAAACATTTCTTGATTAAATTGATATGAAAGAAATGCCATAAATATTGCTGTGACACTGGTGTCACATCGGGACTTTAGCCCTAAACATTCACAGTAAACCCGGAGTGACATATATGCACAATTAGAAATAAGATTATGATCTGTTCAGTTAATTTAGCTGATTCAATTACATTTAGTTAACATATTCTTTATTCTTCAATTCAATGTATGTTCAAACAAATGTAAACCAAAAAATCATCCTCGTTAATCAAGTTATAAATAAGAGTTACATTACCGTTGAAGCGCAGATATTTGACACTAGGAGGGGTTACTTGTCAGAAATGTGTTCTAGGTGGTCTATTTAGTCTAAATGACGTTCCCCTTAATTTCCCCAAAAGTAGAAATGGGTCCGGGTTCTTATGGGTTAAACATATAGGCTTAAAGGCATAATAGAACTACTGTATTATATATATTCCACTTGTGCCCCGCTGGACTTACTTTTCTGTGGTTGACCGTTACTGTGACATATCAGTATAGCCACGGAAGATAGTTTGTGTGTTTCATTCCCATGCATCAAGGTTATTTTCATGTATGTAGTTGTTTTTCCTGCACAGTGTAGAGTCTTGTTGTGATGAGAGGGATACAGGTATTTCATAAAAAAAACGTGCTCCCTGGAGAATAGCTACAGAATATATATCACAATTTAATCGGAGCTGATCACAACCTGTCATGAGTGATCGAGTCATCTCGATGAGCGTTCGGGCTGTGAATAAACGACTTGTGTTTTACTTTTAGGCTGTCTGAAGGTATGGACAGCTATCAAAGCTACTATACATCACATTAAGAACGATGTACAAATGAAAGTCGGACACAAATATATAATTTAAATGATTTATTCAAGTTTGCAATATTTTGAACAGGCATCCACACAGTCACCTACTTTGTAATGTTCGATACCTCCCTGTAAGCGTCACGATATCCACCTCTCACCCACAACCTCACATACGAGTACTGAATGTGCATCAAAGTGATCTTAGGAGGGCAGATATAGCAAAAGATGAACGTAAACGACAAACGAGGCGATCGACATGTTTATTTCCTGGTAAGTCAACAATGGGTCCTCAATGTACACGCCCCGGATTCATGTGACGAATAGAATAGAATGTAGCCAGTTGTCATGACTCAAGTTATACTGCAACACCGGCACCGAGGGAAAGCCTAGAAATCCAGTATTTAACAAACATGTTTCAAACTGTGAATCAAACCAAAACAGTGTGGGATCCTCGGTGCAAGCCGAAGGGTCTATTCTGTGGACATTTACATTTCCGAAGCATCTGCAATAAACATGAACAGCTAGAACATCTCCTCCTTGAGTCCAATATTGACTGTTTGGGAATATCAGAATCTTGGCTAAAACAGTCGTTACCATCTTCTCTTGTGTCTATGTCAGGATATAATGTGTTTAGGAAGGACAGACTGAAGGGACAAGGAGGGGGTGTGTTGCTTTATGTGAGGAATACCTTTACTTGTAGGGAGATTGCACCCCCAGCTAATGTTGAATTTGATTGTGTTGGTGTGGAAATCAAACTTTCTGAGGAAATGTCCCTCACCATGATTTGCCTGTATCGACAACCCACCGCTAAGGTGGATTTCTATGACCAGGTAAAACTCATGCTGAATTCCTGTGACTCCAACAAAGAGCTAATTATTCTAGGAGACTTTAATATCAACTGGAATGACAAACAAAATAGAAAGAGCTTAAAACGGATCATAAACAGAACACTTCCACAAATGACATACCACAAACAAGGAAAAACAGGCATAACACAGGGGGTTAAGAAGTAAACAGGAAACAGATCAATTGTGACTGAGAACAGCTTTTCCCCAAGAGCCTTGAACAGGCAGCTTAAAGAACCAGGGACATCTAATTACACACTTTCAGGTTTAATACATTGCAACTTGATCAATGAATGGATGAGAAGACATCCTGTTAACCTCTAGGTCTAGGAGAATAACTGTTTAGCTTTTCTTTACTATTGGTATTTGTACAGATTATAATGGTATGTATAGCTGCCACTGCAGTCATATGCCGCTCTGCTGCTCCCTTGTCACAACACACAGACAGTGCACTGCCAATCCTTCATGTTGCCCGTCACTCTCTTTTTGCACCCTGTCTTGATTTACCTTGTCTTTTGTTCCTCTTGTTTGCTTTCTATGCAGCTGTTTGAGATCACAGTGCCGATCACCCAAGGCACCAAGCCGGTGACCATCAGTGTTGCCAACCACACCCAGTGCAGCTGCCTTTCCAAACTGGACGTCTACAAACAGGTTCACAGCATCATCCGGAGAGCCCTGCCTGAGTACGTACTCACTGCATCATTGTGCCTCCCATACACACAAACACACGCACGCACACACACACACACTCACACACAGAGGTCTTCCTATTGGCAAGCACAGGTATAACGAGTGTTTGTTAGATTCCCTTAATGTCAAAATAGGGTGTTTGCCAGTCAGAGGACAAATGTACGGTGTTGGTGTGAATGTCAGCGTGGCTTTTTAGACTTTGTAACTTCTTCAGATGGATCCAACTGGCCTTGCTCCTGCTTTTGTCACTGCGCACTTGGGATGGGAGTGAAGCCGCCATTCACCATCAAACCATCAAACTTTTCTGTTTTTTCATAATAACTGCTGACAACACAGAGATGCGTGACACCATGAAGGCTTCTCAATTCTCTAATTTCCCCTCCTCGACTCCTATCCTCGTGTCTTAGTCCCGCCCACAGGAGATGCGAGCGGAGGAGTCGAGGAGGGGAGCCAAGGAGAGAGGAGGGGAAGCAGCAGGCGGTTAGAGAAATGAGAACTCCTGTCCTCTGAGCGGTCATTTTAAAGAGACGTCCATTAATGATGACAGGAGGCACAGCAGCCCTCTGTCTGATGGACAGATGTGTTCATGACGACTTATATATTTACTTTGATTCATTCACAGTGCGGTATAATGAGACAATAACAGGCTACAGATGAGGACATACTGTATACACAAATATATTTATATAAATATATACAATTTTAGAATCAAACAAGTATGAGAGCACTCTCATAATAACGTAACAAAATCCGAGACTGGATATATCCCCCCCCCCTCTCTCTGGTCGCTGAAATGGGGAATTGAAATTACAGGCCAAAAGTTGTATTTACAAGTATTAAAAGTAAGCAGAGGACACCAAACCAACTGAGACCCGTCTGTCCGCTGCATCTACGCACTGTACAACACACACCTACACACTGTACAACACACACACCTACAGCTCCTAAAGCACAATCAGGCTACAGCCGTTGTGTATTTTATTATGTGAAGCACTAAATGGTCTTAGAAAAATATGGACTCTTTGTTTGTAGATATCTACTAAACTACAGCAAATAAAGAGAGTAGGCCTGTTATACTGAGTGATATATATTATACACACTGCTCTGCTTTCTGCACGGACCTCACAGGTCCGTGCAGCTCTCTGGAAACATCGCATCGCAATGAAAGCAGTTAATAAAATAATATCCAGGGGATGCATGCAGAGCTGTGATTGGCTGAGATAAATCCGGCGGTGCGTCACAACTCTTTCAAACATCTCTGTTGCCGGAAATACATCCACGGAGGAGCCGTGGAGGAACCATCAGTGTATCCTCGATTATAGCTCCTCCAGAGCCTCCTCGATGCTCGGTCCTCGATGTGCATTTAGAGAAATTAGATGTCCTTCAACATGGCGCGCTGAAATCCATTTCCGGGTCACTACCGGAGGACCGAGGAGTCGGGGAGGGGAAATTAGAGAATTGAGAAGCCTTTCATGTCCTTATACTATTGGCTCACAAGCCCTGTAGGCAACAGCACTGGCGGCAACCACACATCCATGAAGAAATGCACTCAGAGGATGCAGATATTGCAGACACTGACAAATCAGAGCACACTGGGCTTTTTCATCAAGCGGGATTACAAAGCAGGACATTTTACAGTGAATCATTTCAGTTGTTTGGGAAATACTGTAATGTTACCTCAAGCATAAATACTATATGTTGCATTTCTGAACTGAAGTTTGAGGACATACGTTTGAAACATATATATCTTTAATTAGGTGATATTGATTGATGAACAATATATCCTAGAATAGGTACAGGTCTCATCATTTTTCAAATCAGGAGAAGGAACAGTATGATAAACGATGGGCAGATCATAGTGGAATCCATATAGATGTTGTTTAAAGAAATATATATATATATATATATATATACACAGTGGGGCAAAAAAGTATTTGGTCAGCCACCAATTGTGCAAGTTCTCCCACTTAAAAAGATGAGAGATGCCTGTAATTTTCCTCCTAGGTACACTTCAACTATGAGAGACAGAATGGGGGGAAATAATCCAGGAAATCACATTGTAGGATTTTTAATGAATTAATTGGTAAATTCCTCTGTAAAATAAGTATTTGGTCACCTACAAACAAACAAGATTTCTGGCTCTCACAGACCTGTAACTTCTTCTTTAAGAGCCTCCTCTGTCCTCCACTTGTTAACTGTATTAATGGCACCTGTTTGAACTCGTTATCAGTATAAAAGACACCTGTCCACAACCTCAAGCAGTCACACTCCAAACTCCACTATGGCCAAGACCAAAGAGCTGTCAAAGGACACCAGAAACAAAATTGTAGACCTGCACCAGGCTGGGAAGACTGAATATGCAATAGGTAAGCCGCTTGGTGTGAAGAAATCAACTGTGGGAGCAAGTATTAGAAAATGGAAGACATACAAGACCACTGATAATCTCCCTCGATCTGGGGCTCCACGCAAGATCTCACCCCGTGGGGTCAAAATGATCACAAGAACGGTGAGCAAAGATCCCAGAACCACACGGGGGGACCTAGTCAATGACCTGCAGAGAGCTGGGTCCAAAGTAACAAAGGCTACCATCAGTAACACACTACGCCGCCAGGGACTCAAATCCTGCAGTGCCAGACGTGTCCCCCTGCTTAAGCCAGTACATGTCCAGGCCCGTCTGAAGTTTGCTAGAGAGCATTTAGATTATCCAGAAGAGGATTGGGAGAATGTCATATGCTCAGATGAAACCAAAATAGAACTTTTTGGTAAAAACTCAACTAGACGTGTTTGGAGGAGAAAGAATGCTGAGTTGCATCCAAAGAACACCATACCTACTGTGAAACATGGGGGTGGAAACATCATGCTTGGGGCTGTTTTTCTGCAAAGGGACCAGAACGACTGATCCGTGTAGAGGAAAGAATGAATGGGGCCATGTATCGTGAGATTTTGAGTGACAACCTCCTTCCATCAGCAAGGGCATTGAAGATGAAACGTGGCTAGGTCTTTCAGCATGACAATGATCCCAAACACACCGCAACGAAGGAGTGGCTTTGTAAGAAGCATTTCAAGGTCCTGGAGTGGCCTAGCCAGTCTCCAGATCTCAACCCCATAGAAAATCTTTGGAGGGAGTTGAAAGTCTGTGTTGCCCAGCGACAGCCCCAAAACATCACTTCTCTAGAGGAGATCTGCATGGAGGAATGGGCCAAAATACCAGCAACAGTGTGTGAAAACCTTTTGAAGACTTACAGAAAAGGTTTGACTTCTGTCATTGCCAACAAAGGGTATATAACAAAGTATTGAGATGACCAAATACTTATTTTCCACCATAATTTGCAAATAAATTCTTTAAAAATCAGACAATGTGATTTTCTGGATTTCTTTTTTCTCATTTTGTCTCTCATAGTTGAGGTATACCTCGGATGAAAATTACAGGCCTCTCATCTTTTTAAGTGGGAGAACTTGCACAATTGGTGGCTGACTAAATACTTTTTTGCCCCACTGTATATATATATATATATATATATATATATATATATATATATATATATGTGTGTGTGTGTGTGTGTGTGTGTGTGTGTGTTTAGTACATATCATTTGAATGTAATATCATAGAATGCTCCTCTTATGTGATTGATGTTGTGTGAATAAAATTGATTTCACATGCATTTACACAACTTCAGACTTTCATATTCACTTCTCATTAAACTGATATATTATATTTGGTCCCTTTAATATCTACAGTTTCATTCTCCTCACAGACAATCTTGTGGTTTAGTTTCTCTACTCTGGAACTTGTAGTGGCTCAAATAATCCACTTCATTGACGTTAATAACCCTTGATGCTGTGTGTGTGTGTGTGTGTGTGTGTGTGTGTGTGTGTGTGTGTGTGTATGTGTGTGTGTGTGTCAGCGACGTGCAGTCAGGGGAGGCATAGTCCAATGTAACGGGAAAAAAAAAAAAATTAATAGATAATAATAATAAAATATCTCCACTGATCTGTGTTGTAAATGTGATTTATGTATGATTCCAATCGCTTTTTATAGTCAAAATCGGAAAATTTGCAGAGCTCCGCTACAACTACATGGGAGCGATGAGAAGTGAGGCAGGGACGAGCTCTGCCTCACGTAACCCCACAGTAACCGGCTGGAGCGCTGGCCCTAATTTAGCGTAAGCACTTATTTTGTGCCCGCGCTCCAGCCAGTTTCTGTGTAGTATCCCTCAATGCAGTGTGCAATGCCTCAATGAGCTCAACGTGGGCGGGAGCTCACCCTTTGAGGTACGTGACGTCCCGACTCCCGTGTTGTGTACTTACCCAGTCACTAAAGTAACATATTATATCTTATATTATTAATATATATATATAATTCTGATGTCTGTGGATATTTAAACATTCCATCACATGTCATTTCACCTTCAATTCATGGTTTTCAAAACGTTAGCCACATGCTAATGCTAACCGGAAATTAAGAATTTTCAGAATAAAAGTGTTAAGTTAATAGTTAGTGTGAACTTCCGTTTTTTTCAGAATAAAACTGCTTTAAATTAAAACCCTGTATTTAATTTACGTCATATCAACATTGATTTTAATTTCTTACGGTACGTCCACACGGCAGCTTTAAACAAATCTTCCAACGCTTCTCTGCCCATTGACTTTGAATGGGGATGACGTCACTTTGCCTCGCTTTTCGCCGAACTGCATTGTGGGGGAGCGAAGCGAAGATTTCCAGGATTTCCAGGATTTTCAGGATTCAAAAGTTGAGCAATGTTCAACTTTTGAAGCTGAGCTGGAAGCGTCAGCCAATCAAATCCCGTTTATGCAAATCTGACAGTACAAGTGCTAGCCAATCAAACCACGTGTATGCTGGGAGAGCCAGACCGCAGTTCATTTCCTCATATTCCAAACGAGAAATTACGGTAGCATATCACCCGGTTCTTTACGACCAGACTATTTACCAGGATACAAACCGGAGGAACCAGGCATGGAGGGAGGTGGCTGAGACAGTGGGTGAAACTGGTAGGTTTTCACCTGTTTGGGGAGTTTATATATATATATATATATATATATTGCTCACATAAAATCCCCGGGGTTTTTTGCTTTGTATGTCGGGGGCGGGAGATTCATGTGATTGGTTGTTGGTCGCGTTGCTCGCAAAAAATCCCCAAGCTTTCAGACACGCCCAGCTCCAAGATTTTGAAGATTTTTTCAAAGCTGCTGTGTGGACGTACCGTTACAGTAGGAGAGGTTTTGGGAGGGGGAAGGAAGATTAGGATTAGGTCAAAAGGTAGGGAGTGGTTAGGGTTAGGATGGGGGGGGGGGGAAGGGAAGGGTTAGATTGACGGGAGGGACGATAACTGCTATGAAAACAGGATGCAATGCGTAATCTGTGAAGCTCCGCCCACGTTGAGCTCCTGCCCACATCGAGCTCATTGAGGCACTGCGGTGAGGGGCTTCTCGTTTCTGTAGGGCTGAGGTGAGGCACAGATTAGATCTGCCTCATCTCAGATCCGTCACCCCACAGAAATTGGCTGGAGCGCGGGCACTAAGCCTGTTACCATCTCACTGTAGGTCACCAATGTAATGTTTGTAGATCCCTTTATTACATGTGTCCTCGCCATCCATAGTCTCTAAATAATTTATTTCACGTATGATATTATTTAGGCTCGCTGGTCTCATCATACATCGGCAATGAGAAAGCACCAGGGGAGGCAGCCATAACCTCTGCCACACTGAAGGGGGCACACGTGAGCCCACAGGTTCTTGTTGCTACTGTTATTCTACGCAGAGACGGTAGACGCAAACAACAAACTAGACTTTTGAAACTAGAGAGATAAGGAGGACTTTTACAAAAAAGTAATAGAGATTGTTGTCCAGAAGGATAGCATAGACTTCATCTTCAAGTCAAGGTAAGACCACAATTAAGAGAGAACAATCCAATATTTAGAACAATCCAATAGTTTGATTTTGGGTATGCTTTTGTTGAACGGTCTGTTTAAAATTAATCGAAACATCAGACTAAAAAGGCTTTTGAAAATAACAGAATATTTCGATTAAGGTCAAAATATAATATTTGTAAAAATTGCAGCTCAGATTATAGCACAACCAGTAACTGATATTTGTAATCTCTCCCTGTCCACTCACACACTGCCAGCTGTGTGGAAGCAAGCTCTGGTATCGCCCCTCTTGAAAGCTGGTGATCCCACAGAGTTAAATAAAGTTAACGTCCTATCTCAAATTTGTATGTGTTATCAAAGATTCTTGAGACCCTAGTTTCTACTCAGCTAAAGCTCTTTTTAAATTCACACAACATCCTTAACCCTATGCAATCTGGATTCAGATCAAAGCACAGTACTGTGACTGCCAGTCTGAAAGTCTTAGACGATATTAAGGCTGCTTTTGATAACAAATCTGTTTGTGTTGCATTGTTTATTGACCTAGCCAAAGCATTTGACACTGTAGATCACCACATTATGTCTAATGTTATGTTGATGTCTCGTTTCGGACATAATGCCATTTGCTGGTTTCAGAGTTATCTAACCGACCGTACTCAATGCGTCAGGTTGGGTAGTACTGTCTCTGACCCTGTCACCTTGAAGAAGGGAGTTCCACAGGGCTCTATTTTGGGGCCTTTGCTCTTTTTATTATACGTAAACAATATTTGTAATCAGATGCAATTTTCTACCTATCATATGTATGCTGATGACACTATTGTATACTCATGTGCTCCTTCTCTGGATATGGCCGTTTCCGATTTAAAATCTGAGTTTATCACGCTGCAGCATGCACTTCTTGATTCCAAACTGCTATTGAACAGTAAGAAAACCAAAGCAATGCCTTTTGCTCACAAGTCAGCGTCCTCTTGCCTCTCCATTGACACCCTTGATAGCGTCTCTGTTGAGTTTGTCGATACCTACAAATATCTTGGCTTTTGGTTGGACAGTAATCTGAACTTCAAACACCATATTGAAGTTCTAACAAAGAAATTGAAATTCACTCTTGGCTTCCTTTACAGACTTAAATTTTGTTTTTCAACTTCATCCCGTAAAAGGTTGGTTTCTGGCTTATTCCTGTCCCAGCTGGACTACGGTGATACCATCTATAGATTTGCCTGTCCCACTGTGTTGGCCAAACTTGACCCACTCTACCATGCTGCACTGCGTTATATATCAAATGCACCCTATAGGACTCATCATTGCAAACTGTATAGCCTAACTGAATGGTCCTCACTTACTATGAGTAGGATGCTGCATTGGTTTTTATTAATGTATAAAGCCATTTTAGGTAAGCTTCCACTGTACATATGTGCCAGGGTTGCTCCAGTTTGTGAATCTTACAACCTCAGATCCAGTGCCTGGATACGGTTCCAGGTTCCTGCTGTGCGGACTGAGGCTGGGAAAAGGAGTCTTTTTTATTATGGTCCTTGGTCTTGGAATGACCTTCAATCAAACCTGAAACTGAGGGCACTTGTCCTTATAGCATGTTTTAAGTTGAAGTTGTCTGAAGTCCTTACCACTAGCTGCTCTTGCAGTAATAAGTAGTGCACCTTTCTTACTGTCCTAATGTGCACAATGTAGTGACTGCTTTTTTGTCTTTTGTTTTCTTAGTTATGTTCTCTGTATTTTACATGTTTGTGTTATGTGTAACGTTGCTGCCTTCTTGGCCAGGTCAACATTGCAAATGAGATTCTATCTCAATGCTTTTATCTGGTTAAATAAATAAAAAAGCATGGCGCCAGTTGTTGTAGCCAGTTGTGGTGAAGGCATCTGACTTACTTGAACCAAAATGTCTACATGCATAGCAGAAGATGGCATCCTTTTTACATGAATATTCCAGCCAATCTCTGTTTTGAAACCATGAGCTGCAAAATGAGCGCCTTACCCCACTGTACAGGCGAGTTGGGTACTTTTTTAAATATACCTGGGCAGGCTCTGTTTTGCCGAGGTCCTCTGGCACTTGCGGGCCGCCGAGGGGTGGCGGTGTTTGGGGCAACGAAGACGGCTGCGGCTGCTCATCCGCCGTGGGCGAGGCGGGCATTAGTGTCCACGACAGTGGCCGCGGGTAACGTAATGTCCCCATGATCTGAACTGTTATTGCCTGCAGTAGATGCAGTGTTACTGCTGGCGATAAGGGCTGGTTGTTTTAACCATTTTCTGATGTCCATCACTGACTGCTGTGTAAGCACTTTGCAGATGACGAACGCACAGCGGCACAGGTCACGCGCACCTGACATAATAACGTTACTTACTGTTTAAATTGACCAAATAAATGCAGCAGACAATGTTATTTAACCACAATTACAATTTATTTTATTTCAACTAAATTCTTCTTCTTCTTATTGTTACTACTATTAATATTATATATGTAATATTTTTCACTTTTCATTTTTCAAATGAGGGTGCATAACGACTCAACTGAGGGTGCAATGCACCCTTATGCACCCCCGTAGAACCGGGCCTGTCACAGTAGAGGCAAAACATACTAATATCAACCTTAATATTAGCGTAATCGGGCCCCTTTAATGTCTTGTAATACTCTCACTGACACACTCCCAGGCTCCCCTCTCTCTACTCTCTCTACTCTTTCTCCAAACAAACAAAACTCCCCTTCCAAACAGTTCCCTCTCCCACCTGAGGGCATTGAGGGAGGCGACCAGTTAACCAGGGAAGAGAGGGACACACTGCATCAGAGAATATAAATCATACATTCCCTTACATTTAAGGCTTTTTAGCTCAACGCTGGAGGTTGTTGTTGACTCTCCACTCAATGAGTGTTACTGCTTCATGGGCTCCATCATTACCCAGGACCTCAAGTGAGCAGAACATCAGCCTCCCATCCAAAAAGCACACCAGAAATACTTCTTTCCGTGAAGTCTCTCCATGACCGTGAAGTCTCTCCATGACCTCGCTGCAGGCCGGAAAGATTGTGGCTAACTAAAATAACATTTGCTCAAATGTTTTCAATTCTTGGAAATAAAGCAATTTCAGAATCAAAATGTACTTATTTATTAATTGACTAGCTATTGGTTGAGGGACTGCACAAAATAGTCCAAATGTGTATGATGTGTGATTTTCAATACATTCAGTCAGGAAACCAGCTCTGGAATATTCAGGGTTAACAAACAAAACTGTGTCTATTTTGAATCTCCCTCTCTCTGTCTCTGTTGAAGGTGTCCAGCAGCCAATAGGACTTGTCCTCCTGGTCAGTCTTGGAGCAGCAGGCATTGTCGGTGTTTAGGCGGGACCTCCAGTATGCACCACTACCCCCCCCCCTCCACCGCTGCCTCCTCCAAGGCCCTCCCAACAGCATCTTGGTGAGTGTTTGAACACAAGCAGATTTATTAAGCTTTTTTTACAGAACTTTGTAGAGGAAATTAAGTTTGCTTAATTTTTCTGCATTAGAAAAAAATACAGTAAGAAAGTCCAACAGTAGGACTAATGGAAGGGAAATGACCCTCGTCTGCCAACAACATCCAGGCTGTAGTAATAAGCAGAGCTGTTGGAAGCTGTGTGTGTGTAGTCATGTAAATTCCTCTTTATTTTTGTGAGCCCTAAATAGATGTAGTTAATGATGCAGACAGGAAAATAGCATTAACTGTGGAAACACTATGATGAAATATGCATTCCTTAAATCCAGCTCTCATGTGGGATTTTTTTACCCAGCATTTTCTTTTGAAATTACATATTTTACATGTGGTAAAGTGAATTTTCATCATCAACTGAAATTGAGGTTGAGGTACACATGGTGAGAAAGGGAAAGGTCACTGGTCATTTCTGTCTTTCCTCACAATGGGAGGGTTTTGGCTAGGGATCGACCGATATGGATTTTTCAAGGCCGATACCGATACTGATTATTAGTAATCAAGGAGACCGATATTTGGAACGGATATACATTTGCAGTAAAATCAGAAAATCTTGGTATCAAAATGTAGAATAACACACACTCCAACACAACTTCTTTGAAATGCATTTAAGCAAAGAGTAAGTTCAGTATTTTCCAAAACATAGGATCAGTGTAGCTGCAGTGAGCTCACTCTTACCAAACACTGAGAGGAACGCACTGTTAGGAGAGCCATCTTTTCTGTTAGTCTTTGTGACAGGAGAATGTTCATGTGTTCACCGACCAGGATTTATGGTCGCAATGTGTTTGTTGAGTCGGTGTGTGTGTGTGCGTGTGTTTGTGTGTGTGTGTATGAGAGAGTGAGTTCCTGAGTGTGTGTGTGTATCTGTGTGTATATGTGTGTTTGAGAGGGCCAGTTCCTGAGTGTGTGTTTGGTTATGATACAACTCTGGATTCTGTGTAAACAGATGGAGAACAGCAGAATGTGGAGACTACAGAGGAGCAGATTCCACAGCTACTCACTCATACAAGCACACACTTATTCTTGGAAAAACACACACTTACATGGTATGTATTACAGGGCCATTACAAAGTATCTGGGAGAGATATCAGCATGAAGGACACTTGCTGCATTGACAAATCAACAGCAAGCATGCTCTCTGGGATGTTGCCCTCTTTATGCCCCTTTGGTCGATCATATTGCTGGGGCACCCTGATATTTGTATTTTGAGCAATTCATTTAAAGGTCCCCTATTATACTCTTTTTCATCAATATATTATAGGACTCATATATATATAAAACATGTCTCTGAAGTGGTTGGCTCGAAATGCCCAAACAATCCTGCATTGTAGCATCCCATAAAACCCTCTGTTTCAGCCTTGCTTCAAAAGTACTGATTCTCTGTCTTTTACTTTAGATGAAAATAAGGAGCCATTCCCCACGCCCATCTCAGAGATATTTGGTTAAAATAAACACAATAGGCGCTTTCACACCGGAGTACTTTTCCCAGGAATAGTTCCGATAGTTCCTGGGATTTTGCGCTCACACCAAAAACATCTGGAACTAGAACTTAGTTCTCTGGAACCTTTTCACCCCTTTTCAGTCCCTGCTAGAGAGGTGGTACTTTGCTGGAGAGGAAATGGTTCCAATTTCTGATTGGCTGGGCGAATTGCAAACCACGCCCCCTAAAACTCCGATAAGTTTTGTGAAGCCGCCATTTTATTTGCTTGCATTAGCATTATTAGCATTAGCCCAGCGCACGCAATAAAACGTGGGAGCGGTGGAGTGATGAGGAGGTGTCAGCGCTTATGGCGATTTACCCGGTACTTCGGGACTTCAGGTGGCAGTATACGCCGTGAAGTTGCGGCCTGCCAGTAAACCCAAAGCAGAAGAAGTGACATCAGCGGCTTCATTTGCATAATCCTCCCTCAGGGACTTATTCTGGTGTGAACTCAATCTACTAGATAGTTCAGGATTTAAATAAAGACTTCCGGGGAACTAAGTTCCGGGAACAATTCCTGGGAAAAGTACTTGGTGTGAAAGCACCTAATGGTGCTCTAGGAGGAGGTTCAGGTGATAAGGTGTGTGGGGGGGGGGTTGTTACCTTGGTTGGTGATTGGTGATTGGCTAAAGGTAACACAAGCCAAGCAATCTTTATAACATCATATAGTGGGCAAAATCTGATCACCTCATCATTGATCTCTTTTTCAAGGGAGACCTGCTCAAATATATATATAAATGGATCAGGACAAAAAGAGAGCAAATCTTGTTTCCTGAAATGTTCAGAATCTCTTAACGCAGCACGGACACATGTTTATGTATAAAAGACATGAAAAATTGGGTTTTGCATAATAGGTGACCTTTAAGGCATGCATTTTGGAAGAAGTAATTAAGGGAAAAATAAATGATTAACTCAAGGTAGATTTATCAAAGTGTTCATAGCCTTTACACCAGGCACGTGCCATATACGGCCCGTTGGGCTTTTGAATCCGGCCCGCCGAATATTGGTACAAAATTGTCCAAATTATAGTAAAGACCACATTCATTTAGCCTTTGTCCTGCAATGCATTTCAGTTGATCCCACTAGATGGCGCACTATAGACACAATTGACCTTTGCTGGAGTCGTCAACCCGGCAAGATCCAAGAACCAAATACGTCACGCTTACATTGGAGGAGGTCGAGATTAACCTGAGCAATAACAGTTAATGGCGAGTACAGCAAATACAAGTTGTAACAAGCAGTAGCGCTGAGCAAAGTGACTAGAACGCGACCACACACTTATTAAAAACACTTATATAAAGTCAGGCAACACTAACCAGGCTTAGTGTGATTCTGTTTATTTGACCTTACTTTAATGACCATCCGTTCACTGTTATTGACCATTGTGAAGAGCAGGCAGACGTTTTCCTGTTGTTTTGTATTATTGCAGCTATCGGATGGAAACATGGGCTACATGTGGCCATCACAAGTAAAATCATAACGAAAACTACGCCGGTAAAATATGCGTATCGAAAACGGCTTATGCCACAATATGACAGCAACAAGTAGTCAAGATAGTCTGATTAGCTTTGGTTGCTATGCTAACATCGACCGGTAGAATGCCAGAGAAACTTTCATAACAGCGTTGTGATGCCAAACAGCTTTCAGACTAAAACACATTCACTGATGGGGATGGGGGATATTGATCAGCTGCTTGTGTGACAGTCGGACAGTGAATACTTTACTGCCGTGAGTTAACAGTAGAATAAACGAGCAGCACTGCAGCGGTCAGTAAATGCAGCTGAAACACATTAATAAACAATGCACCACGGCACTCTGGAGAAAAGTATAAGGTTGGAGAAGTCGTTGACGATGACGCAATAATTCACCTTTGAACCTGCATCTGTAACAATGAGAGGACCAAAGCAAATAAAAGTCGACATTGAGTGCAGAGTGTTTCATGAGGAGTGGACAGCTAAATATTTTTTCACCGATCTACTACTGGCCCGGCCCGTCGGACACATTTTAAACTCATAGTGGCCCCCGAGCAAAAATGTTTGCCCACCCCTGCTCTACACACTAGAGGCTTTTTATCATGCGATCAGTTTGCAGGTCAGTATCATTTTCAGACTGTTGTGTTACACATCATCTCACACAGAATGCAACTTTGTACAGTATTCTTTTTCGAAACCCAGTATTTATTTTGGGGCTTTCCCACTGCAAATATAGGCGTCAACCAATCAGGGTTACTTAGAGGCTCCATAATCCAAAACTTTAAAAACGTTATCACTTTGTTCAACCTTCACAAAGGGAGTGAATACCAGATGCATTCCTTCCTGCTTGCCCCATTATAAATAAAAGCCCTACAAAAATACACTGAGTAATTGCAGGACTCAAATTCACTCAATAAAATAGCCTAGAATATTACTTTACAACAGTTTACCTCAGGAATGCTCTGGATCAATATAATCCTGTGAGCATCTATTGGTACATTTGAATGAATTGAAGCATACACAACGGCTAGTAATGTAAATGTTGCAGGAGTATCTTGCATTTTCATGGAAAAAATGGTGTGTAGAGGCTTTAAATTGTGTAGTGAAGAAGTCCCCAGCATTTCCAACATCTGTTAGCACATGTAAACATCTGTTAGCACATGCTGCTACGCTGGAGTAGTCACAGCTTGCATTTTGACAGCTATAAACTGTGTCTTTGTTATCAGTGTTTGTTCATCTGTAGACACACAGAGCGTGTGTGTGTGTGTGTGTGTGTGTGTGTGTGTGTGTGTGTGTGTGTGTGTGTGTGTGTGTGTGTGTGTGTGTGTGTGTGTACGTGTTGAGCAGTCCGAACATCCCTTTGCCAGACCATCTGTTACTCTCTCTGTCAGCTGGAAGACGATTTCCAGTATTAAAAGAGAACATCTGTATTATCCCAGAGGAAAGAGATCACATCTCAAATTAGAGTTTCATGAAACAGCTGTCACACACAGTATATAGTTATGTTTTAAATAGTGAACATTTACAACAGTGTTTGGATAACGTATATTTTGTTTTCTTTAAAGTTACTGTAACCGATTACCACATGTGACTGAGGTCTAGCAACTAAACTACCAATATGTTTGGTTGCTATGGTACTAAGTTGTCTTGAATGTGGGTTTGGGTATTTGGTTAAAATGTAAAAAAACAAGATGCTAAGTTTGGTTCCTTAAAATAAAAACAATACCTAAGACAGTACCATAGTACATATCAGACACATAACACTTTCTGTACTCACATGTTACACATTTAACAATGATACTAAAGCAGCTAATATACAGTTGTTTATGTGGAACTACGATGTGGAACCCTACTGTACGTTTAAATGGAAGGCAACATTAAATAGTACAGTGTGAATATTCTGCTTTAGGTTCATCCACATTTGTTTCTTTATGTGCAATTACTATTGTAAAGTGTTTCATCCTGAACAGTACACATAAAATAGTCATTTTTTAAAGCCATAATCAAAAGAGAATTGACAATTACTATAATTGCATTTTCAAATGTAACCTGTTTATTATATTTACTTCTGTTGTTGTAATCTGATTGCTTTAACCTGATTACATGTTATCTGTCACAACCCACCCCTGCTAACACTGTAAATCAATGCATCCAGGCATGTAAGATTAACCCCATCTGTGTGTCTACCTCTGCAGACATACTCTCAGCAGATGTGTGTGGTAAGGATAGGGAGCTGGACGTGGAGACCTGTCAGTGTGTGTGTCGGCGCGGGGATAAGGCTCCAGACTGCAGCCCTAACCGGCACTTTGACAGGAACACCTGCCGGTGTGTGTGCAGCGTGCCGCCCTCTCCCTCCTGCCCGCAGAACCACGTCTTCCAGAAGGACACCTGTCAGTGCACCTGCAGCAGGACGTGTCCCCGGCACCAGCCGCTCAACAGAACCAAGTGTTCCTGCGAGTGCAACGAGTCGCCCAACAAGTGTTTCCTCAGAGGAAGGAGGTTTCATCAAAACACATGCAGGTAACGGAGGGTCCAGCTTCATCTGCTGCCACTTCTCACAGGGAGATAAATGGCCCTAAGCCTAAACCTGCTCTCAGGTTGGGTTCGAGATAAGAGATCAACTAGAGGAAAGCACCGCCTGCCAACCAATCAGAGCTCAGTGCACAGAGTGCAAAGCTTGACCTCATAATATAGGCTAAGGGAAACAAAGTTGATTGCCAAATGCTGGAAAGAAGGCTGGCAATGCATCGACAAATGTGCAAAATAAAATATCCCTGCCTATCCACAGAACAATATGATCATAACATTTGTGAAAAGCGAGCTTTCTTAAATATCCGCCACAACATAAGTAACCAGAGGAAAGTAATTCAGAGGATTGTGTACAGTGACACCGACCTGTTGCACTTATTATTCATCTCACATCATATATTCACCTATCTGTGTCAGCTTCTTGAGCCGTTTGTGGCCGTGGACCACACCGGAGCTGTGCACTTACATTGCCATTGTATGCAGAAGTGTAATTTTACAGGTTGGATACTTGTATGTATGCAGTGAGAGACAGTGGCGAGCCGTGACTTTTATACCTAGGCCCTCTGACCCCAAAAAAAACGAAGAGTTATTACGTCACAGCGTATACTTCAGCGGAATATCAAAACAACAGCCCGGGGTGCAAAACGCATCAATGACAGTGACTCTACCACACAGAGGGCACTCACAGCCACAAGTAATAATTACAAATGAATTTTACACATTGAAAATGACTTAGGCCTACCTTTGATGATCAAATCACTTAAAGGTCCCATGTCATGGCCATTTCTACTGATCATAATTCCATTGTTGAGGTCTACTAGAATAGATTTACACTGTGCAATTTTCCAAACTCACATTGGTTTCTCATACAGCATCTCTGTATAGTCTGTGTATTCACTCTCTGTCCTAAATGGCTTGTTGGAGCTGCCGCCCCCCCCCCCTGTGAGCCCACTGTGCTCTGATTGGTCAGCTCGCCCAATCTCTTCTGATGAGTCCACCACCCTTACAGTGGAACATCAGTGATTATGTGTTACAATGGCGTTTGTTAGCAACCAGAAAATGACACCAGCAATGAAAAACAGATGAGAATGCTGCGGGTCTGGGTGCCGTGTTGGGGGTCTGGGTGCCGTGTTGGCGGGACGTTGCAGGGCTCGCTGCTGTGAGGAGCAGACAGTGTGACCCCTAGATTCCACAGGGTCCGTCTGCGCCACGTTACGGCCGCGGCGTTCACAGCGATCGCGGCCACTCTAGTCAATGGGTGCTATTCCACGAGACGCGCTGTGTTACGGCTAGAAGCGTCCCAGAAGCGCCTCGACAAAGGGCTCCGCTAAAAATAGGATGCAAGTCTATTTTCGACGCGAGGCATTGCATAGCGCCGGGCAGGAAGTGGACCGGTCAGAGCATCCAGTCAATCCCCAAAATAAACTAATTTTGCAGACCCTATCCCTGCCAAAAAAAGAAATGCCAGCGTTCTCCTCCGGTTTACAGGCACTGTGTAAATTATATAGAATAATTATGATGATGAATGCATTTTTTTACCACTAAAATACAGCAACACATATTTGATTCATGTCGTTTATAACTGGAATATTGCAATTATTATTAACTTTGTCTCTACAAAGTAGCCTGTCCAGGAAATATGCTCAAATCAACAAAAACTGCGAGCCGGCACGCAAGATGCTCCGCTTCTGAAACGTGCCCGGTGGGGTATGACGCTGGGGGAGGTGGACCAAAACCGCAGTGCAGCCGGAGGTGAGCTGGGTTCATTTCCTGCTAGCTGCGTGGGATCTGTGAGACAGTGAGAGATCGCGATTGGACGCGGAAGCCCCCATCTGCGAGGCTCCACTAGCACCCGCAGTCCCGCACCCCCATACGTGGCGCACCTACAGTGTAAGCGTGCCACGGTCTCGCTGCTGCGAGGCTCCACTAGCACCCCAGCGCCACAGTTTTGCCGCTGAGAGAGTGTGTGTGTGTGAGGAGCTCCACGGATTGGTCAATGGGTCCATTTGGGAATGGCCACGTCACTGTACCCAAGAAAAAGATAAATCTCGCGTTCTGGGGCAGCATAGACAGGTCTTTTCTGTGTTAGAGTTTTACTCGCTACAGGGTGTACTTTGAGGGTTTGTGACTCTGCAGACCGTTTACATGCAGAAAGACCTTCATAACACACAAGGGGAATAACCGGAAAAGAGTCCATCCTCCTGTCCTTTTGGATGAAGCACTTGATAGCGGGTCATGCAGCTGATCCTTTGCCACTCCAGTTTATCATTGTAACTCAATCTTGAAAATGACTCGGTTAATAATTTCGCAACAATTTCATCACTATCACTGAAGTGAGCCATCATGAACGAATTTATGCTAATCATAAATCTATCGATTAGATTTATGATTGGAAAATTATAAAAGTAGGGTAGACATGTGGATATTATCCGGCTGAACAACACGTGCATTTATCTAACAGGTTCGTTTTCCACAGACCTTATTTCCAGCTATTCCCATTGCTCTCTGTCGAGGGAACCCGATCGAAGCTTACTTCCAAGTTTTATGACGCGTCACTGCACCACTTGCATAAACTTCACAGCGGGCGGAACTTGTCATAAAGTCAGCGAAAATAAAGCCCATCCATTTAGAGGGAAGATATGATTGGTCAATTGTACTGTCAGTTGACGAGCTTCTTTCATTTAACCCTTCACATTCAAACAAAAACTGAACAGGCAGATTCGAAGGATTTATTTCTTTGGAAATGTTATTTTAAATAAAATTAAATCAAGTCATTTTGGTAAAACTAATGAAAGATATAACTAAAAACATATCAACATTTTTTTTTTTTATGTTTTCAAATATTCTTTTTTAGAATATCTTAGAGAGGGCCTAGAGGGCCCTGACGGCTCGCCACTGGTGAGAGATTTTTAAGACAAAACACTTTTTACAAAAGCACACACATGCAGGATAGGTGAGGGACAGAAGAATATGTAAAAGACAGAACAAATTAACTCCATTCATCTAAGCACAGATAATGCTTGGACCAGGGGTCTGCAAACCTTTTGACCAAAAGAGCCATTTTGCCCCCTTTTCCACACATTTTTTGGTGTCTGGAGCCACAACACTATTTGATAGGTTGATAGCTTATAAAGTTGTATATATTGTTACATCAAAGACAAAAACTACTGTTTTTTTGCATTTATTACATTATTGACAAATGTTTACCTCTAATAAGAAACAAAGAACTCTTATAAGGAGAATACAAAAAAATACACTGGCCAACTTTAAAATAACACAGCACTTGGGGAGTCCTCTGCACATTTGAAGAAAATTAATATAATTAAAATGGGCCCACATTGAAATAAATAAAACATATAGCTGCACCCTAAAAAGAGTTAACTGATTGAATTATGACTGAAGATCGTCAGCTGTCTTCTTCTCCCGTGTTGTTCCTCGATACGTAAAGGCTGCAGCACCTTTGACAACTTCTCTCTACATATCAAACATCCCGGTGAAGCAGCATCGTTTGCTGTGAAAGCATATCTCTGTCCACGCAGAATTAAATCCTGTGTTCCTCCGGTACTTTTCTTTTCTTTGATTTATCCATAGTTCGCTCATCGAGCCGGGGGTTAGGTTATTCGCCTGCAAGAAAAGGCGCTGGTGCGGGACCGCAGCAGGATGTGACGCATATTTTAGTTGACTTTATTTTTTTATGAGTCACCGTATCACCTCAAAATACGAAACATTTTCAACCGTGCAACAAAATATAAATAGTCCTACAAATATTTTAATTTGATTTCCTTCTTATTTTTGTCTAAGCTCAAGGGAGCCAGAGTAGAGGGCTTAAAGATCCGCATGCGGGTTGTCGACCCCTGGTCTAGCTCGTAAAAATGCATTGTACTTTACTGTGATCATGGCGAGGCATTTCGTAGCCAACATCCTTGTTATATTTCAGTGGTCCATTGGTTACATCATCCTTAGAGTAGACCCCCCCCCCTCTCCACACAACACACACACACACACACACACACACACACACACACACACACACACACACACACACACACACACACACACACACACACACACCACACACACACCACACACACACACACACACACACACACACACACACACACACACACAGAGGAAAACACTGGTAGGTAGGTATTGCAGTGAACCGTGTGTGTAATACAAGACCTCAGTGTGCTAATGACTTCTCCTAGCTGTCACTTAACCATTTCCTCTCCCCACACAGAAGGAAACACACACACACACATTCATCCCGTCCAGTCTTGCCCCTTTGTGACCTTGTTGGAGAGTGATTTATGAGTATAACACAGCCGTAGGAATCTAGTGTCTGGGAGTGTTTGAAAGAGAACGTGCGTGTCTATTTAAACTCCTCTGTGTATTTCATCATGGGCTCATAGATCTCTTTAAGTAACCATGACTAAATATTCTGTGACACCCGTGCAGCCAGAAAGCAGTGGCAATCCATGCCAGTCCTAGAATCCTTGTGGTGTTGATGAAGTGAGTAAGTGCTCTGTTAGAAAGAACTCCCTCCAGTTCTTAATGTGTTCTCTGGAATACCATAAATCCACTCATCATTTGATGGAAGGCCTTGACTATGGGCTTGATTGACCAGATGAGAGCTTTTCAAGGCCAATACTAATGTGTTTGGACTATATGTTATTGGGTTACCATTTCTGATTCACATGACATGTACCGAACAACTTAAAATACAAGTAATCACACTTACTCAATGTTATCCCTGTTCGCTTAACAATTCTCTCAAAAAGGAGTTTAACGCACTGCCTCATGATGTCAAAGAACAATAACTGCATTAGAAGTAAATGTGTAAAAAGGGTCAACATCCTGTTTGGGTGTTTCAGACATGGGCTGTAAACCACGTAGTTCTGAAAGCCTTTGTTTGTGCTGCTATGAAATATAAACCTTAGTCTTAACCTTTGACCTTTAGAACACAAAGGAAAGCATTTCGTGTTTGTCTCTACTGAAATCCTGGAGGCTCCTGGGAAAAAGAGAATCATAGATGTAGACTATAATTGACAAAATGACTGAATTAAGATAACAATCTTGATTTTCATTCACAGGGGGAAGAAATTACTTTGGATTTAGGTTCAAGTTTGACTACTTTCCAGTCAACAAACTGTTGCAATAGATTTTTTTACAATAACTGTGCAATCAGGCCAAGGCCATCATCAGTTAGATGGATCATATGATAGATGTTTTATTCTATAACACATAGGTTTGAGCAAGCTCTCTGATTGGTCAATAGGCGTGTTTGATTCCACGATCAAACAACGATCAAATAGAACGTGCCTAATCACAAAGTATCCAGTGGCCTACACACGCCACTAGCCTACCGAAACTACTTCCATGAGCCTACATAGTGTGGTTTCCATAGCGACGTTTAGCGACACACAGCCGTTACACTGTTATACATTGTCTCTCGTTGGAAATCGGTAGCTACAAAATGTCAGAAGCACCTGCATACAGCGGCTGGCGGAGGCAGGGTTGGAGGCCAGAGAAATCATGTCCGTTAGCGGACATAAAAACGAGTCATCGCTTCGCAGCTACTGGGCTCCATCTCTAGACAACAGAAAGATGTGGAGCAACGCGCTTTTTGCCGGTCCGGGACACGCCATGAAACGGCCACTGGAGGAAAGCTCTTCCTATAACGTAGTCCTACCCGTGAACACCACAGCAGCACCTGCAAAAAAGTCTGGCATGGAGTTCATGGAGAGCTGTTTCAAGAATTGCACTTTTAATGGCAGCATGAACATCCACCTTCATTCTGAACCCA
The DNA here is from genome assembly GCA_902827135.1 of Harpagifer antarcticus. Lineage (NCBI taxonomy): Eukaryota > Metazoa > Chordata > Actinopteri > Perciformes > Harpagiferidae > Harpagifer > Harpagifer antarcticus. Next base: position 592,879 of record CADEHL010001114.1, on the reverse strand, counting down.
ACATGTTTCAGCACCATGGAGCCTGATTTGATTTGTTCCGCTAATCCCACACAGTGATTACTCAGATATTTAAATAGCCTAATTCAAGAATTGTTTTCAATAAATTGTTTTCAATAAATTGGTTAATAATATATTATTTACTATAATTATATCAATAACTGTAAGCGGGGTAGCAGGAGTGTTCGATCGGCTATCGTTACCATGGGAACTACTTTCGGGAACTACTTTCTGACGGAGATGAACTCAAGCACAAAGCGTAGGTTTGGGAGCAAATTAGCCCACATTATGACATTATTTTACGATATTGTTGATTACAATGATAGTTTGTGTTATAGAATTAAGCAATCATACACGAGAGGCCAAGGTCACGCGTACCAAGGTCATTATTGGTACGACAGTACTGCGGCAGGACCGAGGCGCTTGCCCCTAGGGGGACATGAAAAAAAGAGTGAACAAAAAGTCGGGATAACGGGTCATTATCTCGTGCGCATGAGAAACTAACCCGTTATCCCGACTTTTTTTTGTTTTGTTTTTGAGAAAGTTACCGGTGTGCCAAGTAGGAAGTGGAGCACACAGAAGACAACCATTTCATTGCAGACTGTTATGTTTATGTGAGGAAATGACAGTGCATACATTATTTGATATTTGTTTAAGCACCGGATTGGCAAAACAGGAGAGTCTGTAGTCTGCTGTGATCTATGAATTAATGTCTGTGACTCTCAGGCCGCATACGCAAACGCAAAAAAGGCATCCGTCCACACGCAATAGACACCGGAAAGTTTCTGGTCGTTTCTCAATCGCGAGGATGCTGGCTTGGTAGTCGCGTACTTCCAAGTCACTTCCTTCAGAAACAAAGCCACTGGCCGTTTCTCAATCTCGAGGATGCTTGCTTGGTAGCACATGTCTTCCGAGTCACTTCCTTCAGAAGCTAGGCAAGAATCCTTCCTGGCATTCGGAAAACGAAGAGTGGAACAGGCTAGCAAGTGTGCAGGTGTGCGTCATATGAGAGGCCCCACCTTACATTTTCTGCCACAGATTTGGGGAAATTGGTCCGTGCGCAAAGCATTGTGGGGATTTGAAGGACGTGAAGTATACCCATGTGTAGCCTCGACATTACCCCCAAACCAAGGACGCGGCCTCCGTGGAATTCCAAGTATGCTGGAGATTGGAACAGTCCTTCGGCGGCACTCGAAAAAACGAAGAAGAATGGAACAAGTGTGAGAAACGGCCTCTGTCCACACGAGACAGCTCTGTTTATCTCCAACCGCTGGAGAAGCTGCAGTACATATGCCGAGCCTGTACGTGGCGCTGTAACTTCCTCCACAAAAGCAGCGAAGAAGCATGGTTGTCATGGTTGCACTTCTGTTTATTCTCCGCGGTGGGGGCCGAGGGAACCGGGCAGAGTTTTTCGCCAGTCAACGTGTATTAAAGTTTAAATCTTCCAGACAAAATTATAAAAGTGCCGGTCAAAGGTCTTCTTTGTTATTTATTGAGCTTTAAAACAAATGAATAACGAATCTATATAATATAATAATAAAATATACGGAGCCTCTCTTTTTCCTCCCTCTCTTCTGACAGAGTCAGTGTCTGTTTCATGCAGCAGCTGATCCAGTAATGAGTGACCCGGCCGACAGTAAAAATAACATATTTATAACTAGTTCAGGTAGTTTGAGAGGTAATTAAAATAGCTAAGGGTGATGATCTGACTTGAAGTGTGTATTTTGCTCCGTTCACCGCTGCATCACAGCGGGAGGAGCTGCAGGTGAGCAGAGCTGCGTGTCTCCGTCCTGTCAGATTGGACTTCACTCGTTTAGGTCCATATCGAGAGAAAGACACATAATCTGAATTCAGTGTGCAGTTTACTTTGACGCGGGGGTGAGCAGCAGAGGTGGGGAGAGGCGGGGCTATTGCCTCATCATTATCAGAAAATGATCGTATAGGGCGTACACACGGAGCCGTTGGACCCCCCCAGAGCGTTGCGTATGCCGTTCTATCCACCTTAGGCGCATTCACACCGCAGTACTTTTCCCACAAAGGTTCATGCGAACTTAGTTCATGCAAACTCTTTAGTTCGCATGAACTAAGTACAGATCACGTTCACACCGGAAAAAGTCCCTGGGGGTGGATTAGGCAAATGAAGCCGCTGACTTCACTTCTTCTTCTTCTGCTTTGGGTTTACTGGCAGGCTACAAACAACTTCACGGCGGATACTGCCGCCCGGAGTCCCCGGCCGGAAGTCCCCGGAGTTGGGGAAGGCTTCAGTAGAAGTTGCTGGGACTCCCAGCAGCTTCTACTGAAGCCTTCCGAGTAAATCGCCAGAACGCCGACCTCTCCTCATCTCCACCGCTCCCATGTTTTATTTTGTGTTGCCATAAGTTAGTCTCTCTGCGTTTCTGCACTGGGCTAATGCTAATGCTAATAATGCTAATGCGAGGATAATAAAATGGCGGCTTCACAAAACTTTTTGGAAGTTTTACGGGGCGTGGTTTGCAATCCGCCCAGCCAATCAGAAATATAGCTCTTTTCTCACAAAAGAGCCGCTCGAAAGTCCCTGCTCTCTAGCAGGGACTTACGAGCGGCTCTTTTGTGAGAAAAGAGCTATATTTAGTACCGGCTCTTTTTGGTGTGAACGCGATAAAAGAGTTCACTGAACTAAGTTCGCATGAACCTTTGTGGGAAAAGTACCGCAGTGTGAATGCGCCTCTTGGGACCCGTGTGGCCGGGGCCTCAGAGTAGGCTACCTGCTGCCCGGTGCTGTTTTAAAGGGAAACAAACACTCGGAACACACAGAGCCAGTGGCGGACTGGCCATCGGAACGTTCAGGACGAATCCCGATGGGCCGGTACTGAAGTGGTCCGATCGGGCCACTATGTCCACCGTTTCCCCGCAGCGAGGCTCTCCCCCATTGACAGTTTGGGCTGGGCGAGATTCCTGGGCTGATTTGTAGTCCCAGTCCGCCCCTGGAGCGGAGCTGAGCAGATCACACACACAAATATCATGCGCCTTGGTGACCTGACATCTCCTTAATAAAACTAATAAAAGGGGGAGTAATCGGGCACTTCAATGTGTGTGTGTGTGTGTGTGTGTGTGTGTGTGTGTGTGTGTGTGTGTGTGTGGAGGTGTGTGTGGAGGTGTGTGTGATTAAAACGTAACAGCCTGCGGTCACTCTTTAGCTGTTCGAATGAAGGTAAACACAGTGTAAGCGGTGCATAAAAGCTCTTTGAGTTGCACCTCCCGCTGTCTCCTGGAGTGACCACACACCCCTGGCCGAAATGTCCTTAAAATGAAGTCCAAGTACGAAATATATCTCAAATAATGTATGCCAGGGGTGCCCGACCAGAAAGATTCCCAGTCGATCGCGAGATGTGTCTAAAAATAGAACAACAATATTCGGTTTTATCGTTAATGTCCTATAACATAATCTTCCTGTGCCAGAATAATGCACTTGAACGCATTCAAAGCTTTGTGATTGGCATGACCCCATGTGTCGGGGCGTGGCGGGTGGGCACTATTTCGCTGACGTTGTCCGTGTCAACAGGAGTGACAGGTCACATAGGTTTGAATACTAATGGAGCAAGAGACGCAGTTTCAAGTTATCAAAAATATACAATTTTATTTAGCACAAGTTAATAGTTAAAAACAGTCGCACAGGGCTTTAGCAAAAATGGGAAAAATTAATTAGGGGCTGAGGCTTACCAGTGGGGGGGATAGGGTCGACGAGTGAGTGGAAGGATCCCCAAACAAACCAAACTTAAATCACCCCAGTCACGTGCAGGAAATCAAATCCTGGGGGAGCACATCACACACAAAAGGAAGAGAGGAAAACCACCACCTTGGACACCAGCACCACCACCTTCAGCTCTCAGTAACTAAGCAGGGAAACAAAGAGGGAAACGCAGTTAATGGGAGCTAAATACATAAATCAAAGTAATACATAAACACAATATCAAATATGTTCTCATAAGCAGATGATAACTTGTGTAAACATTTAAGTATAAAACAAATCAAAAGAGAAAAGGTTCAGTTAAACAAAATAAACAATTAACTAGAATAAAATAAACAAACTAATTTAAATCAAGTTGGCCAAAGTAAGGACAAGTTATAGAGGGAGTTAGCCCCAGAGTTCAGTGACTTCCACACTTCGAGTGTCGGCCCAAGCGAGGCAGCAGGAAGGTGTGCAGTTAAAGCAGCACTTTAACTGGTGAGCGAGCCTCCGCAGTAGGCGACGCAAAGCTGGCCAGAAGCAGCAATCAGAAGCCACAATGTGGTAACGGTAGCCCAAACATCTAGGCAGGATCAACAGCAGTTGTGACGTTACTGCCGATAAACATACTTTCTCCGGTGAAGCAAAACAGCAGATGTCCCTTAACCATTGGATTGGCCCTAGGTTTATGAATAAATACAAATACAGCATTAATATCAATAAAAGTAATGAGGTGGATTGACCAAATAGATTGCCGTACAGCGCACATACCGATCAGGCTTTCCTATCGATAACGCAGAGAGGGGAGAGCTTCATGCTTTTTATGGCTGCGTTGACAGGCTGCACCCGGAGGATCCTCCACAAGGTGAGGCAAAGCAGGGCTAAGTATCAATACGCTGGTAAATTGCAGAACCTTTCCTGAAGCAAGCAATGCAATGCAACATACCTGCACCGGTCGCGGAAGCGAATCTGCCCTACGCTCTTCTGTTCGTTGCGTGCATATGTAACAGAGTTAAACATTTGAATACATAATTATAAGTTTTTGAATGTTTAATTCATAATAAGTTGTGAATTTTAAGAGATGAGATTGTTTCATTTAATATTTTAAGTTTTGTTTAAACGTGGGAACACCTTCCCGTTGCACGTTTTTGTTTACTTCCGGTATGTATTTTTCACCCTCCGCGGACTGGCCACCTGGAGGCCCAATCCCAAACCACTCCCTCGACCCTACCCCTCCATGATGGAGTGAACTCCGTCTGTAGCCACACTCGCAGCTCAACGAGGCTCCCTCCTGTCAGATGGAGGGAGTAAACAGCAGCAAACTTTGGGACGGCCTCCCCTCTCTCCGGCAGAAACAGGAAATGCCGTAACTGTATGTAACAACTGTTTCAAATCAGCATCTCTTAGACAAAAAGTTTAAATGAATAACTCAAATAAAACTCCAAACATCTTTCATTGTGTTTCAAAGCTCTTTTAGTTTTAAACCTGATGTTTATAAGCTTCTTAGTTTTTGCAACGGTCTGTAAATATACACAACTTTATAATACATTACACACATTTACCTTTTTCTAAACTAAACACAGGTATGATCCTAAGTTAAAAACATATGAGGTTATCATGAGGTTGTTAACATCGCAATTTATCAGTGGATGTTTGCTGGAACTACTTGTAAACAGCGTGTTTCCTGACGGACACACACAGCGTGACTCCGGTCAGGTAGAGACCGGTCTCAAGTCAGCACCGCTGCAGACTCGCTGTTTGAGGGCTTGATAGCCCACTCCCCCTCCACACTCGTTGCTTTGGAACAGCCCTCAATATGGCGGACCCTCCGCGTGAACGCGCAAACGGAGGGGTAGGGTGTGGGTGTAGGGGTAGGGTGTAGGGGGCGGTTTGGGAATGGGCCGGAGAATCACAGAACGTCAAGGGTCGGCTCGATTCGCTGACATTCTTAATGTTTTAAATGGCATCATTGAAGTTTGTACTAAGAGAGGTCCGCCGTTTCCCAGTTGAAATGATAATTCACTAAACCCATTTTTTTTTTCATGTCCCTTTAGGGCAGGGGTCGGCAACCCGCGGCCCTCGAGCCGCATGCGGCCCTTTAAGCCTTCTGCTCTGGCTCCCTTGAGCTTAGACAAAAATAAGAAGGAAATAAAATAAAAGTATTTGTAGGACTATTTATATTTTCTTGCATGGTTGAAAATGTTTCGTATCTTGTATTTTGAGGTGATACTGTGACACATAAATAAAAAAACAAAACGGTTTTAATTAGGTCAACTAAAATATGCATCACATCCTGCTACGGTCCTGCACTAGCGCCTTTTCCTGCAGGCGAATAACCTGACCCCCGGCTGGATGAGCGAACTATGGATAAATCAAAGAAAATAAAAGTACCGGAGGAACACAGGATTTAATTCTGCGTGGACAGAGTTATATGCTTTCACAGCAAATGATGCTGGTTTACCGGTATGTTTGATATGTAGAGAGAAGTTGTCAAAGGCGCTGCAGCCTTTACGTATCGAGGAACAACACGGGAGAGGAAGACAGCTGACGATCTTCAGTCATAATTCATATGGTATGTAATTTATTTCAGAAAACACTTTTTGTTATATTCCATGGAATGCTCTTAACGTCCCGATAGCAATGAATATATTAAATGCTTTGACAATAAATACATAACAAAATTATCTGTGGAAGCCGTAGCGCTGTAAAAAGCACAACCAATTACGACCAGTTATTTTAGCCGGGCCAAAATAACTGGATGGCCTACCTGCCTGTCAGCCTTCCATCTGTGCACAAACTTATCTTGTGCCCTCATTGGTCATGTGCACGTTCGTGTGTGTTGGAGGAGGGGCTCTGTAAGGAAGTCTGAAGGATTTTCAAATTCTAGTGCACTCGAGCTGGTTTCTCCAATCTTACCTACCCTACCTTTAACTCTTTTTAGGGTGCAGCTATATGTTTTATTTATGTCAAAGTGGGCCCATTTTAATTATATTTGTTTTCCTTCAAATGTGCAGAGGACTCCCCAAGCCCTTAATTTTATTTTTAATTCTCCTTATAGGAGTTCTTTGTTTCTTATTAGAGGTTAATAGTTTTATATAATGTAATAAATAGCCTAATAAATGCAAAAAAAATAGTTTTTGTCTCTCTTTGCCTTGCCTTCTTACAGTGCAGACGCTTTTCTGCTTGCTCTTGCCTCTGCTTACTTTTTTATGCTCTTTTTCTATTTTACTTTTCTGAAAACTTCAAGCAGCCGCTCCTGGACATTAACCTATCACTGGGACAGTTATTCTTCGTAAATAGACGGAGGGTTTCAGCCATATTTCAATATTTTTACGACGACCTCAGTCTTACAGTAGCGTGGCTTAGCAACAGCTAAAGCCTGGTACTGCATGCTATTTAGCTTAAGCTAGTTAGCAGCAAAATGCCTCCGTTCTCTACAGATGACTTCCACAAACTTCTACAGAAGATAGCCGTGTTGGAAATGAAAATGCAACGGTTGGAAGTTAACGTGGAAGTGAATGGACTAGGTTGGAATGACACCACTTTACCAGTGTTGCAAAAGAATGGACAAAGGCATGCTAACTCAAAGCTAGTTAGCAGCTACAAGGATTCCAAGGACCAGGAGGGCTGTGTACCGGGTAATAAATCTACAAGTGGTAGTCCTCCCTCGAACTCTCTGGGTGCAAGGCCGAAGAGTAAATCATTTCCATGGGATTTGGGAGGATGAACAACAGGCAGAGCCTAGCGCTCTGAAATCTGTGATGCGACCGGCTGGCCTGCATTGTTATCACCCAGGAAGAGCGCCTCTTCAACCCCTATTCATACTAGGAATCAGCCGTGGACACCTGCTAAAGGGAGAACTACAAAAAATCCTCCTAAACCACCGAGTGTGCCAATCCAGAACAGATACGCTCCGCTGACCGAGAACCGGAGATCTCTTTCTGATGACCTGGATAACCCGTCCTCTTCACATAGCAGGGTAAGGACCAATAGCTACTCCAAAAGTAAAAGACTAGAGGGAAAGCTAACGACTGGGCCTGAAACTCTGATTGTGGGTGACTCTGCTGTAAGAGATGTAAAAAGTCTGTGTAGTAAGAACAACACCAAAGTACTCTGTTTTCCCAAGAATATGGTCTCTGACTTGGCTGAGAAGATCCTGCATATTGGGGCTGAACATCCGACTGTGAAGAATGTGGTACTGCACATTGAAACAAATGATGTTGTGAAACAACAGTCAGAAGTGCTGAAAAAAGACTTGAAATGTCTGTTGGAAACTGTCAGCTCTCTAAATGCAGAGGTGTTCATCAGTGGCCCTCTACCGCCAGTCAGAAGAGGAGTGGAGAGATTCAGCAGATTGTTTGCACTGAACACCTGGCTTTCAACTGTCTGTATTGACCATTCTGTCAATTTTATTGACAACTTTAACTTTTTCTGGGACCGCAGACATCTTTTTAAGGCAAATGGAGTTTGTCTGAACAAGTCAGGAGTGAAATTGTTTATCTCTAACGTATTCAACTGCCTACGTCATCAATCTGTTCCCTTTGCCAAGGACAAGCAACAAGAGGAATCAAAACAAGAGAAAGACACAACACATCGCTCAGAAAACCTTGAAAATCTATCACTGCACCCGCCTGAGGAATGTCTTGATTATGGGAGACAAATGGAGGAGTCTCCACCGCCCTTCACCACCCCCCCTATCACCTCTGAGGATACTCCTCCTTCACCCCACAGCTCTCTCTACTCTCCGTTCACCCTTTCACCCTCGCCCACCCTCCTGGAGATCGCTGAACACACAAAGGAGATACAGAGGGTTGGCACCGATTCCTTCCTGGAGTTCAAAGACCAAACTAAGGCGATACGCAGGGTTGGCAGCATGTCCTTTACCCCCGCTCCTCAACGACGGCCACCAAAATCACTGCAGAGACGCGCACCATCACCCCCGTCTTCATCACCATGCCTACGTCAACCACCTCCCCCCTGGCAGCATGTCCTCTACCCCCGCACCATCTCCCCCGTCTCCATCACCGTGCCTACGTCAACCACCTCCCCTCCCTTCAAGAAAGCATCTGCAGTCTCCGAAGCCTGATAAGGATGTGTGTGTACAAAGCGCAACAAACTCTTACTGATATCTGCTGGGTCCAGGCTCAAGGGCATATGGCACTCTCAACTCTTTCCAGGAAATGCCAGGGCCCTGCCTGCCAGTAGCTTTGCCGATATCTGTGTTGATAGGTAATAGATTAAGAGCGGTGAATCATCTTAGATACAGGAACCGCTCAAACGTTTGTGTGAGTTTATCTAATTTAGCAGTGATTCCATGTCAGCCACAGCTTGTTACAAAAAAGCTGACTGATAGTGTGTTTAACGAACTTAAACTAGCTTTATTAAATGTCAGGTCTTTGGCAGGAAAAACATTTTTAATCAATGATTGTATCACTGAGCAAAATCTTGATTTTATGTTTTTAACGGAAACTTGGATTGAACAAAATAACAGTGCAGCTGTTCTTATCGAATCAACCCCTCCCAACTTTAGTTTTATGAGTCAGGAAAGAATGCATAAGAGAGGAGGTGGAGTTGCTATTTTGTTCAATGATTCAATTCAATGCAGGAAGACATGTTATGGGAACTTTGCTTCTTTTGAATATGTGGCCCTTCAGCTGAAATGCTCCTCTCGAGCTCTGTTCCTAAATATCTATAGACCACCCAAATACTGTGCAAGCTTTTTTGATGACTTTACTGAACTGCTGTCTATAGTGTGTATTGAGTTTGATCGTCTAGTCATTGTTGGTGATTTTAACATCCATGTTGACAACCCCCAGGACAGAGGGGCAAAATAACTGTTTTGTGTTCTTGATAACTATGGACTGACTCAGCATGTGACGGAGCCCACGCACAATAAGGGCCACACTGTGGACTTAATTATCTCAAAGGGTCTGAATATCTCTAAGGTTGTGGTGACTGATGTTGCACTCTCTGATCATTCCTGTGTGTTCTTTGAGAGCACTATTTCTGTTCACAAAAATGTTCAAAAAGAGGTAACCACAAAGCGATATTTAACTGAAAATACTAGGGAAATGTTTACTCAGAATTTTTGTCCCTGCTAACATCTCAGTAAATTAGCTAGTAGATCATTTTAATTAAAAAATTAAAAATGTTATAGATGCCATTGCTCCAACTAAGGTAAAGGAAGTGACTGGGAAAAAAATATCTCCATGGAGAAAGGCCATGACCGTGAGAGCAGAAAAAAGAGAGTGTCGAAAAGCTGAACGTAGGTGGCGAAAAACAAATCTCCAGGTTCACTTTGAAATCTATAAAGAGAGACTTGGCCTTTATAATTTGGAATTGAAAAAAGCACGACAGTCTTTCTTCTCTGACATCATTACCAAAAACAAAAACAATGCACGTGCCTTGTTTGCTACCGTCGACAGACTAACTAACTCCCCAGTGTCAGTAGCCTCTGAATTTCTATCCACCAGGGCATGTAATGATTTTGCCTCCTTTTTCACTGACAAAATTCAGAAAATCAGACAAGCAGTCAGTGCCTCTGCATCAGGTACAGTAAATGTGTTGTCCCTATGTCCACCTAATATCAATTCAAACACCATTACACAATTCCATCAGATTAATGATAAAAACCTAGAGGACATTATTCAACTTCTGAAATCCTCCTCCTGCTGCCTTGCTATTATTCCAACAGGATTTTTCAAAGATGTTTTTCGTTGCATGGCCTCAGATCTACTTCATATAGTAAACACATCTCTTCACTCAGATATTTTTCCACAGGCCCTGAAAACTGCAGTCATTAAACCGCTCTTAAAAAAGAATAATCTAGATGCTTCAGTAATGAACAATTACAGGCCCATATCAAACCTGCCATTTCTAGGTAAAATCATTGAAAAAGTTATTTTTCAACAGTTGAGTAATTTCTTGCATTTAAATAGTTGTTTCGATGTGTTCCAGTCAGGCTTTCGTCCAAACCACAGCACTGAGACTGCTCTTGTAAAGGTCTTCAATGACATCCACTTAAACACAGACAGTGGCAGAACTTCAGTGTTAGTATTATTAGATCTCAGTGCTGCGTTTGACACTGTTGACCACAACATATTACTCGACCGACTAGAAAACTGGGTGGGACTTTCGAAAACAGTTCCAAATTGGTTTGAATCCTACTTAAAGGACAGAAACCACTTTGTTTCTATAGGTAAATACACATCTGAGTTGACAAATATGACATGTGGGGTACCTCAAGGCTCCATCTTGGGGCCTCTTCTCTTTAACATCTACATGCTACCACTGGCTCAGATAATGAAAAACAACAACATAAGTTACCATAGCTATGCGGATGACACACAAATGTACGTAACAATTTCACCAGGAGACTATGCTCCAATTCAAACACTGAGTAAGTGCATTGAACAAATCAATGACTGGATGTGTCAGAACTTTCTCCAATTAAACAAAGATAAAACTGAGGTAATGGTTTTTGGAGCCAATGCAGAACGTATAAAAGTTAGCGCTGAGCTTCAGTCTGCAATGTTCAAAACAACAGATAAAGCCAGAAATCTAGATGTAGTCATGGACTCTGACCTGAGTTTCAACAGTCACATTAAAACAGTTACTAAATCAGCCTACTATCACCTAAAGAATATATCTAGGATTAAAAGACTAATGTCACAGCAGGATTTGGAAAAACTTGTCCATGCTTTTATCTTCAGTAGACTGGACTACTGCAATGGTGTCTTCACAGGTCTCACTAAAAAATCTATTAGAAAGCTGCAGCTAATTCAGAACGCTGCTGCTCGAGTCCTCACTAACACTAAGAAAGTGGATCACATCACTCCTGTTCTGAAGTCTTTACACTGGCTTCCTGTGTGTCAAAGAATAGATTTCAAAAATACTGCTGCTGGTTTATAAAGCTTTGAATGGTTTAGGCCCAAAATACATTTCTGACCTCCTGCTAAATTATGAACCATCTAGATCTCTCAGGTCTTCAGGGACTGGTCAGCTTTCTGTCCCCAGAGTCAGAACTAAACATGGTAAAGCAGCGTTCAGTTATTATGCTCCAAATATCTGGAACAAACTCCCAGAAACCTGCAGGTCCGCTGCAACTCTGACTACTTTTAAATCCAGACTAAAGACTTTTCTTTTTGCTGCTGCTTTTAATTGAACTATTCACATCTTAAACTGCACTGTAACTTTTATCCATGTATTTTTTTTTCTTTTAATGTTTATTTTATTATCTTTTCTTTTTAATGACTGATTTGAAATGCCACTTTATGTCTTTCGTTTTTTGTAAAGCACTTTGAATTGCCTTGTGTTGAAAGGTGCTATATAAATACACTTGCCTTGCCTTGCCTTGATATAACAATAAATACAACTTTATAAGCTATCAAGCTATATGTGTTGCGGCTCCAGACAAAAAATGTTTTGGGAAAAAGGAGCAAAATGGCTCTTTTGGTCAAAAAGGTTGCAGACCCCTGCTTTATGGGCTCCGTAATCCCAGCACACTTTGGTAGAAAGGTTCAACAGGCCTACATTTTCAAATGTGAAAATATGATCATACCGAAAACACAAGATGGTAATTTAAATTGTGACTATATCAGCACACATTGAATTGACATTCTACACCAATATACTGAACAGCTAGGTCAGAACTCTTCAGATCATGCAGTTATATATATTAAACTTGAAATTGAATTACTTTTTAAACAACTTGCTCCGTGTGTCCGCTTCAACCCTTTTCACCCTAGACCGATAGTACAGTCAGGAGTAGGGTTGGGTATCGTTTGAATTTCCACGATTCTGATTCCTATTCCGATTCTTCTTTTCGATTGCAGTTCTTAACGGTTCTCAATTCCGATTCTTTGAGGGGCAGGGTAAAAAAATTATACATGCTTCTTCCACCAAAGAAATGACATTTATTCGAGAAACTTTGACACAGGTTAGTTTACAGTAATATTCACATTAATCAGTCTGTATATATTCACTGCTATGTAACTGTAACCTGAGAACCACTGAAGCTACAACAGTGCAACAGTCCAACTTTTAAAGAAAAACAAACATATCTGCCTTCTCATGCATACCGGGAAGAAATGTTTGAACATTTTGTAGTAAGTAAAATGCTTCAATCTGGTGCACTTTAAGCAGAATTACTAGAGACTAGATCTAAGGGGTACAACTCTAAACACCCATATGAAAAAGATCGGTTTACATTTTAATAATTAAATAAGTATGTGAACATAACCAATAACCTACCATAGCCAATAACAAATACATGTAACGCATTTTATTTTTGTTGTTCATTCATATCTTACTATTTTATTTATGCATATTTTTTTATCTCTCCAGTTTAAAACGATATGTCTGGTTTACTGTCCTATAGTATACATTGGAATGATTTCAAACCTGTTTTATCCCAATCATTATAAAGGATTGCCTTGGAAATATGTGTTTACATACATTGTGATCAAAACGATGGAGACCCACTGAGATAACTTAGACTAAAGTGAACTATCTAAACCAGTGGTTCTCAACTGGTCAGGCCTCGAGACCCACTTTTTCCTTAATCAATAGATCGCGACCCGAAATGTTGAACCACTCAAATCTATTCAACAAAAAATCGTGCAGTAATATATACTCTTTTCAGCATACATTATTAATTAAAGTGAAGTACAGTGCATATATCCCTTATATCCCTTCACAGAACTAAAGTATGCTTTTAAATAAGGTTTAATGAGATAATGGAATCAAAGCTGAACTATATAAAAAGGCACACATTCTGAAAACCCAACCTCGGAGGAGATTCTCCCCCAGGAGATTTTTACCCATTCTGGTACACTCTGAGAAGAAAATAAATAAATCTATTACTACCCGACATATTAATAATATGTTATGCCATTGTTTGTTTTTCACTTTGTTCTGACAGCTGAACTTGCTGCTCCACTCAGAGAGAAGATCAAAGAGGAGAGAGTATGTGTGAATTACTTTAAATTGTGGGTAAGGGTAGATAGCCCCCATTGTTCTGTGACCTGTCAATCATCAAACTGGGGGTCATATTTCATTATGTGTTCATTTTTATCTGAAGTTGTACCCATGGATGTCTAAAGAATAGTTCTACCGCTAAGTTATTCTCCATGGGGACTTCCGGCAACAATCTTGATTCTGATTGGCCAGAAGACACGAAAAAACATCAGCAAAGATGTTTTATTGAGAAGATGACCACTACGTGACAGAAGTTTTCAAAACCGTTCATGGTCTCCGGTACTTCCAGTCCAACGCCTACTGTATGCACAGCGTGAGAAAATCAGGCCTTCAAAATAAAAGTTTGACTTTTTTCCCCCCGAAAAAAAAAGGAAATATATTTTTTTTCTTCACTCATACATCTACGACCCACTCGAAACGGGTCCCAAAAGTGGGTCGCGACCCACCAGTTGAGAACCACTGAACACTCAGAGTCCTTTACCTCACTGAGCTGTAGTTATCAGCCTCTCAGTCTGACTGGAGAGGACTCTCCCTCCACATTATTGTAGAAACATCTTCTTCTAATATCCGTTAGAGCAGCTAGCACCAGATGCTAATAACAACAGCGGGTACCGGTGCACACTCCCTTTCTCCCTCGCTCACTCCCACGCTCACTCGCACTTTGGCTGTGAGCTGCGGGCGCCAGGTAAGCCAACATCCCCCATTTTCATCACTTACAGCGCCCATCGTACAGGGCAAATTAAAAGTGTAACCGAGATGAAAAGGGTGTTACATTTAATTAATTATGAATGTTGTTCCATCAAGGCCGAAAATTAGGATGAGCACCAACGGTCAAAACTTTTTTTTTTCTCTCCCAGAGCTGTCAGCGCAGCGCCTCCACAGATCTGGCGCCCTAGACGAACATCTATAACGCCAGTGCCACGGGCCGGCCCTGGTCTCAGGTGACGCTGTTGGAAGTGTAGGTACAACGCCACATTTCCCGCCCCGCCACAGTCATACAGTAGGCTACGGAGAGCGGCGAGAAACATTTCCTCAGGCATCGAAAAGCGGAACCGAAATTCACATTTCTAAATGATGCCGTTGGAATCAAAATGTTGGAAACGGTTCCGAACCGGAACCGGTTCTCGGTACCCAACCCTAGTCAGGAGTATACAGTACAGTCGTGAGTTCCTGCTGGTCAAGGACATAACAACAAACCACACAATAGACAACGCTACACTGGCAGAGGTACTCAGCGGCCTTGGAATACGCTCGCCCTCGAGTGCTACCCCGAAGCTGGACAGGAGACGCAGCGAGAGGAAACAGAATAGGGGTATGCGCGGAGGCATCCGGGCTAGGCTAGCAGCTAGCCCGCACAGGCCCGCTATTCGGAGCATTCTCATGGCTAATGTACGCTCACTGGATAATGAAACGGATAACAACGACACAGAGTGAGGTGAGAGAGTGCTGTGTGTACGTTTTCACGGAAACATGGCTAAATTACAAAATCCCAGACTCTGCCATTCTGCTCGATCGGCTAACATGCTACTGCTCAGACAGAGCCACGGTTAGTGAGGGGAAGACCCGCGGGGGAGGGGTTATTGTTTACATCAGTGATGCTTGGTGTAGGGACGCTGTGGTTGTCTACAAACACTGTTCACCGTAGGGCTGCAACAAACGACTAATTTGATAATCGATGAATGAAACGATTAATCGACTATTCGGACTATTATGCCTTGCACAATTTCTCAAACGCTCTTATTCAGCCATCAACTTTTAGATGTAGCTTGAGGTTGTTTTGGGCATGTGGAAACTAACAATGAAGACAATAAAGATGAATACTTGATTCACAAATATATTATTAAATTAACACATTTTGAACAAAATTAACATTGCTTTTTATTTAAATTAAATAAATAATATTTCACATCAAAAGAAACAACAGTGTTTTAAAATTGTATTAAATAATGTGATAACAGAACTGTAAACAGAATAGCTGAAACTTTAACAAAATAAATAACTCAGTTACCTCTAATCATTAACCCATGTTTGTATCATTGAGTTAACTCCGTGTGTTGCTGCTAGCATACCTGACGTGGAAACGTTATTCGTGGATGGGGCTACAGAGCTACTAGAAAGACAGTCGAACCCGATGCATTTCTCCGTCTGAATGTGGACACTTTTGCTAAATGTTTAGACAAATTGCTCGTGTTACTGCCCTTACATGCTAAACTCTTATTGCACTTTTGGCAACGAGCATTGTCCACATCGAGACGGGTAAAGTTTAACCTCGGAGCGCATTCTCTCCGCCATCTCCTCCGTGTGTTGCTCCATGTAGCAGCTGCAATATACAATAATACATGACATATATTTTTGAAATGTCTCCAGTACCGATAAAAAAAACAATAACGTTGGAGCTTAACGGCACATAAAACACACGTGATGACGTCACCAACGAATCGACGACTGAATTCCTTGGCAACTAATTTGGTAATCGATTTTAATCGATTAAGTCGATTAGTTGTTGCACCCCTAGTTCACCGCTGGAGTTTATGGTCGTGAAGTGCAGGCCTTTCCATCTCCCAAGCGCCATCCTTCTAGCAGCTGTTTACATCCCCCCAGCTCCAACAACAAGGACAGAGAGAAGGCAGGTTTTAAAACTACAAAATTCAGCTGGGCCAGACATTCAGCGGCCTGTAAAAAGCGGGTGCAATTTTTATTCATTGTTCATTGTTCATTGTTCATCGAACAGGCACGTCAAACAGTGCATAAAAACACAACAAATTAGCATTAATTTAACAGAATCTGAGGCATCTCAAAGTGCATACAAAACAAAAAGTTCACAGTTGTAGCATTACATTTGTTTGCATTAGAAGTAAAATATTCAGTTTATTTTTTTTAACCAGGCACATAACAAAGTGCATTTAACTGAATACAATAATAGCAGTCTTAATAAATGTCTTCATACATACAAAATAAAATTGGATACATACAGATGTAGCACCTCATTTCAGACTCCAGCTTACAGCTTCCTGCCTACGACCTGCCTAAAACTAGTATCGAGGAATGTTAAGGCCTCCCACTATTTTCCAAGAGGGCGTTGCCAGATTTTCAATTTCAGGTTTTAACCAGGAGATGGCGCTTCATTCACAAATACAGAAAGACAAGTTTCATGGACTTGCAGTTGTGGTTTGAAGAGCATTTGAACACATCAATTTTTTCATTTAAAAAACAGGTCTGATTTTAAGACTATTCCTGCACTCATAAAGAATGATAAGAATAAGAATAATGTGTATTGAACTGGTTTCATTCATTAGTGAGTTTATTTAACACTAGAACTGCCAATCGGGTCAATTTGTGTGATGTGTGTTGTGTGTGTGCAATTTAACTTTGTTTCAATAAAATATTGAAGTCTCCCAGTCCGTGACCTTTCCTGAAAGTGTGTTATATAACACCCTATGTTGTTAAAAATTGCATTCTAATAGCGGGATTTGACGGTTTTAGATAGGCCTATACAAAACCTCTGGCGGTTCTAGTGTTAAGGTAATTAGGTACAGTCGAAGCCCTTTTTTATCAGTAACGAATTTAGCAGTTGAACATAAAAGTCAACTAACTGAGGGTCACTTGCAATGACAGTGTTGTGTCTAACTGTAAGCTTGTCACTCAGAGTAACCTACAGTTAATTTAGCTGCTGGAGAAGAAAGATCAGGGGGGGGGGGGGGGAGAGAGCTGTGGTTGATGGGCCATTAGTTGTGTAAATACACAGCTGAGAGCTGCCGTTTCATTCAGACTGTTTTAAAAACGGTAACAACGGACTATTTTTCTTAGCGGACGCATGTCAATTTAAATCAATACATACAACTATTTTTTAAATCAATAAAAACATTTTCTAAATCCATATAAGCATTTAAATTAATATTGGGAGTCATGTCGTTACTTTGTTGAGAATGTGGCCATGTAATAAGCGGGATAATTTGCAGCGACTTGTTCCTTATGGGGAAAATAACACCCTTCAGCTGATCAAGATCCCTCCGCTACGCGTTGGGATCCTGATCTGCCAACGAGGCTCCATTAAAATATAAATATTTTTAGTGAATTACTGAGTTTAGGCACATTAATAACATTTTAATGAAGTTGAATACAGTATATTCATATGTGTCAGTGATTTCATGTCAATTCGGCGAACATAAACATAAATGATCGTGGTGAAGATGATGATTAAATTAGGATTAAAAATCGAGAGCCGAGCTGCATTTCCTCCCGTTCGTTTTTTTCGACTAAACAACATTATTTCGTTAAATAACAACATGGTGATGTTTTGTAAATGATGTCTCTTATTTAGCACAGAGTATGATATCCGTGACATATGGATCTTAACAAAGTTCCGCTGTACATCCAGCGTACTGTATCTGACTTTATTTCACATGAGCTCCAGTGTGGAACCCCACTGCACCCCCTGGTGGATCAATGATCCATTGCAGCTGGCTTCATTATAATTACATTTATTTATCACGGGGGAGGTCTCAAGTCAAGCTGGAGGTTTTCCCTTGAGCGAGGGAAGATCACGTACCAATCACGGCCCTCGCGTTTCAAACTGTCTGAAATGAAGCGCTACATCTGTATGACACATGCACATCAAAAATTGCATTAACAAACAGTTAAAGAGCTCCAATGTAACAAAAAGAGGTAGTACTGCAGCTAGCAATACTATTTTTTCACTTTTCAATAATAACAAAAAAATTATACGTTTTGGTCACATTTGACCCAGACACATTACAAAGTGAATTTAAGTGAATACAAAAAGAACTGTCAAACCCTTCAGTGCACAAACCCATAACAAGGGATAAGGGTAACTAACATATGAACATGGGCGTCACAGTCATTATATGAGGGTGGGACAAGTCCCCCCCACCTTTTAAAATGATGGAAAGTCCGTGCATCGGTCTATCCACTCGCCGCACTTTGTAGAGCGCTGTGTCAGTGCTGCATTATCAAATCCATTCCACTTGCTTATTGTGAGAATGCCCAAATCAATGAAATCCGTACCATGTTTTCACTGCTACTTTGTACCAAGGCAGATTCTCAGAGCAGTACACATGCTGCGTTTTTTGCGTAGCTGTGTCTTTAGTTGTAAGCCCAGTGGCGATCTGTTCATCTGTCATATCATACAATAAAGCCATCGAAAATAATAGGATGCAGCATTAAAAGTTATTCTGGGTCTTTGTTTGTCATAGCTTGGCTGTGTGTGTGGCACGACGAGTGCATTTTGTGTGAGCGAGAGAGAGAGAGTGAACGAGAGAGCTCTAACGTACATAAGGAGTTGTTTCTACAACAAGGAGGAGGAGGAGAGCTCTCTCCTGTCAGACACATCTTATAACGTCAGCTCAGGGAGGTAAAGGACTCTCTGAGTGTTTAGATCATTGACTTTAGTCTAAGTTATCTCATGTAAACAAGTATTTTCAAGGCACACCTTTTATATGATCATTATACAAAATAAGAGAATAACAGGTATGAAATCATTCCAACTCATACTATAGGACTGTAAAGCAAAAATACAGTGTAAAAGGGGAGTGATTTGTAAAATATGCATAAAGAAAAAGTAAGTCTGTTTTAAACAGTACTGTTTCACATGGGTGGTGTTGAGAGATGTATCCATACATTTAGTCTTACGGATTTAAGTCTATCCGTAAGTAAGTGTGGTAGACATGTGAAAAGAAAGGGAAAACTTTACTGGAGGGAAACTTAGTCCTCCACGGGTCCCTCAAGCCCAGCTGGTCGGCGTGACATTTTAAGACTTTGGTCGATTTAGATCTATCAAGCTCTTTATCCCGGACCAGATTAAAGTCACCTCCAATTATAATTTGATGCTCATTGAGATTAGGTATAGAAGTAAAGAATTTGGATATGAATTTCTGCCGTACGGAGGTGTGTCTCTTGTAAAAAGCAGATGTCTCCTCTAAGGTGTTGCAAATGTGAAATTACCTTGTTGGCTTTAGTGATATTGTTCATCCCTTTAACGTTCCAGGAAATAAACCGGATATTTCTACCACTCACTGACATAGTCCTTTAAGTTGTGGCATAACCTGAGCAGAGAATAAAATAAAAGGGGAGGGGGAGAGAGAAAACAGGAAAGGGGGGGGGGGGGGGGGGAGAAACAGACAGACAAACAGACAGACACACACACACACACACACACACACATACACAGCAAACCCCAGTCCCATTGGGAACATCAAACATGTGTATCTCCTTGGATACAAACCTTCGTGACGTGGGTCAGCCCTATCCTTCCCTTACTTAACCTCCGTTCCCTCTACATTGCACAGTGAACCAATTCCCCATAAAAACCCCTGAGTTAGCTGCCATAACCAACATCAACCTGGCAGAATAACACCAATTATCTGAGCACAACCAGCTAATCACAAACGTATGTAAACAGTGAGACTGACATTCAACTTAAAGTTCTATATTTAGAAACAGTGACCAGTATACGTACAAATTAGCTTACAGGGAGTCCTTCATAGAGTAACAAGACTAGTTGCCGTACAGTTCAGCGTAGCAAGCAGCTAAGTTAGACCACTCAGTAATGTGGCAAGTTAGCAGATGGGCCGACCACAGCTACTGTGTTTTATAGCAGTGCATGCTACCTTAGCGGCAAGATACTTCTTAGCTTCCTCGACAGATGACAGCCGAACTTTGTCTCCATTCTCCGCCGTAATCATCAGCTTGGCCGGGTACTGGAGAGCAGGCCTGAGTCCGAGTTTATACAGCTGCGCCATCACCTCGCGGTACAGAGCTCGCTGCATCACAACCTCGGGAATATAATCTTCGTAGAAGGCAATCGGTTTCCCCTCGTACCGTAGATCCGCTCTCATTTTCCGGGCTTCACGGATGACTCTTTCCTTGGTCTGGAAGTTGTGGAATCGGATGATGACAGGCCTCGGTCGTTCCCCAGGCTTTGGCTTCGCGGCTAACGACCTGTGAGCCCGGACCAGTTCAGGAGAAGTAGGCAGGTTTTGGTGTGTGTCTACAGAAGGTCCAGTTGTGATAGACATGGTTCACCACTGGTATGTTGATCCAAACATACTGAGCACACAGATCGCTACTTTCTGAACGTTAGGGAACTGCTGTTTGTTGACGTCACTCCAAAACGTTGCTGGACCGTTAGTGCGCTGCTCTTGTGCCATGGTTACGGATGACTGTCAAATAAGTTCCAGTGTTAATTTCCCCTCGTCGATGGAGTGGACCACTTCCTTTGCTCTGGTGGATATGTCCCCCTCTAACAGTGAAGGGGTCTCTGGCAAAGCCCATCACCTCTGTGGGCAGAGCAAGTCCATCCAATTGACCGGCAAAGTTCTCTTTCAACCTCGCTATGAAATCTGTCATCACATCCGTGATTTGTGCCGGGGATGTGATGTGTTTGTGGAGCGTTGGACAATTCAGCATCCGGCCTGTGCTCAAGTCGGTCGCGAAAAGGTCCAGCTTGACCTAGGTGTGCCGCATTTGCGGCTCAGTTGAGGCCCCCTCCGCAAGATGAGGCCCCCTCAGCTTTACAGGTTTTAGATTATAAACCAGGGGTCGGCAACCTTTTTGATATGAAGTGCCATTTCAAAAAAAAAAATGTTATCAGCGTGCCAACGATCGAGAATTATCAAGGGGGGGGGGTTGAGGAGCTTGACGCTCGTGAACTATCAGCAGGAGGGCAGGGGTGCCTCGCTGGAAGCAGTGTGTGGACCGTCAGCGCAGCTTACATGATGCCGAATTTAACAAACACATTTAAATAATTGGTTTAAACGGCATAATAATAAGGACGATCGTCCGTTCTGTGATTCTCCAGAACACACATGTTATGATATTAGGGTCACGCAGAGTGAGATGAGATCGCTGTCCCTTTAAGAGAGAGAAAGAGGGGTGTGGCTTGTGCATGTGTGTTTGTGGATGGTAGAGCGAAAGTGAGGGAGCGTGTGTATGTTTCTGGAAGTGAAACGAGGCAGCAGAGAAACAGAGGTCTGTGATGTATTTTGTGAAACAGAAGAACAGCTCAATAAATGCAACGGCCTCCCAAGAAGAGCTCGCCTCTCTCCAGTCATTGAAGCTAAAGTGGGTTATTGAACCTGAAGCTTGTTGCTTCTGCCCTCCTCGACTACGGTCTGGGAGCCGACAGGAAAGTTCAACACACAGATGGCCAGTCCGCCCCTTTGTAGCATATTATTTTGATGAGAGATGAACAGATCGCCACTGGGCTTTCAACTAAATACACAGCCACGCAAAAACTGCGGCTTTGTACAGCTCCTTATGGGAACTGCAATTAGTGAAGTGTTTTCCTCCGTGGTGAAACGATCAGCACCACGGAGGCAAGCGGTAGAAAGTCACCTGGAGTTAAAGAGAGCGGGGCTGCGCTGCGTGCATGGCTTCCTTCTGCAGGTAACGGGGAGACGCGCTCTGGCGGCGGTCTCGTTCAGGATTCGAAAATACAATTTAAATATTTTGCACACTTATTCCACTTATTCCACTTATTCCTAGTGTGCCACTGGTTACGGTGCCGCGTGCCAATGCTGGCACGCGTGCCAGGGGTTGCCGACCCCTGTTATAAACCAATGGCCTTTCCAGTGACATTGTCGAGCCAAACTGAGAAATCTCTTAATCAAATCAAAACTGGTTGATACTGAAATTGTGAATTCAATAGAACCAAGTTAGACCATTTCATATTTGTGGAAAGGGTCCAATCCGTTTTTATTACATTTTTTATAACTGACCTGCTCCAGACTTTGCTGTTATGGTCTTAGTTTTGAAGCTAAATCCTGTTTATTATTTTTCCTTGCAGTTGTCTCAGGCCTCCCTGCGAGGTGAGGAAGCGGCGGTGTGAACCCGGCTTCTCCTTCAGCGAGGAAGTCTGTCGCTGCGTACCGTCCCACTGGAGGCGACTGGACTGACGGCTGCTAGCGTGCATATATCACAGACTCAACAAATAGAATGAATCACCAATCCTGCTGCTGGTCATGAGTATCCCCACCAGCTGTGATGGCAGCTAAGTGTGTGGACCCTGATGAAGGTGGGAAACGTCAGAGAGCAGATCTGGGGGGCTCTAGGGATTTGATGCACTGCCTCAACTTATGAGGACGTTTTAAAGGAAGAGCGGCTGAGCGAGCCAGAGAAGGAAGGACTGAAACACTCAACACTTAAAATACTGTTTAAATATTTTTTATATATATTTGGAGGTTTTCTATTAATGATGTCTCAATATTCTTGTGTCAGATATTGATTATATAATTTATTAATGTTATTTTTCAGCCTTTTTTTATTGCAATTTCAATCTTTTTCCATGAAAATACACTGTGGTCCATATTTTTGTATCATGTACAGTAAATATATATAAATGTGTAAAATAAAGTACTGTTACATACTGTAAACAAAGTTTGTTCTGGTGCATATTAAAATGTGGTTGTTCTGTTATAAATCCACCTTGGTCTCAGAAAAAAATGTAAAACTGTAAACCGATGAATTGTAAAGTTTTGTAAGGAAGTAATACTACGGTCAAATGTAAAGTGTGCCTTACTTATATTGTAAAGACATGTTGGACTTTTAGAAACACCCAGGTTCTCCTTCTATTGATACAATGTACTCATATATTTAAACTGACATCGGAAGAGTTTTATACCTAAGAGATAAAAGTGGAAAATATTAAAGAACACTCAATTGAGAGAAGCTTGCTGTTTATGTGTCTGTTTGATATATAAGGGTTTAATTAAATTCATAATCTCACATACAGAATGCATTTAATATGTTGAATATGCTGTGGTTTATAAATGTAAAATATATAAAAGGGCTGTTCTTTGAATGGAGCAAGTATTTCTCAAAGATTTAATACAAATAATACTTGACAGTTTATCTTTAAACATCACTGCAGCATTCCCATATTCAGAGGATGCTCGAGTTAAAACTTGTAGGCCTCAAAGACATGTCATGTTGTTTCCTCCTCATTTCCTTCCTGGACATTCTCCAGGAATGAGCCGTCCTCCCTGCGGCTGCACAGCGGCTGAGGACAGATGAAGGTTAACGTCATCCAAATATGAAAACATCCATCATCTTATAAATTAAACTAAGATGTTCTTCATCTTCAGATTTGTTAACCACACTGATCATTTTGTGTTTCTGTCTTTGTATAACCAAGAGGAAAGCTTGGTCCATGAAGTTGGCTCGTGTTCATGTCAAACATGTTTTAGGTTGATTTAGACTCAGTGAGCATTGTCTCTTGTCCGATAGTGATATCATTAACTGGATCTGCAGCCAGGGGGGAGAATAGTGACCGGCCTCAGATTTGAGTCTCTCGCAGTAGGGATGAGAGCATCTCCAAGTCTGAAGCCATAGTTCTCTACTGGAGGAAATTGTCAAAGAGAGACTCTGAAGCATGAACTCAATTGCACGACTCAGATAGTGTTCTCAAAAAATAAAGACTTTACTGGAATTTAGCACAGTAATCAAAACAAGGAAAACAAATATACTCTTTCGAGGAAAACAAGCAAGTGATCAATGAGGTAGATCCGTGGGAAGTCCGTGAGGTAATCAGGAACGTGGGTCATAGTAAGACAATGAACTGACAATGAACAGGAGGAAGCTACCACAATATATACACAGGTAAAGGGGACACAGGTGGAAACAATCAGGGCGGGGAAAACAATCAAGGACGCAGGAGACAGAAGGGGGCGGGGAGCGTGGAGGCCTGAAATGAGAGGGATGATTAATTAAGGGAATAAACATAAAGCACAGGGCAAAGGGACATGACAAAACTAACATAAAGAATAAACTTTCACTATTAGTTTCCTAGACATGACAGTACCCCCCCTTCTAGGGACGGCTCCTGACGGCCCAGGCTCCTCTGAGTTGAGGTGGTCAAAATCCTCAATGAGGCTTTTATCTATGACGAAGCGGGAAGGAATCCATATCCGCTCCTCAGGACCATAACCCTTCCAGTCAACCAGTAGCTGTCGCCCTCTACCCCTTTTCCGACTAGCCAATATTTTCTTGACGGTGTAAACCGGACCTCCATCAATCATCCGGGGGGACGGGGGGGGGTTTGGCGGTGGGAACCATAGCGCTCTCCTTCAAGGGTTTTAGTTTCCCTACATGGAAGGTGGGATGTACTTTCATGGACCAGGGAAGCCGTAGTCTCACTGAAACCGGGTTGATGACCTTGGTGACGGGAAAAGGACCCACAAACCGTGGAGCCAATTTACGGGAGAGTACGTGGAGGGGAAGGTCTCGTGTAGAAAGCCAGACTTTTTGGCCTGGCTGGTATACAGGAGCTGGTCGGCGTTTTCGGTCTGCTGCTCTTTTCACCAGTTGTGAATTCCTGCAGAGGATCTTCCTAGCCGCAGCCCACACGCGCCGACAACGCCTGACCAGCGCGTGGGCAGACGGGACCGTGACCTCCCTCTCTGTGGCTGGGAACAGTGGCGGCTGGTAGCCATAAACACAGTGAAATGGGGACAGGCCCGTGGCAGAAGTAGGGAGGATGTTGTGCGCATACTCAACCCAGGTGAGGTGCTCGCTCCAGGAGGATGGATTCTGGGACACCAAGCAGCGCAAACAGGTCTCCAGTTCTTGATTTAGGCGCTCTGTCTGGCCGTTAGACTCCGGATGGTATCCTGATGAGAGACTGACCGTGGCACCGATGAGGCGGCAGAACTCCTTCCAGAAGCGTGACACAAACTGGGGACCCCGGTCGGAGACAATATCCTTTGGGAAACCATGAAGCCGAAACACATTATGCATCATGACCTCAGCCGTTTCCTTCGCTGAGGGCATCTTGGGCAGAGCAATGAAATGTTTCATTTTAGAAAAACGGTCCACTACCGTAAGAACTGTGGTTTTACCTCTAGAGAGGGGCAGGCCAGTGACGAAGTCCATGGAGATCTCTGACCAGGGTCTGTTGGGAATAGGGAGTGGTTGTAATAGTCCTATTCGCGCCCTGGAAGAGGTCTTGTTTCGAGCGCAGACAGGGCACGCCTCCACATACTCCTTCACCTCCTTCTCCATGGATGTCCACCAGAAACGTTGTTTTATGATGAACATAGTTCTCTTGACTCCAGGGTGACAGGTGAGCAGCGAAGTGTGAGCCCAGTGGATCACCTGTGGTCGCTCGGCCTCCTGAACGAAAAGCCGGTTAGGCGGGCAACCCCTTGGTGCAGGAGCTCCAGCATTGGCTCGTATTACCTCCTTCTCTACTGACCAAGTCAGCGCTCCTACCACCCGGTTTAATGGGATGATGGGTTCCGGCTCCTTGACTGCAGGCACAGGGTCAAACAGACGGGACAGAGCGTCAGGCTTGACATTCTGAGACCCCGGCCTGAAGGAAAGAACAAAATCAAAACGGTTGAAAAACAAGGTCCACCTAGCCTGGCGGGAGTTCAGTCTTTTGGCCTTTCTTATATATTCCAAGTTTTTGTGATCGGTCCAAACCACGAAAGGATGCTCGGCTCCCTCCAACCAATGCCTCCACTCTTCCAGTGCCAGCTTCACGGCCAGCAACTCACGGTTTCCCACGTCGTAATTTCTCTCTGCTGGGGAGAGCTTCCTGGACAGGAAAGCGCAGGGGTGAAGTTTGTTGTCCTTCTGTAGTCGCTGGGAGAGGACCGCTCCCACCCCTTCGTTGGAGGCATCCACTTCTACCACAAACTGACGAGTGGTGTCCGGCAAGGTGAGTATGGGAGCAGAGGTGAACATTCCTTTAAGCCGAGAAAAAGCCTCCTCAGCCTGAGGAGACCACAAAAAAGGCACTTGAGGGGACGTGAGGACATGAAGAGGGGCTGCAATAGCACTGAACCTCCGCACAAAACGTCTGTAAAAATTTGCAAAGCCTAAAAACTGCTGCACTTTCTTACGAGAGTCAGGGGTAGGCCAACAAGCTACTGCGCTAACCTTCTCTGGGTCCATCCTAACCTGACCTGGCGAAATGATGAAGCCCAAGAAAGTGACTGTCTCTGCATGGAATTCGCATTTTTCTGCTTTGACAAACAACCCATTCTTGAGCAGCTCTTGTAGAACCTGGCGGACATGTTGTTTATGGGTGTCAAGGTCAGGGGAGTAGATCAGAATGTCGTCCAGATATACAAAAACGAAACGGTTCAGAAACTCCCTCAACACGTCGTTGATCATAGCCTGGAACACAGCAGGAGCGTTTGATAATCCAAATGGCATTACACGGTATTCATAGTGGCCTGAAGGGGTGTTGAAACCCGTCTTCCATTCATCACCCTCCCTGATCCTGACTAAATGATAAGCGTTACGTAGGTCTAACTTGGTGAAAACCTTGGCTCCCTGAAGCTGCTCGAAGGCTGACGAGATGAGAGGAAGGGGGTACCGGTTTTTAACCGTAATGTCATTGAGAGGCGAGTAGTCAATACAGGGCCTAAGAGACCCATCCTTTTTCCCAACAAAAAAAAAACCCGCTCCTGCTGGTGATGAAGAAGGGCGAATAAGGCCTGTTTTGAGGGAGGCATCAATATAGTCCTTCATGGCCTCTTTCTCAGGTCCTGAAATAGCATATAGTCGACCCTTAGGAATTGTAGACCCAGCAATCAGGTCGATAGCACAGTCATAGGGGCGGTGAGGCGGAAGAGTCAGAGCCTTGGATTTACTGAATACTTCACTTAAATCGTAGTAGCAGGAAGGAACTGAAAGAACATCAGGAAGATATATTTCTGGGATAGTTCCCTGCCTAACCCTCCCAGTGTTACCTCTTCTGTCAATCTCCGCTACCTGCTTAACACAGTGATCTCTGCAATTCTTTCCCCACCCCTCCACCCTCCCAGATTGCCAATCAATGTGAGGATTATGAAGTTTCAACCAGGGAAACCCCAAAATGAGTGGATGTTGGGCTGAATTAAACAAGTGAAATGACATTGTCTCGTGATGGTTATCATCACATCTTATTTCTAAAGGCTCTGTTTGGTGAGTCACTTTAAACAACAGCCGCCCATCGAGAGCACTCGCTTCAAGAGGCTGGGGTAGAGGTTTAGTTTTTATGTCCAATCTTTTAACTAACCCCCAATCCATCAGACTTTCGTCTGCCCCTGAGTCAATGAGTGCACCATGAGTAACCACATTGTCTCTGATTTTTACCTGGATGCGGGTCAGGGTGCGAGGAGGAAAGTCAGAGGAAGAGATCCGGCTCACCAACGTACTCCTCTTTATTGGTGAGCCTCCTCTTTTACCGGACAAGCCGCTTGTGGATGTCCGCGCTGCCCGCAGTAGAAGCACAGACCCTCCTTTAATCGACGCTGACGTTCTGCCATCGAAAGCTTGGCGCGGCCCAACTGCATTGGCTCCTCCACGGAGCCAGGGGGCGCTGTTGTCCGGAACGCAGGTGAGGGGTGACGGGGCCTCCAAGAAGAAGTAGTATCCAGCGGCGAGCGTCTCCTCTGGGGAGGCGGATCAACCGCATCCTTGGATTTATTCCTTCTCCTTTCCGTCAAACGATTGTCTATCCGTATTGCCATGGATATGACAGAGTCCAAGTCAGCGGGCAGATCGAGAGGCGCCAGCTGGTCTTGTAGGGAATCCGAGAGACCGCTGACGAAAGCGTCAAACAATGCAGCGGAGTTCCAGCCGCTATCGGCTGCCATAGTCCGGAACTCGATGGCGTAGTCAGCCACACTCCGCTGACGTTGTTTCAGCTTAATCAGAGCCCGAGCTGCTTCCCTGCCCGGAGTGGTTTGATTGAAGATCTTTCTCATAGTGTCTATGAAGTTTTCCAGAGACCCGCAGATGGGGGAGCCTCTGGACCACTCTGCCGTAGCCCACGCTGCTGCTCGGCCGGAGAGATGGGAGATCATGAAAGCCACTTTGGAATTGTCCGTGGGAAAAGCAGCCGGTTGGTGGTGATAGTGTAACTCACACTGCACAATGAACGTCCGGCAGCCCTCCGAGTCTCCGGAGTATTTTTCGGGTGGAGCCAGACGCATGGAAGTACTGTGCGGCTCAGTAGACCGGTTGGGATCGGAACCGGTCGCCGCCGGAACCGGGGGAGTCGTGGGAGGAGAAGCAGCCTGCAGGTGAGTGAGCACACGCTGGACCTCAGCTGCCAGCAGATTCACCTGGGTTGTCACCGATGATTGTAGTGCCCCGTGGCTTTTGGATAGGTGCTGCACTCCGTGCTGTATGGCGGCCATCTGCTCTTCTTGTTGCCCAAGACGTTGGCCCTGAGAGCGGATGGCGTTCTTTAGCTGGTCTGAGTCGGCTGAGTTCATTTCTTTGGTCAGTTCATACTGTCAAGGAGAGACTCTGAAGCATGAACTCAATTGCACGACTCAGATAGTGTTCTCAAAAAATAAAGACTTTACTGGAATTTAGCACAGTAATCAAAACAAGGAAAACAAATATACTCTTTCGAGGAAAACAAGCAAGTGATCAATGAGGTAGATCCGTGGGAAGTCCGTGAGGTAATCAGGAACGTGGGTCATAGTAAGACAATGAACTGACAATGAACAGGAGGAAGCTACCACAATATATACACAGGTAAAGGGGACACAGGTGGAAACAATCAGGGCGGGGAAAACAATCAAGGACGCAGGAGACAGAAGGGGGCGGGGAGCGTGGAGGCCTGAAATGAGAGGGATGATTAATTAAGGGAATAAACATAAAGCACAGGGCAAAGGGACATGACAAAACTAACATAAAGAATAAACTTTCACTATTAGTTTCCTAGACATGACAGAAATAGTGGATAATTTAGTTGCTTGGGAGTCATTTACTGCCCAAACAAGAGGGTTCAATATTGTGTTCATGATTAAATGAGGTGTGAGATGGACAGCAGCTACTATAATGTTGTGTTAAAGAGGATACTGGGTCAGATGGACATTTTCTTTTTTCAACAGCCCATTTCCATTTGGGAGAATGAGATCACACAAGCAGCCACACTCAGTTCCCTATGTAGGGTGTCTGGGATCAGCCTTAGAGACAGGGTGAGGAGCTCAGGCAGCACGGAGTAGAGCTGCTGCCCCTTCTCTTGTGAATTGACCCACTGAGAGGGTCAGGTTACCTCCTGGGCCCTCCCATTAGAGTTTCTTCCTGATACGCCCAACTGGTAAATTCCCCGGGGGAACACAAAGAACACACTGGAGAAATTATCTGGTCTGGCCTGGAACACCTCGGGTTGGAAACCTTTGCCAGGGATACGGACATCTGGAATACTCTGCTCAGACTGCTGCCCTCATGACCCGCTCTGGATGGGATGTAATGGAGAGATGGATGGCTAGATTGATGGATGGATGTAACGTGTCTGTGGACTGTTATTGCTGCAGTTTGTTGAAGCCAGTATAATGATGGAGGGCACAAAGCCTTTACTGTAGCGTGCTTTTTCCATCAAAGATCTGTGTCTGCACCGGGATTAGAAGAGAATGAAGTTGAGGGGTGGCCTGATGTCATGTGCTACAGTTAGTGCTCTGCGTGTGATGGCAGTATCAGGGAAGATGTGCAGAGTGGGAGTAGATAGTAATGGTTTTAGCAGCGTTGTGTGTTCTTTTTAGGATTTGGTTCTGTTGGTGACATTGAGCGTGGATGGATGGATGACGGGTGGGTGGGTGGATGAGTAGAATTACTATGTGTAATGTAAAAGGGAGTGCTCTTGGTGACAACAGAGATACTGGTCCTCCTCTCTGCTTTGTAATATGTACATGTTAGCAACAAGACTCCAACTGAACTCTAATTCTGCTTCGTGGCTGGATATGAAAATAAGCAATTGTTTACCAACCTGCTCTCAAACGTTATGAGGTGATCACATGGCAGTGTTTTTCTTTAAATATTAAACCATATGTGTCTGGGTTAAACCAAATATGCTGTTTCATTACATTTTCAAGAAGGGATCATTTTTAATAATATACCCAACACACTGCACTCCAGGGGCGGACTGGGGGGGAAAAGTGGCCCGGAGATGAATTGACAGACAGGCCCACTTAATGCGTGGCATGTATCGGCCGGCCGGCGACGAAAGTATGTTACTTAACAAAGAACCCTATGCATTTTATGTTAATTTGGACCATTATACATATAGTAATCACATTACCTGAGCCCTTGAGTTGCCAGAGCAAAATAGTTACGGCATATATTCATTGATTTTAATGTTAACAGATCATTGATGCAATAACATTTGGACCCAATTTGCCTGACTTGACGCATGGAATAAAACATGGGTGTAGGAAGCATCCTCAATGTGGGTGAGACCATTTGACAGGGTGTGTGCAGGTGGTGGACCTCACCTCCTCAGGGGGGGTCCGGGTCCAAGCACCGGCCCACCGTGAAAACCCCCGGTATTCCCAATGGCCAGTCCGCCCCTGCTGCACTCTATTTCTGTCTCTCCCGCAAACACACAAACACCCACACGCACACACACACACACACACACACACACACACACACACACACACACACACACACACACACACAACACACACACACACACACACACACACACACACACACACACAGCGATGGACTTCTCTCAGTCCAGTATGTCAATCATTCACACACAACTGTGTGTTTTTGTGTGAAAGTATTCTTGCCCTGAGTGCAGCAGAGGGGAGGGTGTGTGTGTGTGTGTGTGTGTGTGTGGACAGGACATGCTGCTCCAGAAGTTGGTATACTTTATAATTCACTCCAGATGTAGAATGTTAGCCGCTGAACCAACATCACTTCTCTGGTCGATAATGTGTGTGTGTATATATTTGAATGTGTGTGTCTTTGCGCTTAATGTTAATGTCTCACCAGCAGTCAGACATCAAAATAAACTAAGTTTCAAGTTTCCCACAGACAGACAGACAGACAGACAGACAGACAGACAGACAGACAGACAGACAGACAGACAGACAGACAGACAGACAGACAGACAGACAGACAGACAGACACACACACACACACACACACACACACACACACACACACACACACACACACACACACACACACACACACACACTTGTATTATCTTGCATAAGTTTCAAATTGAAAAATCGTTTTTAATATAAGAATTATAATAACATTTCCAAGTGACTACAAGTTATTTTTGGTAAAGGAAATGTAAATTGGATATAAATTAGATTACGGGTGAGCTTCAAATGTCAGGGTAGAACAAAACTGTTCTCCATCAGGCATGTCAGATTGCACTGTTATATAAAGTAAGGGGTCCATAGAGGGATCCACACAAATTCACACAGACTCTGCTACATGTTACCCAGCATCCTGCTGTAGCATGTAGCCCGAGGCGAGAAACTTTAACCTTAAACTGGAAGGTCAGTGGATCAAAACGAACAAATTGTGAACAAGTGTCCACGTTCCTTTGAGGCACGTTAAACTTCAATACAAACATGATATAATAGTATAATTGTAACTGCAGTGCTGATCTAAAAACAGGTAGCAAGCATTACTTTTTAACATTATAATTTCAGCAGAAAGAAGTTACAAAATCTGTTTGTTATTGTTCCCATTCATTATGAAGTTTAATATCAAGTTTGCATATAGGATTATTAGATCCAAGTGTAATTCAATATAATGCATTGTACTTCAAATCCTCAGCGGGCAATGGGCAATACTTTTTTGCCCAGATGATTTATTCTGCCATTCAAATACAATGGAGATTAATTCATTGTTGTTTATGCTCCTTAGAGCATTAATAATGTTGCAATCTTTGAGCCACAAGAGCAACAAATTCAATTCCATACCCATCATATTGAACTCAAACAAAAACAAATGTTTTAGCTTCACCCATTCACACACATTCCTTCAGAGGCTGCCATACAAGGTGGAGTTGCTAAAGGAAACTAACATTCACATCGACGATCAGGATCAACCAAGGTTAAGTATCTCGCCCAAGGACACATAACGTTTTGGCTGCAGGGCCTGGAGATGGAACCCTGGACCATCCATTTGGAGGAAGTCCGTCAGCCTCCAGAGCCCCAGCTACAACAGAGAGGGATACAGACAGAAGCATTGTGTTTTGAAAGAACCCTGTCTCATTTGAGATGGTCAATCTTAACTATAGACGGAGATTTAGACGAATAAAATGCAGTCTTTAGTAAAGCAGAGTTTAATATGCTCATAAACAGTTAACAGGCCGTCTGTAAAACTACACGCTACAGACGGCTGGCTGGAATCTGATGTTGCAAGGTCAGGAGCGCCTTGTGAGAAATAAAAAACACACTGCGGCCTTTAATCCGTTCCAAAAGGGAAACCCACTCTGACAGAGACTCTCTGTTGGAGGTTTACACAGCATGCTCAATGTTTTTTTAATTTAAAAAGTGATAAGGTGATCAATCATTAACATGAACAATGTTCAAATAGGACAACCTTATATGTTTTACACAACTGGTGTTTCATATCAGGATCTTCTGCTGTGAGGAAATCAAATGTTGTCCAACGTTCCTCTGCTCCCTGAAGGACGTTATTGATCATACATTCATCAAGAAATAGCCAAGTATATGTAGTGTCTGAGTAAAGTCTCAACATTTTGAAGATTTAAAACATTTGAGCAGTGATTTATTACTGCAGTGCAAATTAGATGGACTGCATGCACGTACAGTATGAAGCTTTATTCTAGTCTTTAGAACACAAAGCAGCATTTGTGTTTCAAACACACATGGGAAACCATGGCTGCGAGGTTGTGCAGTTGTCTTTCGATCAGAAGGTTGCGGGTTCGATCCCAGTCCTTGCAGTCAACATGTCGATGTATCCTTGGGGCGAGACACTGGCATTCCCTTGCCGGCATGTGTGAGTGTTAGCTTACTTTAACAAATGGCACATTGCTCTGTATGGATGAGGTGTGAATGGGTGAATGATGACTCGTACATAGTGGATAAAGTGCTATATTTTGCAATTAAATGTCATGTTATTTTTACCATATTTACCATACTGCTGGCAGAAGTTAATTTAGGCAAGTGTATTTATATTGCACACAAGGCATTCAAAGGGCTTTACAAAAATGAGAAACATTAAGAGCAAGAAATAGTGCAGTGGAAACACATTAGAAAATGGCATTTAAAAACAGTAATTAAAAAGCAAAGAGTAAAATAAACATCAAACAAGCTAATATAGAATGACACAGGTATCAAATACATGAATAAAAGTTACAGGGCAGTTTAAGATATTAATCGTTCAATTGAAAGCAGCGGAAACAGAAAAGTCTTCAGCCTGGATTTAAAAGTGTCACAAACGAGCTGAGAACCAAAATGCAACACACGGGAAACCAGGGATAGTCGGTAACCAGCTTTATTGTAGGCAAAGGGCTGGTCGGGGACAGGCGAGGGTTCCAGGAGTAAGCAAGACGAGAGACGCAGGTACAGGCAGGGTCAGGGAGCAGACAAGGCAGAATAATCCAGGGACAGGCAGAGTCAGGAAACAGGCGAGGCAGGCTGGTCAAGGGCAGAAGAGGTGGAAACCGGGAGAGCAATCTGGAAGGTAATGCGGGAAAGACTGGCATGCTGCGAAGTACGATCTGGCACTGAGGTGAGAGTGAAGTGGGCCTATATACTAATGGAGCTGATGGGTGTAACAGAGTGAGAGAGAGAAACGGGGTGTGACTACCAGGAGTGGAGTGCACCAGCTGGGCGTAAAAAAGTTGTTCTTAACTCTAACGTCGGGCTAAGCTACGTCCGACTTATGCGGCTTTCACACCAGCGCTTTTCCCTTTCTAGCTCCGAGCGCGAGCTTTTCTGGTTCAGCTCCGGTTTCCCTTTTCTGCTCCCGCTCTGTTCACACCGCCCAGAGCTGCCGCTGCTGCGTCATGACGTCACCGTTTACATGCCTGCTTCATAAAATCCAAACCGCGCGGAAATCCCTCACATCGACAACAACAACAATGGCCGATTGTATTGAAGTGCTGTTCGCTTTGGTTATCCTCTTACGAAACGAAATGGAAGGCATCGGAACGACTTTACAAGCGACGACTTTACTTGGAACTTTACAAACATCACATGCGAAATGACTTCTTTGTGGTCTTCAGCATCAAAGACGAATCTGCCCCTGCCCCCGCCTCGACGTAAGCTCTTGCCTCTAGACCGACAATTTTTTGGAGCTGGAAGTGAACCGGATTCCATGTAGTCGGCGCCTCTGCGGTGTGAACAGGAAAAACCGGTACTTTTCAGGCTCCAGCTCCGAGCTGGAGCTGAAAACGCGTTGGTGTGAAAGGGGCATTAGTGATTCGAATTTACACCGAGTGCACCAAGCCTGACTAGTCTCGGTCCGTCGGTCGTAGCTGCGCCTGGTCTTAAGATGCGCGTCCACGTGAATACACGCGAAACAGTAATTGTTGCCAAGCAACACACGTCTACATAATTTAACACTCGAACTCCTCCATTCAGAGCAAGCTAAGACTTGGATAACGAAGTCATGGATAACGGAAACCAAAAGAAGAGAAAAAGTACGCCCCCACACCCCGAAAAACAAAGAGGGATTTTACAGAGCTACAGCGTGAACTGGTGGAGAAAGAGATCATTCATGTGGAGGTGGAGACCGCACAACTGAGAGCGGAACACGACAAAATTGAGCTGGAGAAGGAGAAATTAAGACTCAAAATTATAATTCTTAAGAATCAGCAAAGAATCACTGAAGAAGACAATTTGTCATTCACCATTCTCTAATCATATTTGTTGTACTTGTTTTTATCTCAATTTCATGTTAATAGTTCTCCAAATGTTGTTATCTAATGTTCTTGTGTGTGTTTTTTGAATAAAAATAGGCTATAAAACGGCCTAATGAAAATATGTTGTCACAATGGGAGCTTATTGAAATGCAATTGCAAAAAAACAGCGTTCATATTACAAATATACAGGGCTATATGTTGTTTATTATGTGATTGCGGTTAAGTCGTCCACCGATATCTTCACGGATGCCTGGAGGATTTCGCTGCTTCTTCTTGTGTTGGTAAGTGAATATAATTCCTAAGGCGGCGCTGGAGAGCCAAGGAAACATGTCTAATAGCCCGACATGCAGTTGTGCGATGAACATTAATCATGTCTCCCACAGTATTAAAGTCAAATCTGAGCGCAATCAGCACCTAAAAGGTTGGGGAGAGCGCAGCGTTTCTGTCTGATCCGTTCTGTTGTTGAGGGGAGATCTCCTCGATTAAATCAAAAAGGGCTTGTCTGCCGAAACAAAACCTCTCTATCAGCTCACTGAATAGATGTCCAGTGGGTTTGTTCGATCACAAATGACTCTCTCTTCTTAATGCCCTTTCATTGTTACAACATGTAAACAAGACGCACTACCATAGTTATTTTCCTTCTTGCCTGTTTTAGGTTACTATGGATACTAGTCTGTCGTTCAGATTTACGCCAATGTGCCCCAGCTTACGCCCGGCTGGTGCACTCCACTCCAGGTGACTAAGAAATGCTAATGCAGAAAATAGGTGAGTGAGGGAGCAGACTGTGCAAAAAAGTAGTAAGAGTTGCAGCGGACCTGCATGTTTCTGGGAGGTTGTTCCAGATATTTGGAGAATAATAACATCGGGTTACGTATTGTAACCCTTGTTATATTAGCACAGGCGGAGCCCTCTACTGGACTCTATGGGTACTACCTTATCATGCAAGCATTCACCTACTGAGATTTCTTTGGACGTATCCGGCCCCGGGGCGGGCCTACCTGAATGCGTGCGCATCTCACTTCTGTATAAAAGGAGGCCTCGCCTCCTGACCACCATCCTACACCACTCTTCAGCGAGCGGTATAGGACAGACTGTGCCCCAAGGTAGAGGGCTCTACTGGACTCTATGGGTACAGTGGGCGGAGCCCCGATGTATGCACGCACTGTCGTCCAGCACACCGTTCCACCTCACTGTCCCTGACCGGCTTTAGCAGCCACTGCGCCTCACTCACCTCCCCCTCGGTTGTAACCATGGAGAAGTCTGGGCTGCAGCCGATAGAGCACACCCTGACGTGCTCTCCTCGCGAAAAAAAATGTGCTCGAAAAAAACAGTGCTGAGGGCTCCCCTGCATCCACCTATAGGCAGACAGGGAAAGTCCGCAGCTGTATGGGTTCACTATGCACTCTCCCTCCTGAGTCCCTAAAGAACACAGGGAGAATGCAAGTGCCCCCTATGTCCCCACACTCAAACACTGACCCTGTGCAGAGTGTGTAGGGACTATAATATGGAGGGCTCTCCCCCTCCTGCCCCCAGGCAGGCGAGGGGAGCCCTCCAGTCCTGAAAAAGGGCCCAGAGCACCCCTCGTCCCCCGCGTCCCTCCAGGTCCGGAGAGACGTAAGGGCATTTTACGCCCGGGGAGAGGGTCAGATGCCCACTGACCAACAGCCCCCTTCCCCCCTCACCAGTCCTGTGTTGCCCCAGCAAGCACAGACGTTGAGAAAGAGCCAGACATATCCAAGAGATAACACTTTATGAAGGGACCTGGCGTTGACCAAGACGCCGCCGTGCATATATCCTCCACACTCGCACCGTTGAATAAGGCTGTTGATGCAGCCACAGCTCGTGTGGAGTGCGCACGGACCCCCGTGGGACAGGCTCTCCCTGCCTGCTCGTAGGCGTGTGCAATGCCTTCGCAAAGCTGAGTTTTACATGCTAATGCTAACCGGAAGTGAATAATTTTCAGAATAAAAGTATTAAGTTAATAGTGTGAACTTCCGTTTTTTTCAGAATAAAACTGATTTAAATTTAATTTAATTCAAATTACGCCATATCAACATTGATTTTAATTTCTAACAGTATGTATGTACGTCACTATGTATGTAGTATGTACCGTATAATGTACACATGTAGAGTTGTAGAAAAGACATGGTGTACAGACAGTACACTCCAGTGTATACTGTATTGTAGGTGTGTAACAGTGTAATGCGTATAGTCTACTCTACACTCTACCTTTCAGCAAAGTTTTAGGGATTTAGGCTCAGTCAGCTCAGGGACTGTTTGGTTACTTTAGTTTGGTAAATGAAATAAATGTTTGAACTTTGTAGTAGTTCACTGTAGTTGCTGTCATAAGTCATTTGTAGACTAAGTGGCAAAAAGTGTATTTTTTACATTTGTACTTTGTAGAGAAATGTAGACACAAGTTGGAAGGGAGCAAACCTGACGAGTTTGAATTTGAGTTGATTATGAGTTTATTTTAAATTGATAATTAGCTCACAATAAGTTCACTTTAGTTACTCACACAACTTGACACAAGCCATGGGTTCAGGTCCGGACTTATAAGTCCGAACCTGAACCTCTGGACTTGAGTCCGGACCTGAACCTGAATGTGAGTCCAGGTACGCAGCACTAGTTAGAGCCAATAGAATCGAAGGGGAATTTCCACATAGACACACACGTTAACAAAAAAAGGTGGGGGCTTTGCGTATGCAGGTTTGCATCAGAGTCTATCTCTCGCTCTGACATCTGGAAACGGAAAAGCAGGTTTACTGCTTACCCAGATAGCAAAATATGAGTTAATCAATGTTGAAATATGGTTAGGCAGAAATATTGAATCTATGTTGAAACCCGGACATTGAAATTAAACAGAAAGCGCAAATTGTTTTAATGTTGAATAAACGTTGGACTTTCAACCATAACTGACACTATCAATGTTGATTCAACCATCATCTAAATAGGAATCTACATGCACATTTTTGGTTGATTTTACATTGAATCAATGTTAGGAATCGACATTGATTCAACCATCATCCAAATGGGAATCTCCATATACATTTTAGTTGATTTTATATTGAATCAGTGTTAGGAATCAATATTGATTCAACCATCATCTAAATGGGAATCTAAACGTAAAACTTACATTAAAATATTCAACTTTTCTAAGCATACTGTAACACATTAAAAAAGTGAATGTTTTTCACCAATGAGTTTTCTGCGTATAGGTCTACATCTTAACAGACCATTAACAAGTGCAACATCAATACTGTACTGAATGATGTGGTCCAAACTTGTAAACACACACTACACCATCAGTGGCGGCCGGTCCATAGGGGCGCTAGGGGCGCCGCCCCACCTCTTCCCACATACAAAAAAATATATATATATGTTATATTTTTATTTTTAATGAACAAAGTAAATATCATACAATTGGTATCAGTAAAATGTATAATCTACAATAAAATCTTGTTTAAAATTGTGGAGCCCCCGAGCCAAACAGCAACAACCAGCACGTTGCAAAAGTCTCAATAGTAAACTGTGCCGCCGAAACATAATTTCAGCCAATCAGCGCCGACAAATATTTTGGTCACGAAGGCGCTCACGTTGGCGCCCACGTTGCTTACGTGCGTTGACGTGAGTTGTTTTTTAGACTCGTGAGTGACCAAGGTGACGCAGAAGTTGGATGAGAATGGCTTCGTGTGCAGATGGAGTCGCCGGCCCTCGGTCCGCACCCAAGCCACTTCTTCACAGTTTCACTGAAGCCATTGTGGGTCAGCTTGCGGTCGAACTGCCGAGCAGCAGCTGAAAGACAAGATTACAAAAATAAGCGTGAGGAAGAGAGAGAGTGTGTGTATCCCATACAACTTCTGTTATAATAAGAAAATCACTCTCACTCTGTACAGTAACACAAGCTACAGTCAGCAGCCAGTTTGCTAAAAGACTGGACTGGAAAGAGGAGCAAACGGCTAGCCTGGCTCTATCCAGGTAATAACATCTGCATCAGAGCACCTCTAAAGCTCACCAATTAGGTTGTATTTTTTTGGTTTATTTCTTATAGCTTCACCATCACCTGATTCCAACCTAACCTTTTTTGTTAGATTAAGTTCATGCTTTATTCTTCAACAGGGGATTACAGAGAGACATCAAATACATTATAGGAGTTGGATTCAAACTCGGTAGTTGGTACTATATGGCTCACAAAGAGCATAATTATGTTCTGAATCACCATCAGTCACACCTCACTCCCTAAACTTAACCTCTTAAGCCCGAGGGTCCCCCCAGTGGACCCCTCCCACCGTTTTTTTACGAGACTATGTCTCAGGGTTTCTTAACATTTATGAAACTATTAATGTTCCATACCCTTTTAACGGTAAGAAACTCAGCTAACTGACAATGTGAACCATTTTTAGCTAAAAGAAACAGAAGAGTAATACCAAGCCTTTGAATTAGCATGGAGTGAAAAAATGCTAACTAATGCTAACGGACCTTTGCACAGCACTCACGGTAGAAATGCCCTTATTACTTATCGTAACTGCACAAACAAGATATCCGATTAAAGCTGAGACTCCACACATGTAATGTCATCACTGTACGACCCCGAACCCCGGAGCTATCAGCCAGAAAATAGAAAGTAAACAACATCCGGTTTCAAAAATATTACAATAATTACGTCTTACCTTTTTTGATTTGTGATCAAAAGTTGTGTTCAACGGAATAAAAACGCCGCTCAAGGTTAATC
Organism: Harpagifer antarcticus; assembly: GCA_902827135.1. Classification (NCBI taxonomy): domain Eukaryota; kingdom Metazoa; phylum Chordata; class Actinopteri; order Perciformes; family Harpagiferidae; genus Harpagifer; species Harpagifer antarcticus. Next base: position 552,859 of record CADEHL010001114.1, on the reverse strand, counting down.
CAATGTCTTTGTGTCACGTAGAAATGTTTACTGATAATCCATCATCATATGTATGGCAATATACTGGGTATAACCTTTTGCCGTCCAGGCTTGTACTTTCAGATATGCTTCGTTTGCTTCTCTATTTCGTCCGCAATGGTAATGTTTACGTGGATTTGGGAACTGCCCATCGATTCTATTGGATGTAATGGTTAAGAAAAAGGTGTAAATCACCCAAATCGACCAATGGGTTCCAGAGATATGGTCCTGCGTAAAGTATAAAGAATACAAGCCAGCGTAAGTACATTACGCAGCAGACTTTACTTATTGTTTACTACGGAAGGAAGCAGGAAGCAGGAATTGCCGGGACCCAGAGCACACGGAGCACAGAGCGGACAGCAGATAACGGAATTGCAGTTTTATTGCTTATAGATTATCAGAACATTTCAAAGGGGACACAGCCCCATTGGATATTAACCTATGGATTAACTACATCATCGTTTTTTATCGTTTTAATGCCATGGAAGACCAGTTTAGACCGGACAAAGAGGAAGGTAAGCCATTAGCCTAGCGCATGTTAGTACCTAGCGCCACTTGTTTTGATGTACGTTTTTGTTGATAACTTCGCGAGTTTGTATCTTTCAGTGTTGAGGTGGGCACCCTTAGATTCTGTGTCTTTTCGATCATAAACAATATGTTGGATGTGGAGCTAGGATAAGTAATAAGGGAGCTAGGAGTGATTTTCGGTGCAGTAATAGGTTAGCATTTTTCGCTCGTGGCTAATTCAGAGGCTCACTGTTAGCATTGTGTGTTTTTTTTGAAAAAATAAATGAAAAAGATCAGTTAAATTAGTTTTTTCCCGTTATATGGATATATTTTTTTTTTCACAACAGTTGTATTTGGATGGAATGAATACCTATAGTGATAATTCAAAGTATTACAATTATTTTTACAGTGAAAAAGTTCAAATGGAACTGATGATTCCCAAATTACCCAGAGGTGAGTCCGCCTGGACTTTATTTTTCTAAACCTCTGTAACAAGGTCACATTTAAATTGTTTTGCATCAATCTTGATACAGGGTACTTATTATATGTTATAGTTTGGATTCCTAAAGCTTTTAGTCTACTAACCCATCATTCAAGGGTGGTTTTCACAGTAGCGGGGCGTGGGGAAAAAATTAGGGGAAGCCAATAATACGTCCTTTCTTTTGAGTCGGGAGTGTGGTGGTCAATGTAATAACGTAACCAGATGAGTGATTACAGCACCCGGAATCATTTTACACACATTTGTATCATACAGATACAGGACTTACACACGCCTGTTATCTAAGCGACATGTCCGCACACACTCTCCAGCCGAAACTCTAATAAGCATTCATTCACAAACTAAATCAGGATACCTTTAATGTTTTACATCCGATTCGCTCCTTTTTTCCTCGCTGTGTACACAGCTCCAGTTTGGGCATTGGCCTGTCATCAGATTTTATTTGTTGTTGCTGCTGTAGTGGAAGTTTAGTACAATTATTTTTGATTAAACACTCCAAATCGCCACCCTCCATAATTGCACTTGCTTCAGTTGCTTGCTACTTTCTAACGGCGGTGAGAGTGGTGCAGTGACACTATCTATCTGACTTCTATCGATTAGTTTTATGATTCGAAAATTATAAAAGTAGGGTAGACATGTGGATATTATCCGACTGAACAAAACGTGCATTTATCTAACATGTTCGTTTTCCACTGACCTTATTTGGAGCTATTTTCCAAAATCCTATGGAGAAATCCCATTGCCTTTTTGTCGAGGGAAATCGAGCGCAGCTTACTTCCGGGTTTTAGGACGCGTCACTGCAACACTAAGTTGATGCGATTTGATTGGATTGTGAGGCAAGGGAAGCCAGCCGCCTCTGGCTTCCCTTGGCATGGCCCTGACCAATCACAGGTTGCAGGGGCATGACATGAGCCTTGTCTGATTGGTCAATCCCTCAATTTTTTTTCACCAAGGGAAGCCAATTTCGGCTGGCCTCCTCTCGCAACAGAGAGTGCAATCTACTGTTTCACCATAACATCTAGAGGGGCGCTGTTTCACTCTTTGTAAAATACTCAATGAGAATGGGGGAGAGACGGGCCGGCAGCAACACACAACAAAGAATTTCCGAAACTAAACAAAGTGTTTTTATTTATTCATTAAGATTATAACTACAATCCGAAAAAACAGGGGAAGCCTGGCTTCCCTTGGCCTCCAGGAGAAAACGCCACTGGGTTTTCACTATAAGTAATGGGTTTTTTTTAGGCGGACATTAGAATTTACATGTTTTTACTATGTTCCATCTGAATTTACTTTAAAATAAAAACATCTATATTGATTCTGACACTCCTACATCCAACTCACAGATGTAACCTTGCTTTGAGAGAAAAGATTATTAATTTACCCCTTTTAGAAGTGAAGATATAGTCTTTGTTGTGTTAGTGGCATTTTCGAGCCTGAAACCTGAAAAACAGGCTCAGGGCTTAAGAGGTTAAGCTAATAAGTAGTTTGCAGGGGAGGAAACTCACCAAACATGCAGTCTTGTATTGCCGGTTCCTTGAATGGCTTCTTGCTGCTGCAACGCTTGTCTTTCTTTCCAGCCTAAGGCCAAGGCGTTAGTCAGAGCAGTTGCCAGCATCCGTCTAATCAGGTTCTCTGAATTGGTGCCTCCTACCAGAGCCAGGCGAGCAATCTAAATCAGACGAGAGAAACAAATAGGCAACTGGTTTAACTGTTGTATTGAGCTACGTTCTGTGGGACATACGTTAGAAACAGCACAACAGCACTCTTATTTTATACACAGAGACCAACTTTGTTTTTTATACACTTGATACACTGATATTCCAGCCCATGGTATTCAGTCAAGTTCATGCCAGTCGTTATGTTTAACCACTTTAACCCTGGTGTCCCAATTTTGGTCATGTCAATATAAATGTTAGATATAAATGTTACTAAAATTATATGTGGTTGAGTATCTAAGACTAGAATTATTTGTGGTTGAGAAGCTAAAGGGCAATAACTAAGCACATTTTGACCGCACTGATATTATCCACATTTCATAAATGAATGCAGTTCAGTCTGTCAAATTACCATCTTTTGACGGACTGATTCATTCTTCAGCAATGATTCAGCCTCATTGAAGTCGTCTTCATTGGCGATTGGCAGCTGGATGGGGAACATATGGGCTGTGGCTGACCCTGGTCCCTGACTACCAGCCGGGGTCATGTTGCCCTCTGCCAACTCATTCTTGACGAACTGCACATCTCTGGACAGGACCTTTACCACCACAAGTACTTCAGCGAGAATTGAAGTCATCTTCTGGATGACAATGTCTTAAGAAAAATATAATTGAAAAGTGTAAAGTGAGAATTGAAAATAACCTGCAAATGACTCAGAGGAATAAGTCTAAGTCTAATAGACTTGCCTTTCAAACGCAGCCTGGTGTCATCGCCGTGCATCTGTGTGGTTCCATCTGTAAAACGCAAACATTCATGACTTAATCACTGCACACATTTTGAAAGGTTATTAGGTGTGTGTGTGTGTGTGTGTGAATATATTGTGATCAAGTGTTTAGTCAGTAACAGGGGTCTCCCCTTCCCTACAGCTCTTTGGTAAACAGAAAAGGCATTTTCAGTATCCTATCAGGAGAGAGAACTCATACAGATTAATTGAATACACAGGACCAGGGTGCGAACTGGAGGGGAGCAGGGGGAGCAGGGGGATTGTACTCAAATGTAAAAACATTTGAGTACAATCCCCAATATGACCAAAAGTGGATGAATACTGTATACACAATATTACAAATCAGTTCATAGTCATCAGAAAATTAGAGGTGAATTAACTTTTATAAATGTTTGGGTTAAAACAACCCATATTCTTCAAGAAGCTTGGACTGTTTGGTCTTACAGTGCAATAAATCGTTCTAACTCCAGAACAATAGGTTTTTAGAATACGCCTTTCGAATATGTTGTACAGCTTGCCAAGACGCACGCGTGGATGTCTTCGCCTTTCTCGTATGACACTCCCACCCAGAGTCCTGCACTTTCAGGGAGCCTCACAGAGGGTAAGACCTTCAGGCCATACTGAATGAAAACTTTGAAAAACAAACTTCTCGTAGGAAAGTCGGACTGGGACACCAATCAACACGTGCGCCTTGATGAGCTGTACGACATAACCGAAAGGCCGATTCCAAAACCTTATAGTTATCGAGATATAACGCAAAATAGAAAGCCCCTTGACCCCAGCCAATTAGAGAGAACCGTAAGGCCGTGTGTGACGAAAGTTATATGGGCACGTTCGGGGCAGCGCGCTGACCCAGAATCTGGTGTTTGATTTTGAAAAAAATATTTTTCCATGCCTTTGAGACAGTTATTTATGATTATCTTGGCCACTAGGGGTCGTACAGCTTCGAGACTGGCACCGTTGGATTCAGCGTCAAAAAGTAAGTCGGAATAGATATATTTTGATAAAAGACAAAACAAAAAACAATAACATTAGAGTCCGAGACCTAGCCCATTCGATTCAACGTCCTTTTCTGAGTCTGAAAAAGTGTATTTTAATTTTAAAAAAAAGAAGCAAAATCTGCAACGATTTCAAAAATCTGTAACTTCTTATTGAAAAGTTGTAGACCATTGATGTGACCTACCATACGACTCAGCGTCATCCAATTAGTGGGGGGGAGGCATACAAAAAAAGGAAAAAAAAGATTCTGCTAAGTCCCTAGCTTAATGAATGTTAGGGACCCAAAATAGTGTCACTACAAAGTATGACCAATCAAATCCAAATTGCCTTAAACGTGCTCCTAACTGTTTGGTGGGTGGTCAATTTTGGCCTCAACACTTCGGATTTATGTGGGATATTTCTCCCCCCCCACACACAGACTACACCCCCCCCCCCCCCCCCTCCTACAGAGTACCCCCCTCCCTCCCCATCAAGAAAAAAAGAAAAGAAAAGGCAAACAGCATAGATTCAACATTGATTGAACGTTGGCATTTCAATCATTAAATTCGACCACAATACAACGTTGATTCAATGACATCTTTTCAACATTTAAGGTTGATCCACCATCAATCTTCAACCTTAACCCTGTGGAGTCTAAGGGTATTTTCTCGATTTTTTGATGTTTTCTTAAATCCCCTTTTAAATGTATTTCTTCTAACATAGCACCCCATGTGTTAAATATGAAAATGTTCAGGACAATCTCTGGTATTGCTATATATGCATATTACTCACCTTAGAGCACTGTGTGATGAGATAAGTAGCTTAAAGCTTAAAATGTTACATCCGATTTTCGGAAAATCTTCAAAACTCTTGTGAAAACACAAATGTACTCATGTGATTGAATTGTTTTGGTGTTTTAGATTTGGTTACCAAAGTCTTAGGATCACAAATGCAGTGAAATATTTGAATTAAACTGTATATAAATGTGAATGAATTTTGAGTAAAACAGGTGTTTATCACTCTACTTTCACCACAGCAGGGACTGAGATACATTAGGACTGAATAATGACTTCATATTACATACCAAGGTTCATGTGATGTGTACAAATACAAATTGAGCATTCAACCTTTTTTTTCAACCAACAATGTATTATAAATATGTTTTTTTCAACCAACTATTTATATAAATATAAGAAACTGGAAAATCTAACTATTTACAATATTGAACATCAGAACTTTCAACCAACTATTCATTATAAATGTCAAGACAGTGTCAAGGTCTTTGTATGTCTTCCAAGACAGTGGGTCTGGCTGCTGTGTAGGTGGGGATGATGGTGCATGGGCTGCTGTGTAGGTGGGGGTGTACAAGTGCTATATGAGACCTCCACGAGACCTCCTTGCTGGCTGGGTTGAAGGTGATGGCTGTGGTGGAGCCTTTGTGCTGAGGTGTATCTTGACCTGGTGGCAGCCGCAGATGGAGGTGGAGGCAGCTGTAGTGATGCTGGTCTGCTGGTCCTTGGTGGTGATGGCTCTGGTGAAGGCCCTTGAGCCAAGGTAGATCTTGACCTGGGGGCCGGCACAGATGGATGTTCTGGCTGCTGGATAAACTCCGCCGCCTGTGGGCCACTAGGCCCAGACAGCTGTGACACATCTTTGTAAAACAAATACAAATGTAGGACAATAATTACAACTAATTTCATTGAAATAAAGTTCAAATAAAATGTTGCTCAAGCACAAATAACAATGCGCACATAAAAAGAAAGTTTGGGAGGTTGGAGAAGGAGTCTCTCTCTCTCTCTCTCACACTCACACACACACACATACACACACACACACACACACACACACACACACACACACACACATAGGTATTTCCAGTTACTTTACATTCAGTATAAAATCACAGACACACATATACATAGGCTACATCTGATTACAAAGTCTCATCTGTACAAGACGGTAAAATAATAACAGGCACACATAAATAAATCTATGACAAAGTACACACAGTAAACGTTTGCTAATGGAGTCTATTTTGTCCCAAGAAAAAGTTCATGACTATCGATAACAAATATATATCAATAAACCTATTGTTCATTTTCGTGGTATTCCCCACACATTGCCAGTACACTATTACTGTAATATTTACACTTACCCATGTCCAAATGGATCCTTGTTGTTGTCTTTGTGTTCTTCTTCTTCAGAAGAGTCGAAGACTTCAGGTTCTGAGGCTCTATCTTCACTGCTGCTAGCGAAAAAAATCTCTAGGGAAGTCGGCAACTGTAAAGTTTTTTTTAGCCATTTTCTCTGTCTCTCTCTCTCTCTCTCCTCACAGACGTAAACCGATGGGAGACACGTGGTTTATGTTTTGTTTACTTGGTGGGTAGGTCCTTAGTGATTTCTCGATGTCCATTGGTCATTTCAGACCATGATGGCTGCCGGCCGAGATTTCCTTGACGGACACACAAATCCACCAATCCCACACAGTGTAAAGTCTACATGGAACTGTCCAATGCACGCGTGATTGGAGTTAAGGAGTCCAATATCGGTTTATGGGTGTCGACAGCTGAAAAATTGAAGGAGCGGATCTAGCTATCTTAACCGATATATTTGTTTGCAGTCATTGGTCCTGAGAGGTCCTGGAATTGGGGGTGGGAGGGCTTATTTATTTTAATTTAATTTTAATTATTTGTTTCCTTAGTTTTGTCCTCTTGTCTGATTGTTGTTATTGTTTGTTTTTCGGTACTTTTTGTAATTTGTGTTGTGATTGTACATTGTAATTTACTAAATGTGTGTGAATAAAAACATTTGATCCATAAAAAAAAAGATTGGTCACACTGTTGAGATGTCATATCTGCCTGTTTTACTAAGCAATGCCATTGCTTTTTTGGTATCAAAGTGCCCTTTCATATGAGCAGATTACTATTTAAATAATGGATTTGAAAGAACATTTATTTTTTCTGCTAGGATTTTGATTTTTTTTGTTTACTATGAAATATAATGGTTACAAAAATAAGCCTTTCTTCGCCATTTGGCACAATAAACCTTTATTTTTGTCGGGAAAATTGTTTCCTTTAAGCTTCCTTGCTGTGTTCTAACGACAGTCTATGGTTCTAACACAATAATGTCAATTCTCCTGGCATAGTTTAGGCTGCATGATGGAAAAACCAAAAGCTCATCTGAATGTGTGGTGGTTGTTAATATTGTTTTTTTTTGTTGAGAAAAATACATTAATGTTGTTCAAAGAAATGTGTTTGTCTTTATTGACTATTTGTTTTAAAATGCTATGATAAATGCTGTAGAGATTAGGATTGATCCTGTAGAAGAATGTACGAAATGCCTCTATTTACATAACATAAATACTCTTAAGTATACCTTGAGCAGGCTAGATTGAACAGAAAACTATAGCATGTATACTACATGCTATAGCCTAAAATGAACATTACAAAGTAATGTTGGTTAAACATAGGGTACATGAATATACCTAATATTAAAGGAAATATTCAAATGATTAATTTCATGTTTCTTTGACTTAATAGTTTTTAAGTACACATGTTTTTAATATGTGTAACCAATGTACATATTCAAATCATGTGAATCCAACAGCCTTTGTTGTTCAGTGCAGACCAGAAGACCTGAGAGATCTGGATGGTTCATAATGTAGCAGCAGATCAGAATAAACCATTCAGTGCTGATCCACATCCTGAATAGACAAAGGACGTATTGATGAGTGCTTTCTGGATCTTGAATTTGGCCATCATGCCTTGTTGTATGCACTGGTGCCTTGATACACATGTATTCCAAAGTCTCAATGAATAATCATAATAGGTCATACATTGGGAAGGGCCCTGTTTGATTTTGTCGTTTTTAAACATCAGGTTCCTTCCATTTCTTTGTTTGTCTTTGTTTCAGTCTCCAGGAAGTAAAGGTGGGACAGTTGTAGAGGTTCCAACACACACACACACACACACACACACACACACACACACACACACACACACACACACACACACACACACACACACACACACACACACACACACACACACACACACACACACACACCAACATATGTCAAGTCCCTACGTATTAAGAGAGGAAGGTAACGGAGCTACCCAGGTCTGTCGATTTAAAGATAAGTGTTGGCAAACAATGTGTGTGTGTGGGGGGAGGAGGTCAGGGATGTTTGTGTGTGTGTGTGTGTGTGTGTGTGTGTGTGTGTGTGTGTGTGTGTGTGTGTGTGTGTGTGTGTGTGTGTGTGTGTGATTGTGTGTGTGTATAATAGAGTATAACAGCAAGAGATGTGAAGATAACGCTCAGTGGCACAGAAGGCAGTTCACACCATATATTACAGTCCAGTATTAACAATCCCACTCCCTTCCTGCCATTCAAGGCCCTTCTGACTTATGACCTGTGTGTGTGTGTGTGTGTGTGTGTGTGTGTGTGTGTGTGTGTGTGTGTGTGTGTGTGTGTGTGTGTGTGTGTGTGTGTGTGTGTGTGTGTGTGTGTTTGTGTGTGTGTATCTATAAGAGAGAGACATGGGCAGAGAGAGAGCGACAGACAGAGAGAGAGAGAGACGGATATGGGGGTATTGGGTTGATCACTTGGGTGTGTGATTGTGTACCATGTGCTTGCTGCATTACAAAAGGAATGGTCTTTATAAAACAGTTGATGTTATTATTAACTTACAAAGAAATCAGACTATCAAATATGTTAAATCTCTGCCAGACATTCTTCTGAATATGAATCATATTCAAGTGTTTTCCCACCAGCACTGATTCACACTGAGAACAACAGTGACTGTCCTCTGATCTGTAGTAAAAGAAGATACATAAAGTATTAAATCGTTTGATTTTGTTTTTTAACAGACATTTGATGTGATGGCTCACTTAATTGGCTTCATTAGTTGATATCAGTCTAGAATGACTACTTTAGAGTAACAACCTGCAGACTGGATTTAGACATATTTTAATCAAGTTTTAATCAGAAATCAGCTAAAATAGACATGTGGTGAAAACAGCAAATCAAAAAATGTTTCTAAAAAGAAGTCGCTAAAAGACCAAATACATTTTTGTTTTCGAGCAGACAAAAGGCTTTTGATGTTCCATGAGTCAGATATTGGCGTGTAACATGAACAGTCAGCCACTTCTTCTGAATTATAGTGTTTTTGTTCAGCTAACAGCAGAGATGTCAACATATCTGTTTGGTTTAGTGAGATAACTCTTTGTCCGGAGCATCATTTTTAAGGAAGTTGTCATATTTTTCATTCAGAATCTTATTCCCTGGGTCATGCTAACTCTAAACTCACCACCTCCCTGTCAGAGCAGAAACTATGCGCACACAATGCAGAAGCAGAATACTTTTGTTCATGCTAAATTGTTAGTTATTTTGTTTTCTGCAATTCGACAGTTCAACATATAATATGGAATTTTGAAAATAATATTAATTCAATTATTATTTATTTCACTTACCCATGAACATGACCCACATTGCAATGGAGAACAGAAGAAGACAAAGTTGTAAAATGCCACTCGCAAGCTTTGAAGAAATTAGTGGTAAAAGTGTCACACACACACACACACACACACACACACACACACACACACACACACACACACACACACACACACACACACCACACACACACACACACACACACACACACACACACACACACACACACACACACACACACACACACACACACACACACACACTGCCGTTAACAGGAGACAGACTGGAAGGATTGTCTCTTGCTGTCATATCATGTATTGATGTTGCTGGCTGCCCAGGAATAATAATATGCACCTCACCATTGTTTAATCAGATAACTATTCCATAACCCTAATAGTCTGCATTTTTTTTATTTTGACCAAAAGCCCATCTGTCCAGTTGCCAGTTATCCTGAAAACGAAGACCCATTGTTTTTCCCACATGTGATACACTGCTCTTTATATCTGCACCATGTAGTAACAATGGACTCAATGACTCAGTGACATCATACCTATTGTACCTGTCATTTGTTATTCTTACATACTGCATAAATGCACTATTCATTCAGATTCCACCAATGTGTTTCTACTAGTGAAAGTCCGGGAAGCTTTTTACACTTTATGTCCATTTTCCGTCTTTGGCCTGGCCTTCCCATGTTTACAATTTTACTTATCACTAATATTATCAATTTTTTTAATAATACTATTTTCTGATGTAAAAATGGAGTGCCTCTGGGCTCCATTCTCAGTCCTCTGCTTTTATTTCATTATACTTCACCTCTTGATGCATATGCATTGTGTGTGTATCAACACCTGGACAGTTGACGCATTTAAAAAAGTTCTATAAAGCCTGTGTGTGCACAGACAAGCATCCTACACATCAGGTTTTCATTGAACTCATGTGTGCCTCTTGTGGGTCAATACTATTCAAGCCGTCTACTAGCTGTGAATAATTGTGAATGAAAGCGGCAGAGATTAAAAACATCTGTGTGTAGAGGTGTGTGTATGTGTGTCTGTGTCCTGATCTCGACATCCATAAAATCACCTTAAAAGTATAACAAGCTGTCTAACCGAGGCAGACTGTATGGTTTTAAAGATGTGAGAGTAACTGATTTTCTGCCATGCTGAAAAAAATCAACCACATTCATGTAATTTAAGATTACACGTGTTTCCCTTCCCTAATACAAATTGAGCACCTCATAATGTGGAACATTATGGGATGCTAAAATCAATCAAAATACACAATAATGAGCGATGATGATGGACTGCTTTGAGCATCTGAACTCCCTCTGTGCTCTGGATTGGACATATCTTTTTTTGTCGATTGAGGACACAGTACCAGTGCGACGCATTTAATATTCCAGCTGCAACAGCACACATTGTTGAGGTTAAACAAGGTTGAATGGGTGTGTTTGGTTAATATGAGTCTGAATAAAGGGTCAGTGTGTGATGTATCCAACCCTGTTACAGCATGAACCTCTCCACCATCTGACCCCCCCACTAACTCCAACATGCCTGTCAGATAGGATGCCTCTCAGCCAAAACATGCTTTTGAAGCGCTTTCTGGCTGCAGTGATGCACCGTGTGTGTGTGTGTGTGTGTGTGTGTGTGTGTGTGTGTGTGTGTGTGTGTGTGTGTTAGTGAGAGAGAGAGACAGAAACAGAGAGGCAGAGTTACAACTCCTCTCCTCTGGTTATGAAAACATAGCGACCGCCAGCACTAGCATTCACTTGGTCTAGCTAATATTAAATTCCTGAAAAACACACATTATACTATATACGGTCGCTCATTTTGAGTGCTAAACACGGGAATCAAACAGTCACTCACATTGGATATAAAATATTGAACCTTTATATGCCGTATGTCACCCTTCACACTTCACTGGGACCTGCTGGAGTCTTGCAGGATGTTCAGGTCCGGGGAAGCTGTCGTATCAAACATCTGACATCTTGTTCCACTTTATGTGTTTTTAGAGCACACAGCAGAGCAAGGTGGGAAACATATGTATTATCACATATGCAAAACAAGACAATACAGAAATGTACAACGCAGAAACTCATATCATACTGAATTAGAGGTCTTTACACATGTAACTGATATGAAAGAACCAGAAAGGAAATGGAACTCCTTCACCTTCATTTTTGTGCAGCCAAACCTTTTGGTTAACTTGAGCGCCTGGCGGTCGTTTTCACACTGACTACACACGAGAAGCTGGAACTGTCCATCCAATATAAAATATATGTATATTTTGTGCTCGTTGTTAGGCTTTGTCAAAACTTACTTTAAAACTTGCATTTGTAGAGACTTAAGAACCAGTTCAAGTATTGGTGGACTAAAATGTGGAAATCTAGACATGATGAGACGTGGTTCGGGTGGTAAAACGTCTAATGTTGTGGTTGTTGAGTTTCTATGGAGAGAGCCCAACTAAACAATTGTCGCCAAGTGCTGCGGTTAAAGATAAACTTATTTTAGCTTTGACCTTGTTTACTTTGACCTTTCAACGCGCAACCAATCTGATGATAGTAGAGAAAGTTAGAAGCTGCACAAGCTACCATTGTCAGGGTTTGAGTTTTTGTGTGTCTAGTTTTGGGGTTATTTTGCTGTTCTGTCCACCCCCCTGTCATTAGTTTCCCTGGTGTGTCTGATTGTCTGATTGTGTTCACCTGTTGCCCTTGTGTTTCTCCTCCCCTGCCCGGCTGTTTCACGTCTCGTGATTACCCCTCCCTGTATTTAGTCTTGTCTCTTCCTGTGTTCAGTGTTGGTTCATTATTTGTCGTTCATGTCTCCCTTCATGTTGGTCACAGTCCCTTTTTGTTTGGATGCTACCTCGTGCTACAGTACCTGTTCATGGATTCTTGTTTTTTCATCTTTTTTGAATAAAGCTCGCCTTTTGTTCCATTTTGAAACCTGCATTTGGGTCCTATTTTTCCCCAACCCTGACAACCATGGGAGGTAACCATATCATCAAATCTTAACTGAATATCTTTTTAATTTAATGGAAACATGTGTTGATCAACAAACACATCGTATTAAAGATCCCATGTCATGCTTTTCCGGTTATTACCCGTCCTCTTGTGTGTTATGAAGGTTTTTCTGCATGTAAAGGTCTGCAGAGTCACAAACCCTCAAAGTACACCCTGTAGCGAGTACAACTCTAACACAGAAAAGACCTGTCTATGCTGCCCCAGAACGCCTCGTTGGACATTTCTCTTTTTCTTACTGGGTACAGTGACGTGCCAAATGGACCAATCCGTGGAGCCGTTACGTCCGCGGAGCCGTTACGTTAAGTCAAATAATAAATAAATTAAGCCAAATGGACCAATCCGCGGACTTCCTCACACTAGGGGTGCAACAACTAATCGACTTAATCGATTAAAATTGACGACCAAATTAGTTGCCCACTAATTCAGTCGTCGATTCGTTGGTGACGTCATCACGTGTGTTTTACACGCCGTTAAGCTCCAACGTTATCGGTCTTTTTATCGGTACTGGCGACATTTAAAAAATATATGTCATGTATTATTGCTACAAAAACATTATATCGCAGTCTTAGTGTCGCCAACTCGTTTCTAATATGCAGAAAGACAAAATATGCGTCTATGGTGTATTTTCGGTCTTTCCAATCGAGACGAGATCTCTCTCTCCCCCGTCTGTGTGGGAGGGGGCGGGGCAGTTTACACACACACGGCTGCAACATGCAGCAACACACACGGCGGGGATGGCGGAGAGAAGCCCTCCAAGGTGATCCAAGATTAGAGGTCACCGTCACATTATTTAATACGATTTGTTAAAACATTGTTGTTTCTTTTGATGTGAAATATTATTTATTTAACAAACCCTCAAAGTACACCCTGTAGCAAGTACAACTCTCACACAGAAAAGACCTTTCTATGCTGCCCCAGAACGCCTCTTTGGACATTTCTCTTTTTCTTCCTGGGTACAGTGACGTGCCAAATGGACCAATCCGTGGAGCTGTTACGTTACGTCCGCGGAGCCGTTACGTAAAGTCAAATACTAAATAAATTAAGCCAAATGGACCAATCCGCGGGCTTCCTCACACACACTCAATCTTTTCTCAGCTGCAGCTCCGCCGATTTCTCCTCCCTGAGACGCCGGGATACACATACTATACAGAGATGCTGTATGAGAAACCAATGTGAGTTTGGAAAATTGCACAATATAAATATATTTTAGTAGACCTCAACAATGGAATTATGATCAGTAGAAATGGACATGTCATGGGACCTTTAATAATCAAAGCAATCGTGAAGTTACCACTGTAACTTTCATGACTCCAACAAGCAGATTACACTGTTGCTGAAGAGAAAAGTCATGATCCTCCAACCAAAGGAAGAGAAGTGTCTTACCTTCAGAAAGTATAATGTTTTAAAAAAAGAAAAACGTGTTACAAAAAATGCTGGCATATTGAGTAACGCTGTTATCATTGAGCGCCTCGGCTGAGGGTTTGTAAAGCTCCCAGGCTGAGAAATTCCTTCAGGGGCTGGTCATTCCAGATCAATCGTACTGTACTAGTTAGCAAGATGTATTGGAGTTTACAATGCTTAGCAAGGAGAATTAGCAGGAAACACACGAGCAGAGAGAACAGCTTGAAGCCTAAATTGCTTCCAGACACTTCCATGTCACATCTGAGACTCAAACTGTGGCCTTCAGTCAGTGTCTCTGACCCCGTGAGGAAGTCAAAAGTTAAAGTAAACCTTTTCTTCTAAGATGCATATTGTGACATACTAATCTGCAACAGTTGAAGGTCAGGCATTGTTCATAACCCCTGACGTTCATCTCTCTGCGAAATGTGGCTAAATAGTACCTTCTGTTGCTGAACAATACCGTCAGAGGTTTTAATCTATAATATTAAGTTGTGCCACAATATCAAACCGTTTTTTTTTCAAAGACTGATGTTAAATAATAATAATAATAATTCATTTATTTTATATAGGCGCCTTTCAAGGCTCTCAAGGTCGCCGTACAAACACATAAAAAACAAGATACACAATACATAACACCAGCATAAGAGACATAAAGACAATGCAGTATATAAATCAATCAAATAATGCTGAAGTACAATGCTTCACAGAACACCAGTGGTTCTGAGCTACACTGCAACAGTGACACCCTTCTTTTAAAACAGCTCGATGCTGCCACCTTTTGGTATTAGTGGTAGATTACAATGGAACAGGACGTGTGCATACATGGCTCCAGAACCGGCCCCAGTAGCCTTGGTCCAGACTCCAGTTTCGGCTCCAGTACTGGCTCTCCGGCCGACGCCAGCTCCCCGTGTCACACATATTTTCTTATTTATGTATGTATGTATTTATTTATTATAACAACATATTAGAAGGATAATCTTTTGATTCCCTTGTGTTGAATGACATGAGCGTTTGAATCACAATTTCTCTACATTCAAGATTTGCATGCCTTATGTTGATTAAATAAATATTGTTAAGCAGATCATAACAGAGCAGGACAATTATCCAAGGAGATTTGGGCCTTTATCCAGCCCTCATGAGCCCCAGAAACTGTATTGATATGCTGCCCCAGGTTTACAGAAGTTAACTGCATGTAGTTTGTGGATTGTTCAGGATATATTTTACAGGTAAAAATTAATATATTTCCAGAAATATTAACAATACGACTAGATATTGACTACACACTATTGAGGGCCATAAATGAGCTGTGGGACGATATGAAGATTACAATAATTGACTAGACACAATCTGGTAATGCAGGAGAAATTTGAGCTATGTCATTATTACCAATACAATGTTTAATGAATCAAATTGCCACAAAGAAATTGCCCTGCAGACAAACTAAGGGTCAGGAACATCCTTTGTCCATAACATCTTAGTAGAACAAATACCAGATCCCAACAGAACCCTGCTGTCACTGACACACAGGCATTTAGCAGAACTCACATCAGCCGGACTGATCTGTGTCTCTCATCATTAACCTCTCCTTCTGGGACTGTTATAACTGTTTTGCAGCAGGTGGCCTCCCAGCATGCCATTTTGAATTCAGCACTTTTTCATCTGACCTCCCAGGTTAATCGCAGCTGCAAATCATTGTTGGTGTTTGTTTTAGGCCATAAATGGTTGCTGCATCCTTTGGGATTTTTTGACAGGCTGTGTCCATGTGTAAAATGGATCTAATAAAAGTGTACTATGGATGTAATATAGATGTAATAATTATGTAACATCAGAATCTAATTATGTAACATCAGAATCAGAATACCTTTATTAGTCCCACAGAGGGGACAATTTGCATCTTTACAGCAGGAAAGAGCAACAGACAGAGTTATTGCCTGCAGTAGATGCAGTGTTACTGCTGGCGATAAGGGCTGGTTGTTTTAACCATTTTCTGATGTCCATCACTGACTGCTGTGTAAGCACTTTGCAGATGACGAACGCGCAGCGGCACAGGTCACGCGCACCTGACATAATAACGTTGCTACCGTTTAAATTGACCAAATAAATGCAGCAGACAATGTTATTTAACCACAATTACAATTTATTGTATTTCAACTAAATTCTTGTTCTTACTATTATTATTATTATTATTATTATTATTATTATTATTATTATTATACACTGAACAAAAATATAAACGCAACACTTTTGTTTTTGCTCCCATTTTTCATGAGATGAACTCAAAGATCTAAAACATTTTTTACAACTTTTATTGTGGCCATTCTAAGGCACACCTGTGCAATAATAATGCTGTCTAATCAGCATCTTGATATGCCACACCTGTGAGGTGGGATGGATTATCTCGGCAAAGGAGAAGTGCTCACTATCACAGATTTTTTCAGATTATTGAACAATATTTGAGAGAAATGGTTATTTTGTTTATATAGAAAATGTTTTAGATCTTTGAGTTCATCTCGTAAAAAATGGGAGCAAAAACAAAAGTGTTGCGTTTATATTTTTTGTTCAGTGTATATGTAATATTATATATCCACTTTTCATCTTGTGGCGCGTTTCCACTGCAGGCCTCGCTCGGCCTCGCTCGGTTTGGTTAGGCCTTATTAGGCCCGGCTCACTTTATTGCTGCGCTTCCATTACAGTTTAGGAACTGGGGTAGTTACTATAGTAACGCATTGTAGCCGGAGCCGTGACGTCATTTTCAATGAGAGCCCCAGAAAAACAACACAGCCGTTAGCTCTTAGCACTCCTCACAGCTCTTCATATCTGTTCAGAAACTAGACAAAAGTTAAACAAGTTCAAACCACAGACTGCCTGTGTCATGGTGAATACAGTCGCTGGTTTATTTATGTCTGTATAGGCCGTTGTTGTGAGTGTGGACGGTCGGAGCATATATAACGTTAGCTTAGCCAAGCTCCATTTAGAAAACACCCATTTTAAAAGGTTTTTCGCCTGCCGTCTGTCTGCAGACTTGTCAAAGCATTAATTCAAGGTTTTTACAAACCGGTATCAGTATGTTGTTACTTCGGCATCATTTTGAAACGTGTATTACAATTAGATCACGGTCAAATATGTTCATCTTGTTGTAGTTGTAGCCCCCTTGCCAGCGATTCTCTCTCCAGTTTAGCATACTCAGCCCGACTCAGCCTGGTTGTTCCTGGCCCTAGAACCACGATTTAGTCGGGCCAGAAAAAAGGTGAAAAAGTAGCCCCGGGCCAAAACTAGGCCAAGTGGAAGCGCAACCAGAAACGGGCCCCGCACGGCTCGGCACGCTTAAAGCGAGCTACCCGCTGCAATGGAAACGCGCCAATAGATGCCGTTTTCACGTGCTTCAGCCGCGCCGTGTGCAAATGTGACCTGAGCGAAGGCTCGCAGGAAGGTTAGCTGCTGCGCACGGGTAATATGTTTTGTTCACCTGAGTGAGGTATTGCAGGCACAGTTTTTTGTTTATTAACACTGACAGTGTATTTATGTGAGCTATATTTGGTAAAGATAGATATATTGATAGAAAGTATTATTTGATAGCGTTATGTGTTTATATTGTTTATTGTTGAATTTCTCCTTGAGATACAGTAATTGACTGACGGATAACTTAAATGGAGAAATGTGATATGTTTGTAAAGTACAGCTATTTGAATGTAACTATGTGTACTTTGAATTTTGAATAAGAAGCAATCCAGACGATCAATCAGAACCTGTGTCTAATTCTTGCTGCTGCACTTTTCTGTTTTCTACAGATATAATTTATTGTTGCTGTGGTACCCAGGCTTTTGGGACCCGTAACACATACATGAAAGGGATGACTTTATAGAGATCTGCAGATAAATGTGTAGTCTTCTCAAGCACCAACAATCAAATATCTCTCCTGATTGTTGGCACTTGACAATCACCTTTCTCAGGTGTAACTAAAGTCTGCTTTAAAGAGCAACTTGCAGGTTAGAGACACCAGTGAATAAATGTGTAGGAAAATGATGAATACACTAGATTTTAAAAAATATATACAGAAATATACACTACAGTGACATCTGGCATCGTTTTAGTAAGACATTTTTACTTCCGCATAAAAAAGCCTCCGCACGTGACCTCCTGCGTGTGACGTAACATGGGGGAGAGCGGCCGGTCTAACGTATGAATAAACATGGATCACAATGCTAGTTTTGACACAGAAGAGGTTGAAAATATATATTCGAATGCATATGATTATAATTATGAGCCTGCTATGCGTCCAAGAGAACAGGAGCAGCCAAGGATTAGAAAAAATAACGGCCATCGGAGAGAAATGGAGCTGTGGTGTGAGGAGAACCAGTGGAGAACAGGTTCTATGCGTCCAAGAGAACAGGAGCAGCCAAGGATTAGAAAAAATAACGGCCATCGGAGAGAAATGGAGCTTTGGTGTGAGGAGAACCTGTGGAGAACAGGGCAGCGGTCTTGGTGAGTGACCGGCGTTAGCTACAGTTAATGTTAGCTAACGTCAGTCACATCACAACATTGTAAAGTTAGCAATCATATATCAGGCTATATAAAGTAGTATTGATAATATAGTAACGTTACTGGCAGGACTGTTAATACTGATCCATAACAGAAACTAATGTGCAAGTATCAGCCGTATCTCGCGTTACCTAATGCAACTCCACACTACGGTGCTGTGTACCGGAGGGGAGACGCGAGATACGGCTGATACTTGACGATCTGGCGGAGAAAGGTTGTGGAGCCTCCGTTGATATGTCGTTGTAAATGGCATGATGGAAAGCAGGTGTGTAGTCGGGGAGGGTGCACAGCTGATTGCAGCAAGTAGTAGTACCAATACCCCTTTCGTCTCATTAGTATGCATACAAAGTGACAGGTGGACATGCCCCCAATTATGCAAATTAGCTAAGTCCCGCCTCCCATTGTTCAAGATCCTTTGATGTGAGGTGTTATAACAGGTAGGTGTGAAAAGCCCCCCTGTGTAGTGCCTTTGTTGTCTAATTCTTTGATGTGTTGATTAAGGCAGTCTCTTTGAAGTTATGTTGTCTGGCCCCTGTCCCCTCACACCCCTTTGTAGTCTAATCCTTTGATGTGAGTTGTTATAACAGGTAGGTGGGAAAAAAGCCTCTGATGTTAATCTAGGTGTTGATTAAGGCAGTCTCTTTGATGTTATGCTGTCTGGTCCCTGTCCCCTCAGAGTTGTCTAATCGAATTAGCCTTTGATGTTTTGCCCTTTGATGTGAGGTGTTATAACAGGCAGGTGTGATTTCACACTGGTGTGTTATAAGCCTTTGATGTTAATCTAGGTGTCTCTTTGAAGTTATGCGTGAGACTGTCTAGCCCCCGCCCCCTCCCAGCCCAGGCCTCTCCCCCCTTTCTCCACCCCTTCCTTTTGGCTATGAGGCTAGCAGATAGTGGGGGGGTGGAATTAGGTGAAAATAGAAATATGCTCAAACTAAATAAAAGACAGTAATTTCCACTTACCAAGTCACCTTTCAAAAAAGAAAAATTACCAAGATACGCCTGTGACAACTTACCGCCATCCGTCCGGAGTGCCAGTCAAGAAACGAATGCCGCATCTGTGCGGGGGTCAGACGCCTACAGCCAGAGATCTGTGCACAAACTTATCTCGTGCCCTCTTTTGGTCATGTGAGCGCGTTCATGTGTGCTGGAGGAGGGGCTCTGTGAGGAAGTGGCAGATTTTCTCCCCGGTTGTGTACTTTTCAAATACGTAAAGAGGGAAATGATAAAACAATTACACCAGATCATTTTAAAGTAAGGGGGTGGAAATAGATGAAAAAAGAAATACGCTCAAAGTAAATAACATGCCAGTCATTTCCACAAACCAAGTCACCTTTCAAAATAGAAAAATGGCCAAGAGACGCCTCGACATGGGTTTAATCAGCGAGACGCCTGTGACAACTTACCGCCATCCGTCCGGGGCACCAATCAAGAAACGAATGCAGTATCTGTGCCGGGTTCAGACGCCTCCAGCCGAAGAACTTCATGAAGAATGGACTCTGAAAAATGGGGATTATGTAATCAACTATATGGCGAATGAACTGCATTTCTACAATCTGAAGAATGGAGAAACGTATGGACCCCGTAGTGTTAAAGCGACACTGACCTCAACAGATTGGGCTGTGTTAACTCTGGTTTCACCGCTGCCCCTCAATGTGAAGGAAGAAGAAGAAGGAGATATCCCCCCGCCGCCAGAAGTGAGAAGAGTCCTGACAAGCACCGTCTGGGAAACTAAAAGCGGACCATCGGGGCGATGGTATTACTGCTCAAGCCGTTTGGTGACGCTGGGTAAGGGACCCCTCTGATGATTTTGTTTTGGAGTATTTCAACTCTACATGCGGGGTTTTTCAGACATCCTTGCGGGTGCCTCTGACTGCTTGGCTGAAAATGATTGATGGAAAAGCTACAAAGCTTAGAGAACTTTTTAAACAGAGTCAGACATCGATGGACATTATACTGGTGAAAAAGACTCTCACTTTTGCAGAGGACTCCGCCTCCCACTCAACATAACAAGTCACACCCTCCTCACCAGATCATTTAAAACTAAGGACCCCTCAAAGAAAAGCAGTGTGTTTTCTACCTATGTAAAAGGTCTTACGAAAATGTGTTATCTCTGTATCAAGATGATGTGTTTAAAAATGAATCTTGTGAAAAATACCAACGGTGTGAGAGACGTCATAAAGACACTCATTTTAACCACAGTGTTTGTTCTCTACAAATGTTTAAAGATTGTTACAAAATGTAAAAAATAAAAAAGGTATGGAGACAAAATTAATTCAGGTGACTCTGTCTTTATTAGGAAAACAAAATACAAATGGTTTAGGAGGTAAAATGTAACCATCTTGGACTTAATATTCTAACAAAATACTTTATCTGACTACATTTTCTTTTAAACGCACTTTTTGAAATTATTTATTTATTATTTCAGTGGAACAATCCAGTTTCTGTTAACATCAATGTTTTTTTCTCTTTTCTTGTGTTACTAAGATACTTTTAGACCCACTTTGGCGTATGCAACACTTAAGGCGAGACACCCCAGGTGAATAGGGTAATTTTTTTAACTTAAAGGTATCAGCTAGAAATTTCTCCAGTTAATGTCTTACATTAAGGCAATTGTCTTTTGTATTACAAGTTTTCTGAAATAGCATGTTTAAATATGCAAATTAGCCATTATCTCATTAAATATGCACATATTTTAACACATTTCAGGAATCGAAATCTGAACTTTGGATAAAGCCAGGTTCCAAATTCTTGTTTCATTTTGTAGTCATATTAGTATCTAAGGCTTTTACAGAAGGGATATTGGATATCTCTTTTTATCACTCAATAAATCAGAAAATACTGTCAACAGCCCTAAAATATCCATTTTCGCCATGTTTTTAGGTATACAATGTTGTATAATTCAGGCTATGAATTATATATGAACAAACCCTTCTGTAAAAGCCTTCATAATATTGATAGAAATATAACTGGAAGGTTTGGTGTCTCAACGTGCTTCTGAAGTTGATATTTCGAACTCAGAGTAGGAGAAGAAACTCATTTTGAGAAAAGGACCTTTAAAGATAGCAGTGAGGCGCTAGCTAAACCCTCCTGTTCTCTGGATGACAGTTTGCGCATCGACGCACTCCGTGAAGGTATTTCATGTTCGGGGTCATTTGTTTTTTGTATAACCTTGCTTCGTGCAAGAGACAATTGTTGTCGTCTTTTCTGTGAACGTTTTTTTCGCCGTTCTTTTGCGATTTTGAGATTTCAATTTCTAGCGGAAAGCTAAACAGGAAGTGTTTTAGCACACCACGTGACGCATCTGAACGAATCACGTTGTCAGAAATTGACACCAGCCAATGAGATTTCGTTTCTTGGTTTAAGACCCCTTTGTGCTTTCACGATTGGTTGCTGATACAAAGGAAATGACCATATTTGGATCCGATGAGATTGTGCAGGAGAGACGGAGCTTTCCAACGATACCTCTGTTGACATGGTGCACACAGCGGTCGCGGTACTTTATGTTACGTTAGAATGCTAACTTTTGGTGAATTTAGGAGAAATCTACAGACGCAAATAGACAAACTATAGTAAAATAAACACTTAAATGTGTATTTTGTACGTTTTCCTTCCAAAAGCCTGAAAGAAAACATGTTATGGAATCAAAATAGCACAAAATCTCAAAATTGACCAGTACTTGAAAAACGATGTTTTTGCCTGCCGTGTCTCGCCTTAACAACTGGTAGAATATGAAGTACTTTGTAAGGAATTTGGTTTTCTTTTAATGGCGGGTTTTTTTTTTTTTTTTAAAACACTTATTCAGTTAAACAAGGTTTTTTCTTTTCTGATAACCTTACATGTTTTAGTTATTTTCTACTACCAAGATACTTTAAGATACACCTTGATGTACGCAACACTTAACAAAGGGTATAATATGAAGTACTTGGTAAGGAATGGGGTTTTCTTTAAGGGGTGCAAAACCTTAGAACTGGGTAAAATATTCATTAATTTGTAATGAATTGAGTTTTCTTTTCTTTTAATTTTCAACATACTATCTGCACATAATGACTTTTTCCATATTTCTGACAAACTATACTTTTTTGACTTTTTCCGTAAAATCTTGACAAAACTATTACTTATTCTTAAATTTGACCTGTTGCTGCTTGTTTGGAAATGATAGATGAAAAAGCTACAATGATTAAAGAACTTTTTTCAAAAACTCTCAATTCTATAAATGACTCCCCCCACTCAACGCGGCAAATCATCTAAAACGAAGGACCCCACTAAGACGACCGTTGTAAACTAGCCATGGATCTGAGAAAAACCAAGACTCAGCCAGGAACAGACTCCTGGACTACCATCATCACCACCATTTTGTACACCCGAATCCTGCAATAATACTGCTGCTGATTTTGCTCCTTGGGCCAAGACGTCTCTGTTTGTGGACACAGTGAAATCGGTGTTGGTTGATATTGTGGAGAGGGTGATACATCGGTACAGAGAAGCAATCTGCAACGGGTGCCGAGTCAGTCACCCCGGCCAGAGGCAACACGATTTTCTGAATGACATGTCCGATTTTTACTTCAGAAACAATTACAATGCGTTAATGAAAAGACTCTGGCTCACCGACTTCATTACTGAGATCGACCAGACTCTTATTGATAAAGACATTTTCACGGATGATTGGAAGATCCAAGGCGCTTCGGAGGCTTTTCTTCACAATCTCAAAAATTGCAGACGCCTCAAGGAGAGACTTGAAAAGATCCATGCCGAGTTGGATGGAGAAGAAGAAGACTATTAACCAGCAGTTGACTGAAGCCAGGGATTTTGTGCGATACATTGACTTTTTTCTTTAAAGTAAAATAAAAATGGGAAACTACTATGCATGCAAAACGCTCTGTATATATTGATCATATTGTAGTCAATACCCTTTTAATAAGTGTGGTGATGAGGACGATTGAAAACAGAATGAGTAGTGACCCTTGTGTAAAAAGAATGGCTGAAGTTTGTAAACTGGAAGACATTTTGGATATCGTTCGTTCTGGCAGTACTATTCCGGGTCATTGGGAAACGATTGTAAACGAAACATTTAAAGTGGTCCTGGAATCTTCATTTTCCGAAACATTCTGTAACATGACCAAAGAAATTAAACAAACATCAAAAGTGTATCATGTGCTCTCATTGTATGCTCTGATTGTAGATGTAATAAATCTTTGTGTCAAAAACAGCATACACATGAATATTTTGACTGAAGTGAAAAAACTCCACCATGATATTTCCAGTAATATGGGGAATTCTAAGCTGGAGATGGTCCTGGGGATGTTACAATCAGTATAACTATTGATTTTTGTGTGTGAAAAAATAAAAATGTAAATAGGACATTTTTAAAAAATAAAAAAAAGTGTTTTTTTACATTTAAAAACTGTTGTCTTCATTATAGCAAGGGGAGTGTGTCTGATACATGTGTATTACAGTCCTTCACATGCACTGTTGTCTTCATTATAACAAGGGGAGGATAACAGGGAAGATGTAGGATAAATGTGTATTGAAACGTGCGTATTATACACCCACAGAAACACAGAAACACACAAACGCAGAAACACAGACACACAGAAAACACTAGTATGGTTTTTGTACGAAATATACTAAAACAAAGTACTTCATTATCTACTTTTGAGTTTTTAAACACAAAAGTGTATCTTTCAGTAACTTTTTTGAGAGAATTAAGCATAAATCTGTCAAATGTTCAAAACATCCTTGTTTCACTGAAATAGCCGCAAAATCACAAACTGCCATTAAGAGTCAGATTTTTAACGAAATCTACTGACACAAAGTACTTCATTATCTACTTTTCAGTTTTTAAATACAAAAGTGTATCTTTCAGTATCATTTTTGAGAGAATTAAGCATAAATCTGACACATTTTCAAAACATCCTTGTTTCACTGAAATAGCATCGAACTCACAAACTGCCATTAAGAGTAAGATGCTTGACGAAATCTAATAAAACAGAGTGCTTTCATGGTAGTGGTCAGCTTTTAAACATAAAAGTGTATCTTCCAGTATCTTTTTGAGAGAATTAAGCATAAATCTGTCAAATGTTCAAAACTGCCTTGTTTCACTGAAATAGCCTCAAAATCACAAACTGCCATTAAGAGTCAGATGCTTTACGAAATCTAATAAAACAGAGTACTTTCTACAGATGACTCCTCCCACTCAACGCAATAAGTCCCACCCCACTCAGCAAATCATATAAAACTAAGGACCCTACTAAGACGACCGTTGAAAACTAGCCATGGATCTGAGAAAAACCAAGTCTGATGTAGCCTCCCCTTATTATCACCAGGATAACGGATATGGGCTTAATAACTGGATGTTACAAAGTAGGGGAGAGGATGTTCCCGAAGAAGAGCTCTCCTCTATATCATATCCATGTAAGGTCTTTAGGACAAAAGAGGACCATGATAACATGACATATGAAGAATATCTTTCTTTAAAAGATGGTATTATAGATAACCTTTATAGAAACAGTATATCTCATACCACTTGCCAAGATCGCAAACGACAATTAGCAGAAAAGAAAAGAAAAAGTAAAGAAAAACGAAGAAAAATGAAAAGGAGAAGAAAAATGAAAAGCAAACGCAGAATGTGAATGAAAAGAAAAGGGGCAAAAGGACGGAAAACGAAAAAGACAAAAAGAAGGAAGGTGAAAAGAAAAAGGAACAAATTGAAGAAATTTAAACTAGAGGATGCTGATGGTGTTGTAGAGCCATTACCGGATCATAATAATCTTATAGATCATCTACCGCTAACTGACTGCTGCGAATGTGTTGAGCAAATACCAAAAGCAATGGCAGAGCTTTGCTTCAATATAATGAGAGAAAACGCGCGATACTGTGAAATTGCCCTAATTGGCGACAGTGCCAGAACATGTATTAAAAGACTGTTGGAGGATCTCTATTCTAGCATCGGTTGTCATTACATCGAAGGATACGCCAAAACGTGTGAAGACATAGACCAGGGGTCGGCAACCTTTTTGAGATGAAGTGCCATTTAAAAAAAAAAAATGTTATCGGCGTGCCAACGATCGAGAATTATCAATGGGGGGGGGGGGTTGAGGAGCATGACGCTTGTCAACTATCAGCAGGAGGGCGGGGGAGCCTCGCTGCGGGGAAGCAGTGTGTGGACCTGTCAGCGCAAATTACCTGATTCCGAATTTAACAAATACATTTAAATAATTGGTTTAAACGGCATAATAATAAGGACGATCGTCCGTTCTGTGATTCTCCAGAACACACATGTTATGATATTAGGGTCATGCAGAGTGAGATGAGATCGCTGTCCCTTTAAGAGAGAGAGGTGTGGCTTGTGCATGTGTGTGTGTGGATGGTAGAGCGACAGTGAGGGAGCGTGTGTATGTTTCTGGAAGTGAAACGAGGAAGCAGAAAAACAGAGGTCTGTGATGTATTTTGTGAAACAGAAGAACAGCTAAATAAATGCAACGGCCTCCCAAGAAGAGCTCGCCTCTCTCCAGTCATTTAAGCTAAAGTGGGTTATTGAACCTGAAGCTTGTTGCTTCTGCCCTCCTCGACTACGGTCTGGGAGCCGACAGGAAAGTTCAACACACAGATGGCCAGTCCGCCCCTTTGTAGCATATTATTTCGATGAGAGATGAGCAGATCGCCACTGGGCTTTCAACTAAATACACAGCCACGCAAAAACTGCGGCATTTGTACAGCTCCGTATGGGTACTGCAGTTAGTTAAGTGTTTTCCTCTGTGGTGAAATGATCAGCACTGCACCACGGAGGACAGCGGCAGAAAGTCACCTGGAGATAAAGAGAGCGGGGCTGCGTTGCGTGCATGGCTTCCTGCTGCGGGTAACGGGGAGACGCGCTCTGGCGGGGGCCTCGTCCAAGGCTGGCACGCGTGCCAGGGGTTGCCGACCCCTGACATAGACAAAGGTTTTGAAGACAATTATATGGTACCTGTCCCTACAGCTAAACAAATCCTACGCCAGGTATTCAACAGACCAAAAGAAGCACAAGAAGCCCCAGAAAGGATTACATTCAGAGCTAATAATGGTGAAACCAAAGAAGAAGCAAAGCAGATTATAATCGTTGCGGGTGAAAGGATAGAGAATTTGCATGTGATGTTAATGCATTTATCTGATATAAAAAATGCATTCGTATACTTCCAAGAGACTCCTAAACATCTACTTGGGCAGTGTGAATTGAATGAAAAACCGATCACGGTAAATGAAACGCGGAGAGAAGCAGCATTGCAAATCGTTAAGTCTATTAATTACCTTGTATGCACTACGACATTAACTTGGTAAAATGTATTGTGTTTTTATGAAAATGTGTTGAATGTTGTGTTTTCAATTAAACAATCATTACAAAATGAAAATGTCTTTTTTATTTTTTGCACATTTGTAACGCTGTGCCAACTTGGGCAAGCACGCAGGCAAACTTGAGCGCACACAGGGTGGAGAGGTGGACTGAGGTTGAGCGATGGAGAGAAAGGGAGAGAGAGAGAGATTGAGCGAGGCAGAGAGCCTGTGCAGGGGTCTGCTTGCGCACAGAGCAGGAGTTTGTGAGAGAGCCGGCTTGAGAGTAAATTTCTCTTCAAAATATAATTGATTGCCAGCTGACTTGCTTGCTCGTTGGTAACGTAGGCCTAACTGATTTCTTCTAATGTGCCTGCATCTGGCGCTGAGTTGCCATATTCCTTTCGTGAACCACTAGCAAGAGTAAACTAATTGACAGGCTGCTGTGCCGCATCTCACTCAAAAACCCACATGACTCAACCCAGCGAAAAACCAGTCTTGTTTCATTCAGAATTTCCTAGCAAAAATAAAAAAATGATATTAAACTAATACAAAAATAAATATTAGGACAAAGCCCTACAAATAACAATAATAAACATAATAATAAAACAATAAAAATGGTATTCAGCCCTGATTAAAACAGCGGGCCCAAATCCTGGATGGGCGGGCCCGGCCCCATGGGGCCCGCCCATGACGCCGGATCTGACATGATACACTTTAAATGTTTCGTTTACAATACTATTACTATATATGAAAGCAAAAAATAAAAAAGACATTTTCATTTTGTAATGATTGTTTAATTGAAAACACAACATTCAACACATTTTCATAAAAACACATTACATTTTACCAAGTTAATGTCGTAGTGCATACAAGGTAATAGACTTAACGATTTGCACTGCTGCTTCTCTCCGCGTTTCATTTACCGTGATCGGTTTATCGTTCAATTCACACTGCCCAAGTAGATGTTTAGGAGTCTCTTGGAAGTATACGAATGCATTTTTTATATCAGATAAATGCATTAACATCACATGCAAATTCTCTATCCTTTCACCCGCAACGATTACAATCTGCTTTGCTTCTTCTTCGGTTTCACCATTATTAGCTCTGAATGTAATCCTTTCTGGGGCTTCTTGTGCTTCTTTTGGTCTGTTGAATACCTGGCGTAGGATTTGTTTAGCTGTAGGGACAGGTACCATATAATTGTCTTCAAAAGCTTTGTCTATGTCGTCACACGTTTTGGCGTATCCTTCGATGTAATGACAACCGATGCTAGAATAGAGATCCTCCAACAGTCTTTTAATACATGTTCTGGCACTGTCGCCAATTTGGGCAATTCCACTGTATCGCGCGTTTTCTCTCATTATTTTGAAGCAAAGCTCTGCCATTGCTTTTGGTATTTGCTCAACACATTCGCAGCAGTCAGTTAGCGGTAGATGATCTATAAGATTATTATGATCCGGTAATGGCTCTACAACACCATCAGCATCCTCTAGTTTACATTTCTTCACTTTGTTCTTTTTTCTTTTCACCTTCCTTCTTTTTGTCTTTTTCGTTTTCCGTCCTTTTGCCCCTTTTCTTTTCATTCGCATTCTGAGTTTGCTTTTCATTTTTCTTCTCCTTTTCATTTTTCTTTTTCTTCGTTTTTCTTTACTTTTTCTTTTCTTTTCTGCTAATTGTCGTTTGCGATCTTGGCGAGTGGTATGAGATATACTGTTTCTATAAAGGTTATCTATAATACCATCTTTTAAAGAAAGATATTCTTCATATGTCATGTTATCATGGTCCTCTTTTGTCCTAAAGACCTTACATGGATATGATATAGAGGAGAGCTCTTCTTCGGGAACATCCTCTCCCCTACTTTGTAACATCCAGTCATTAAGCCCATATCCGTTATCCTGGTGATAATAAGGGGAGGCTTGGTCAGACTTGGTTTTTCTCAGATCCATGGCTAGTTTTCAACAGTCGTCTTAGTGGTGTCCTTAGTTTTATATGATTTGCTGAGTGGGGTGGGACTTATTGCGTTGAATGGGAGGAGTCATCTGTAGAAAGTACTCTGTTTTATTAGATTTCGTAAAGCATCTGACTCTTAATGGCAGTTTGTGATTTTGAGGCTATTTCAGTGAAACAAGGCAGTTTTGAACATTTGACAGATTTATGCTTAATTCTCTCAAAAAGATACTGGAAGATACACTTTTATGTTTAAAAGCTGACCACTACCATGAAAGCACTCTGTTTTATTAGATTTCGTCAAGCATCTTACTCCTAATGGCAGTTTGTGATTTTGAGGCTATTTCAGTGAAACAAGGATGTTTTGAAAATTTGACAGATTTATGCTTAATTCTCTCAAAAAAGAAACTGAAAGATACACTTTTGTATTTAAAAATTGAAAAGTAGATAATGAAGTACATTGTGGGGGAGTCATTTATAGAATTGAGAGTTTTTAAAAAAAGTTCTTTAAGCATTGTAGCTTTTTCATCTATCATTTCCAAACTAGCAGCAATAGGTCAAATTTAAGAATAAGTAATAGTTTTGTCAAGATTTTACAGAAAAAGTCAAAAAAGTATAGTTCGTCAGAAATATGGAAAAAGTCATTGTGTGCAGATAGTATGTTGAAAATTAAAAGAAAAGAAAACTCAATTCATTACAAATTAATGAATACTTTACCCAGTTCTAAAGTTTGCACCCCTTAAAGAAAACCCCATTCCTTACCAAGTACTTCATATTATACCCTTTGTTAAGTGTTGCGTACATTAAGGTGTATCTTAAAGTATCTTGGTAGTAGAAAATAACTAAAACATGTAAGGTTATCAGAAAATAAAAAACCTTGTTTAACTGAACAAGTGTTTTTAAAAAAAAAAAAAAAACCCGCCATTAAAAGAAAACCAAATTCCTTACAAAGTACTTCATATTCTACCAGTTGTTAAGTGTTGCATACGCCAAAGTGGGTCTAAAGTTATCTTAGTAACACAAGAAAAGAGAAAAAAGCATTGATGTTAACAGAAACTGGATTGTTCCACTGAAATAATAAATAAATAATTTCAAAAAGTGCGTTTAAAAGAAAATGTATTCAGATAAAGTATTTTGTTAGAATATTAAGTCCAAGATGGTTACATTTTACCTCCTAAACCATTTGTATTATATTTTTGTTTTCCTAATAAAGACAGTCACCTGAATTAATTTTGTCTCCATACCTTTTTATTTTTTACATTTTGTAACAATCTTTAAACATTTGTAGAGAACAAACACTGTGGTTAAAATTAGTGTCTTTATGACGTCTCTCACACCGTTGGTATTTTTCACAAGATTCATTTTTAAACACATCATCTTGATACAGAGATAACACATTTTCGTAAGACCTTTTACATAGGTAGAAAACACACTGCTTTTCTTTGAGGGGTCCTTAGTTTTAAATGATCTGGTGAGGAGGGTGTGACTTGTTATGTTGAGTGGGAGGCGGAGTCCTCTGCAAAAGTGAGAGTCTTTTTCACCAGTATAATGTCCATCGATGTCTGACTCTGTTTAAAAAGTTCTTTAAGCTTTGTAGCTTTTCCATCAATCATTTTCAGCCAAGCAGTCAGAGGCACCCGCAAGGATGTCTGAAAAACCCCGCATGTAGAGTTGAAATACTCTAACAAAATCATCAGAGGGGTCCTTCCCCAGCGTCACCAAACAGCTTGCGCGGTAATACCATCGCCCCGATGGTCCGCTTTTATTTTTCCAGACGGTGCTTGTCATGACTCTTCTCACTTCTGGCGGCGGGTGGATATCTCCTTCTTCTTCTTCCTTCACATTGAGGGGCAGCGGTGAAAACTCTTCTTTGATCTCGCATGCTGTCTGCGTTTCTTTGCTTTTCTTTGCAAATATCTTGTACACCGCTGGTTCCACTATGATTTCTTGATGCACTACTTCTTCCGATACAGTGGTTTCGTGGAGAACTCTGGAAGACACCAGAGTTAACACAGCCCAATCTGTTGAGGTCAGTGTCGCTTTAACACTACGGGGTCCATACGTTTCTCCATTCTTGGCTATTGTAGAAATGCAGTTCATTCGCCATATAGTTGATTACATAATCCCAAACATCGTCATTTTTCAGTCCATTCTTCATGAAGTTCTTCGGCTGGAGGCGTCTGAACCCGGCACAGATACTGCATTCGTTTCTTGATTGGTGCTCCGGACGGATTAAACCCATGTCGAGGCATCTCTTGGCCATTTTTCTTTTTTGAAAGGTGACTTGGTTTGTGGAAATGACTGGCATGTTATTTAATTTGAGCGTATTTCTTTTTTCATCTATTTCCACCCCCTTACTTTAAAATGATCTGGTGAGGAGGGCGGGACTTGTTATGTTGAGTGGGAGGCAGAGCTCTCTGTAGAAGTGAGAGTCTTCACCAGTCAAACCTTTTTTTTGTTGCATCCAGCAAATTCTAATATTACACCCATACAACCTCATATAACTTCATATTGGGTTTCCTTATAGTTGTGTGAAGTAATTATAAAAAAGACAAAGATCATGGGAGGAATAGGATATTTTATTATTTCCCTCTTCAGAGAGACAGTCTTATAGTTAATAAAGTAATTACACATTAGTTCACAATCCATACAACTAAAGAGAATATCCGTAGGTATCACTATTAAAAACCTAAATAAGATCTTTTTTAAATGAATATGAATACCCTCTTTGCAAACAGATACTTCCTTGTAGTTAACAGTTTCACAAAAACTTTTTAAAAAAACATGAGGAGCCCTCTGTAAAAGTGAGAGTCTTTTGCAGTCAAACCTTTTTTTTGTTGCATACATCAAAATCTAATATTACACCCATACATCCTCATATAACTTCATATGGGGTTTCCTTATAGTTGCGTAAAGTAATTATAAAAAAAAGACAAAGATCATGTTTTTTAAAATTGTTTTATTATTTCCCTCTTTACGTATTTGAAAAGTACACAACCAGGGGGGAAATCTGCCACTTCCTCACAGAGCCCCTCCTCCAGCACACATGAACGCGCTCACATGACCAAAAGAGGGCACGAGATAAGTTTGTGCACAGATCTCTGGCTGTAGGCGTCTGACCCCCGCACAGATGCGGCATTCGTTTCTTGACTGGCACTGGCCCCCACTATCTGCTCATAGCCAAAAGGAAGGGGTGGAGAAAGGGGGGAGAGGCCTGTGCTGGGATGCGGGCGGGGGCTAGACAGTCTCACGCATAACTTCAAAGAGACACCTAGATTAACATCAAAGGCTTATAACACACCAGTGTGAAATCACACCTGCCTGTTATAACACCTCACATCAAAGGGCAAAACATCAAAGGCTGATTAGATTAGACAACTCTGAGGGGCAGGGACCAGACAGCATAACATCAAAGAGACTGCCTTAATCAACACCTAGATTAACATCAGAGGCTTTTTTCACACCTACCTGTTATAACAACTCACATCAAATGATTAGACTACAAAGGGGTGTGAGGGGACAGACAACATAATTTCAAAGAGACTGCCTTAATCAACACATCAAAGAATTAGACAACCAAGGGGTGTGAGGGGACAGGGGGCCAGACAACATAACTTCAAAGAGACTGCCTTAATCAACACATCAAATAATTAGACAACAAAGGCACTACACAAGGGGGCTTTTCACACCTACCTGTTATAACACCTCACCCCCTCACATCAAAGGATCTCGAACAATGGGAGGCGGGACTTAGCTCATTTGCATAATTGGGGGCGTGTCTATCTTTCCCTTTTTATGCATACTAATGAGACGAAAGGGGTATTGGTACTACTACTGCAGCAGGTGAGTGGAGGTTGAGCCGGGAGCCAGGAGTGACAGCCACCACGCCCACACAAACAACACAGACAGGGGGAAACAAACAAAAACAAACAAACACAAAGGAGACGGCTGGAGCAGTACAGCCACCACAGCGTTACCTAATGCAACTCCACACTACGTCTTACGGTGCTGTGTACCAGAGGGGAGAGAGAGAGCAGCGAAGGGGGGGGGGGCGGTTTCCTGATAAACGTTTTCTTTGATAGGCTTCAGCTGTGGAGAGTATGTGCTGCAGGGAGGTGGATGCACCTCACACCCAAGAACGAAAGCTAGCTCCGGTCCTTTTCCTGTTAGGAAAACTGTGGACTCGATGTCCTGACAGGCTGGAGTTTGTGCAACCTGCACAAACTCCAGCTCACCATGATTACAAATGGTGAAATGCAATGTAAAATTACCGAAAAAATACCAGCTCACTAAATCACAACCGCTCAAACCAACTACAAACTACTACCGCGGATTGGGCAGAGAAAGTTGCTCCCCCATGTGACGTAATATGAAGCGTTTGACATACTGTATGACGTTAAAAAAGCAGTTTTTAGTAGCAGAGCTCAAAACGGCTCCTTTCCATCTGAATTCTTGCCCTTTATGTCTTGTAAAACATATCAAATCCTGCATTAACATTTGTAATTTTCAGGCAAGGTTAAGCATAAATGTAGTAAAAAAAAAAAAACCTGCAAGTTGCTCTTTAAGGGTTGTTTATATTTCACATTATTAATTAAAATAAAGTAACTAAAATAAATGTAGTGGAGTAAAAATACCAGATTAACCTCTGAATTGTAGTGGAGTAGAATTACAAAGAAACAATGAGCTGTCATGTGGGTATATATTAATGCTGTCCATTATGGATACAAGCGATTTTCACCCATTTAGTAATTACATGTTTTGAATGTGTACACACCAATGTGTTTCCTGTCGCCTAAACCTCCAGGGCTACACAGTTTAATACTGTCAACTTCTAATTTTGGGAAAAACATCTTTTAAAACTACAATTCCCATGTTGCGAAACACAATAGCCAGCATGTGTAGTTCTCGGGGGGCATTCGAGTCCAGTTTTGAATAGTCTGCCGTGGTTTCATTCCATTTCAAAGAGCTTGACGCTCGGCGTAACCTTGATGCACTGCCACTCCAACATCCAATCTCAGAGCTTGAAGATTAATCACGGGGTTTGTCGCAAAGCGGACAGGCGTCGTCACAACAATAGCTGGGGATTGTGGGTAGTGTAGTCTCTTTGGCGCTCCACATTTTATTGCTACAGTTGCATTTTCTACTGCAACAATCCCCACGCACATACACAGTGTACTACCCGCAACTGTTATAATGAAGGCTCGATAATCAGCTCACGGCATATACAGTGGGGCAAAAAAGTATTTAGTCAGCCACCAATTGTGCAAATTCTCCCACTTAAAAAGATGAGAGAGGCCTGTAATTTTCATCCTAGGTACACTTCAACTATGAGAGACAGAATGGGGGGAAATAATCCAGGAAATCACATTGTAGGATTTTTTATGAATTAATTGGTAAATTCCTCTGTAAAATAAGTATTTGGTCACCTACAAACAAACAAGATTTCTGACTCTCACAGACCTGTAACTTCTTCTTTAAGAGCCTCCTCTGTCCTCCACTCGTTAACTGTATTAATG
The DNA here is from genome assembly GCA_902827135.1 of Harpagifer antarcticus. NCBI lineage: Eukaryota > Metazoa > Chordata > Actinopteri > Perciformes > Harpagiferidae > Harpagifer > Harpagifer antarcticus. The sequence goes on along the minus strand of CADEHL010001114.1, from coordinate 518,229 downwards.
GCACCTGTTTGAACTCGTTATCAGTATAAAAGACAACTGTCCACAACCTCAAACAGTCACACTCCAAACTCCACTATGGCCAAGACCAAAGAGCTGTCAAAGGACACCAGAAACAAAATTGTAGACCTGCACCAGGCTGGGAAGACTGAATCTGCAATAGGTAAGCAGCTTGGTGTGAATAAATCAACTGTGGGAGCAATTATTAGAAAATGGAAGACATACAAGACCACTGATAATCTCCCTCGATCTGGGGCTCCACGCAAGATCTCACCCCGTGGGGTCAAAATGATCACAAGAACGGTGAGCAAAAATCCCAGAACCACACGTGGGGACCTAGTCAATGACCTGCAGAGAGCTGGGACCAAAGTAACAAATGCTACCATCAGTAACACACTACGCCGCCAGGGACTCAAATCCTGCAGTGCCAGACGTGTCCCCCTGCTTAAGCAGTACATGTCCAGGCCCGTCTGAAGTTTGCTAAAGAGCAATGAGATGATCCAGAAGAGGATTGGGAGAATGTCATATGGTCAGATGAAACCAAAATAGAACCTTTTGGTAAAAACTCAACTAGACGTGTTTGGAGGAGAAACAATGCTGAGTTGCATCCAAAGAACACCATACCTACTGTGAAAAATGGGGTGGAAACATCATGCTTTGGGGCTGTTTTTCTGCAAAGGGACCAGGACGACTGATCCGTGTAAAGGAAAGAATGAATGGGGCCATGTATCGTGAGATTTTGAGTTACAACCTCCTTCCATCAGCAAGGGCATTGAAGATGAAACGTGGCTCGGTCTTTCAGCATGACAATGATCCCAAACACATCGCCCGGGCAACAAATGAGTGGCTTTGTAAGAAGCATTTCAAGGTCCTGGAGCGGTCTAGCCAGTCTCCAGATCTCAACCCCATAGAAAATCTTTGGAGGGACTTGAAAGTCTGTGTTGCCCAGCGACAGCCCCAAAACATCACTGCTCTAGAGGAGATCTGGATGGAGGAATGGGCCAAAATACCAGCAACAGTGTGTGAAAACCTTGTGAAGACTTACAGAAAACGTTTGACCTCTGTCATTGCCAACAAAGGGTATATAACAAAGTATTGAGATGAACTTTTGTTATTGACCAAAATATTTTCCACCATAATTTGTAAATAAATTCTTTAAAAATAAGACAATGTGATTTTCTGGATCTTTTTTTTCTCATTTTGTCTCTCATAGTTGAGGTATACCTAGGATGAAAATTATCTCTCATCTTTTTAAGTGGGAGAATGTGCACAATTGGTGGCTGACTAAATACTTTTTTGCCCCACTGTAGGTGTAAGCAGGGGCAAAGTGCTACTTTTATAAGTGGGGAGTGGACCTAACATAGGGGGGTCCAGGGGCATGCAAGTAAAAAGCATCAATCTGGTGCAATTTGAGAGCAACATTAAGAGATCTATGGATATATCTCTCAACACTCAATCTGACAGGAGAGGACTCTCCTCCACCTTGTTGTTGAAAAAGCTCCTTATATCCGTTAGTGTAGCTCGCTAGCACCAGAAGCTAAGAACTACGATCTCCGGTACCGGTGCGCTCTCTCTCTCTCTCGCTCGCTCACGTACGCACACAAAATGGCTCGTTCCACACACAGAGCCGAGCTTGAATGAAACACAGAGACCCAGACGTAATTGTACTGTACTGTATCATATTATTTTAGAATCAATATTTTTTCAAATGTTTCTCCTGGTCTCTCGCGTCCCCCCTGTCATGCCTCTGCGCACCCCCCACTTTGACCCGGAACACTAAAGGGGGAGACATGAATACGACAGGAGGATTAAGTCGAGGGGGACAAGTCAGGCCCTCAAAACAAATTTTCCTCACTTTCCTCTCAGGGCTTTTATGCTTTCCTCTAATACCACTTAAACCTCTCAGCTAGATTTATGATAAAATAATAATAATAATTAAATTGAGGGCTACTCTGTTAGGAGTCTTTTGGCTTCATTTTAATTTGTGGATTCATTCTCTGTCCTATTACAGAGGGAACACTGGTTCTCCTCCGGGCGCAGCTGAGCAGCCCTTGAGCAAGGCAGTGATGCGGTTAGAGCCTGACTGTGTGGCTGCCTTGTCACTCTGATATCTCTGTCCCTCATGCATGTGTGTATTTCCAGTGTGTGTGTTTGTGTGAATTGAATTTCCCCAAAAGGGAAAAATAAAGTACCTTATCTTATTTCTGAGAACTCCAACAGTAAGTTTTTTCTCTCCCAATCTGACAACTTCCACACAGAGAAGATGTTGTTCCACCCGTCAGAGAAAAAATAAAGACACAGTCACTGGGAGCTGCTTCTTGAAACTGTGTGGCCACTGCGGGGTATCAAACTTTACCCCAATATCAGAGCCAAATACTGTACTTTTTACTACACTGCATTTATTTTAACACTCAGTTACTTGTTACTTTGTACATATAAACACATCATAATGCTGATATGGTATAATGCAGTACTGTACTGATCTACATAGTATTTCACATATTTACACTGAACAAAAATATAAATGCAACACTTTTTGCTCCCATTTTTCATGAGATGAACTCAAAGATCTAAAACATTTTCTATATACAAAATAACCATTTCTCTCAAATATTGTTCACAAATCTGAAAAAATCTGTGATAGTGAGCACTTCTCCTTTGCCTAGATAATCCATCCCACCTCACAGGTGTGGCATATCAAGGTGCTGATTAGACAGCATGATTATTGCACAGGTGTGCCTTAGGCTGGCCACAATAAAAGGCCACTCTGAAACGTGCAGTTTTGCTTTATTGGGGGGGTCTGGGGGGGTCCGAAAACCAGTCAGTATCTGGTGTGACCACTATTTGCCTCACGCAGTGCAACACATCTCCTTGGCATAGAGTTGATCAGGTTGTTGATTGTGGTCTGTGAAATGTTGGTCCACTCTTCTTCAATGGCTGTGCCAAGTTGCTGGATATTGGCAGGAACTGGAACATGTCGTCGTATACGCCGATCCAGAGCATCCCAAACATGCTCAATGGGTGACATGTCCGGTGAGTATGCTGGCCATGCAAGAACTGGGATGTTTTCAGCCTCCAAGAATTGTGAACAGATCCTTGCAGGCCCCATGTTGCAAGGATCTGTTCAGGATCTGTGCATTATCATGATGCAACATGTTGGCGCCAGAGAGGTTTTAAAACCCACCTCGGCCCCTCGTGTCGTTTGGCGAGCTGCTTAAAATCATAACAGGAGGGAAATCAGAAAACACCAGGATACCAGTTAAACAATAATCTGTTTTAATTATAAAAGGTAATAATGCAATGCAATACAATTCAATAATACAATTAGGAGCACTCCTGCTCTAGTTTCCCGTGCTGTTGTGATCGTTCGGTCGTCGCAGCAAGAGGAAAAAGAGGACGAACTCAATACAAAACAAGCTTATATACCATAAAACACGGGAGGAGCTGAGTCAGATGCTCCTCTTTTCAGGTCATCTAATTTGGAGATGTAAAAAGATGGCGTCTCTTAGCGAATCAGCGCGAGCCAGCCAGATAATAAACAAGTGTCTCTGAGGTGTCTGAGGTGTCTCTGAGGTTATCTTCACATTCTGGCCTAGACTTTCACACACACCCTTTCCTGCCACATTCCAGAGGCTTGAGCTGTGTCCAAATAATATCCCCTTGCTCACAAAGATAATCCTTACATTGCTCATATTTCCAGCTTTTGTTTACACACTGCTATTATTAATACAAAGTAATTAAACACACATATACCCTTCAAGATATGTAGATTTCCCTGACTTGTTGGAAATCTTTAAGAAGAATATCCCCTCCCCCTTTCATGCAGAGTAATAAAACATGTTTATTACTTACAATCGTTGTAACCATTTTACCCACACATGAAAGAATACAGCAGAGAAGTAAATAGAATGCAACCATAGGCATTGCTCAGCACAATTTAACACATACATTTTCTTCTGACCTTAATTGTGTGACCCAATTCTCAAGGTACTGTCATGCATCATTAACTACAAGAATGTAACTGCCTTCCATCTGGGGAAAATGTCTCTTGGAGTTCCCCTGTTATTTTGCAAAGACCATTGATGATTACCTAAGAAACTCATAGCCTCGAACTGCAACAAGGCTTTCTGCAAAACACTTAACGGGTAATCTTTTCACTCAAAACAGAACTCACAAGTAATTCTGCACCTTACCTACTCAAAAATAGCCAAAAAACCACCCTTTTGATTACACATAAAAGTGGAAGAAAAAGACTATTGCGCTAATCTACTTTTAAGAGAAAAAGGGAACTTTGTTTCAGCAATATATAAAAAACCTCTCTATATTTAAGAGGAAAAATGTACTTTGTTCCTTCAACTATTAACACACAGGAATGTATAAAACAACACATATATTAGTGATAACATGATGCAACACACCTCTTATACAGTGGGGCAAAAAAGTATTTAGTCAGCCACCAATTGTGTAAGTTCTCTCACTTAAAAAGATGAGAGGCCTGTCATTTTCATCCTAGGTATACCTCAACTATGAGAGACAAAATGAGAAAAAAAAAAATCCAGAAAATCACATTGTCTGATTTTTAAAGAATTTATTTGCAAATTATGGTGGAAAATAAGTATTTGGTCAATAACAAAAGTTCATCTCAATACTTTGTTATATACCGTTTGTTGGCAATGACAGAGGTCAAACGTTTTCTGTAAGTCTTCACAAGGTTTTCACACACTGTTACTGGTATTTTGGCCCATTTCTCCATGCAGATCTCCTATAGAGCAATGATGTTTTGGGGCTGTCGCTGGGCAACACAGACTTTCAACTCCCTCCAAAGATTTTCTATGGGGTTGAGATCTGGAGACTGGCTAGGCCACTGCAGGACCTTGAAATGCTTCTTACGAAGCCACTCCTTCATTGCCCGGGCGATGTGTTTGGGATCATTGTCATGCTGAAAGACCCAGCCACGTTTCATCTTCAATGCCCTTGCTGATGGAAGGAGGTTGTCACTCAAAATCTCACGATACATGGCCCCATTCATTCTTTCCTTTACACGGATTAGTCGTCCTTGTCCCTTTGCAGAAAAATAGCCCCAAAGCATGATATTTCCACCCCCATGTTTCACAGTAGGTATGGTGTTCTTTGGATGCAACTCAGCATTGTTTCTCCTCCAAACACGTCTAGTTGAGTTTTTACCAAAAAGTTATATTTTGGTTTCATCTGACCATATGACATTCTCCCAATCCTCTTCTGGATCATCTAAATGCTCTCTAGCAAACTTCAGACGGGCCTGGACATGTACTGGCTTAAGCAGGGGGACACGTCTGGCACTGCAGGATTTGAGTCCCTGGCGGCGTTGTCACGGTTGTCATGTCAGGTCACAGGTCTATGTCTAGGTTTGGGTGTTTTCACTGTTCTCTATGTCATGTTTTCCTCCTGTCGTTAGTTTCCCTGGTGTGTCTCGTTAGCTGATTGTGTTCACCTGTGGCCCTTGTGTTTCTCCTCCCCTGCCCGGCTGTTTCTCGTCTTGTAATTATCCCTCCCTGTATTTAGTCTTGTCTCGTCCTGTGTTCAGGGTTGGTGCTTCTTTTGTTTGTGACCTAGTTCACCGTAGAGTGTCTTGTTTGTTGAAGTTATATATTAGATAAGAGCCCTTGCAATAAAGGTATTATCAAGTGTTATCTGCGTTTGGGTCCTACCTGCTTCACTCTGGCCCTAGCAGCCATGGTTCCGGCTACAGAACCGGCCCACACAGCGATGGTTCCGGCCCCAGTTCTGGCCCCAGCAGCCCCGACTCCAGCACCTCGTCTGCTGCTGGCTCCCCAGCCAACACCAGCTCCCCGTGTCCTGTCGGCGTACCGGCCGACTCCAGCACCTCGTCTCTTGTTGGCTCCCCAGCCAACTCCAGCTCCCCGTGTCCTGTCGGCGTACCGGCCGACTCCAGCACCTCGTCTCTTGTTGGCTCCCCAGCCAACACCAGCTCCCCGTGTCCTGTCGGCGTACCGGCCGACTCCAGCACCCCGTGTTCTGTTGGCGAACCAACTCTCTCAAGTCTCCCCTCCAGACACTTCTCAAGTCCCCTCTCAAGTTCCTACCGGAGTCCCCTCTCGAATTCCCTCTTTAGTCTCCTCTCGAGGTCCCTCTCCAGTCTCCTCTCGAGTTCCCTCTCGGGTCCCCTCTCGAGTCTTTTCTCGAGTCCCCTCTCAAGTCACCTCTCAAGTTCCTACCCGAGTCCCCTCTCAAGTTTCCCCTCAGGTCTCCTCTCGAGTTCCCTCTCAAGTCCCCTCTCAGGTCCCCTCTCGAGTTACCTCTCGAGTCACCTCTCGAGTTCCTTCTCGAGTTCCCTCTCAAGTCCCCTCTCAGGTCCCCTCTCGAGTTACCTCTCGAGTCACCTCTCGAGTTCCTTCTCGAGTCCCCTCTCCAGTCACCTCTCGAGTCCCCTCTCGAGTCACCTCTCAAGTCAACTCTCCAGTGTCCTCTCGAGTCACCTCTCAAGTCAACTCTCCAGTGTCCTCTCGAGTCACCTCTCAAGTCAACTCTCCAGTTTCCTCTCGAGTTCCCTCTCAAGCCCTCTCTCGAGTCCCCACTCAAGCCCCTACTCTTGTGCCGTTGGAGGTCCCGCCGACTACTCTCCTGCCGGGGGTCCTGCCAACCCCATGTCCTGTCCAGTTGGAGGTCCCGCAGACTAGTCTTCAGCCGGGGGTCCTGCCAACCCCATGTCCTGTACCGTTGGAGGTTCCGCTGGGGGTCCTGCCAACCCCATGTCCTGTCTCGTTGGAGGCCCCGCCGACTACTCTCCTGCCGGGGGTCCTGCCAACCCCATGTCCTCTCCAGTTGGAGGTCCCGCAGACTAGTCTTCTGCCGGGGGTCCTGCCAACCCCATGTCCTGTACCGTTGGAGGTTCCGCTGGGGGTCCTGCCAACCCCATGTCCTGTCCCGTTGGAGGTCCCGCCGTCTACTCTCCTGCCGGGGGTCCTGCCAACCCTTTGTCCTGTCTCGTTGGAGGCCCCGCCGACTACTCTCCTGCCGGGGGTCCTGCCAACCCTATGTCCTGTCCCGTTGGAGGCCCCGCCGACTACTCTCCTGCCGGGGGTCCTGCCAACCCCATGTCCTGTGCCGTTGGAGGTCCCGCCGACTACTCTCCTGCCGGGGGTCCTGCCAACCCTTTGTCCTGTCTCGTTGGAGGCCCCGCCGACTACTCTCCTGCCGGGGGTCCTGCCAACCCCATGTCCTGTCCAGTTGGAGGTCCCGCAGACTAGTCTTCTGCCGGGGGTCCTGCCAACCCCATGTCCTGTACCGTTGGAGGTTCCGCTGGGGGTCATGCCAACCCCATGTCCTGTCCCGTTGGAGGTCCCGCCGTCTACTCTCCTGCCGGGGGTCCTGCCAACCCTTTGTCCTGTCTCGTTGGAGGTCCCGCCGACTACTCTCCTGCCGGGGGTCCTGCCAACCCCATGTCCTGTCCAGTTGGAGGTCCCGCAGACTAGTCTTCTGCCGGTGGTCCTGCCAACCCCATGTCCTGTACCGTTGGAGGTTCCGCTGGGGGTCCTGCCAACCCCATGTCGTGTCCCGTTGGAGGTCCCGCCGTCTACTCTCCTGCCGGGGGTCCTGCCAACCCTTTGTCTTGTCTCGTTGGAGGTCCCGCCGACTATTCTCCTGCCGGGGGTCCTGCCAATCCCATGTCCTGTCCCGTTGGAGGTCCCGCCGACTACTCTCCTGCCGGGGGTCCTGCTAACCCTATGTCCTGTCCCGTTGGAGGTCCCGCCGTCTACTCTCCTGCCGGGGGTCCTGCCAACCCTGTGTCCTGTGCCGTTGGAGGTCCCGCCGTCTACTCTCCTGTCGGGGGTCCTGCCAACCCTGTGTCCTGTGCCGTTGGAGGTCCCGCCGTCTACTCTCCTGCCGGGGGTCCTGCCAACCCTTTGTCCTGTCTCGTTGGAGGCCCCGCCGACTACTCTCCTGCCGGGGGTCCTGCCAACCCTGTGTCCTGTCCCGTTGGAGGCCCCGCCGACTACTCTCCTGCCGGGGGTCCTGCCAACCCTTTGTCCTGTCTCGTTGGAGGTCCCGCCAACCACTCTCCTGCTGGGGGTCCTGCCAACTCCTGGTCCTCTTCCGTGGGGGATCCTGCCGAAGCCTGTCCCGCCGGCTCCGGTTCCTGTCCGGCCGACACCGGGTCCTGCCCGGCCTCCGGAGCTGTCTGGTCTTCGCCCTCGATCCCGACCCTCTGTGAGCCGCGGTCTTCGCCCGCGGGCCCGGCCCCCTGACTCTTCCTGCCGCTGCCCTCGTCCTCGAGCCCGGCCCCCTGACTCTTCCTGCCGCTGCCCTCGTCCTCGAGCCCGGCCCCCTGACTCTTCCTGCCGCTGCCTTCGCCCTCATGCTCGGCCCCCTGAGTTCGCCCGCTGTGGCCTTCGCCCCACCATGGACTCTGCCTTGCCCCCGGGCCGTCCGCCCGAGACCCCCACCTTGGACTCTGCCTTGCCCCCGGGCCGTCCGCCCGAGTTCCCCACCTTAGACTCTGCCTTGCCCCCGGGCCGTCCGCCCGAGTTCCCCACCTTAGACTCTGCCTTGCCCCCGGGCCGTCCGCCCGAGTCCCCCTTCTCGGCTTCTGCCGTGCCCCCGGGCCGTCCGCCCGAGATCCCTTCCTGGTCCCCTACTGGGCTCCTGGGCGGTCAGCTTAGTCCCGTCCTCCGGACCCCCTCCACCCACCCTGGTGGCCTAGGGATACGTCCCTCCTCCGGACCCCCTCCACCCACCCTGTTGGACTTTGTTGGATTTTTGTTTTGAGGTTTAGGGACGTCTAGAATCCGTCCCTTGAGGGGGGGGTTCTGTCACGGTTGTCATGTCAGGTCACAGGTCTATGTCTAGGTTTGGGTGTTTTCACTGTTCTCTATGTCATGTTTTCCTCCTGTCGTTAGTTTCCCTGGTGTGTCTCGTTAGCTGATTGTGTTCACCTGTGGCCCTTGTGTTTCTCCTCCCCTGCCCGGCTGTTTCTCGTCTTGTAATTATCCCTCCCTGTATTTAGTCTTGTCTCGTCCTGTGTTCAGTGTTGGTGCTTCTTTTGTTTGTGACCTAGTTCACCGTAGAGTGTTTTGTTTGTGGAAGTTATATATTAGATAAGAGCCCTTGCAATAAAGGTATTATCAAGTGTTATCTGCGTTTGGGTCCTACCTGCTTCACTCTGCGTATCAGGCGTAGTGTGTTACTGATGGTAGCCTTTGTTACTTTGGTCCCAGCTCTCGTACAGCAGTCGCTTTACCGCACCGTTGTGATGAAAAGGGAGCTGATCCAGAAGGCAAAGCTCTCTGTCTACCGGGCCATTTTCGTTCCTACCATCACCTATGATCATGAAGGAGTCATGACCGAAAGAACGAGATTGCGGATACAAGCGGTCGAGATGGGTTTTCGCCACAGAGTGGCTGGTTTCTCCCTTAGGGGAGAGGAGCCAGTTGAGGAGGTTCGGGCACCTTGTTAGGATGCCACCTGGGCGCCTCCCTAGTGAGGTGTTCCAGGCACGTCCAGCTGGGAAGAGACCAAGGGGTAGACCTAGGACCAGGTGGAGGGATTATATCTCTTCGCTGGCCTGGGAGCGCCTTGGGATCCCCCAGTCAGAGCTGGTTGATGTGGCCAGGGAAAGGAAAGATTGGGGCTCTCTGCTGGAACTGCTACCCCCGCGACCCGACCACGGATAAGCGGGAGAAGATGGATGGATGGATGGAGTAAGCTGCTCTCGCTTTACGCAGTGCTTTCTTATATTCATTGAAACCAAGTTTCAGTGAGACAGCATATATCAATATTATAATCTGATATTAAATCATTTACCAATATTGCTTTAGATGCTAGAGATCTTATGTTTAAGAGACCACATTTAATATTCCTGTTTTGTTGCACTGTAGTAGTTGTTACATTTACTTTTATTAGGTTATTATGTATGACACCTCTATTAGGTTTTACCTTAAATTGTCCTTGGGCAGACACACATACCGTTAATATTGGGTATTTTATTGGGTTCGGGATTCCTATGGATGACTGCCGAGGAGAGAGCGCAGAGAAGCGTGTAAGACTGCGACTCCGCCTCCTGGTCTCAACTCCAGTTTGTCATGGATTAAGTCCACAAAGCCCTGAAATGTTTGCCGAAATGAGATTTGCACCTTCCAAAGTAGGATGAATGCCGTCTCTCTTAATCAGACCAGGTTTTCCCCAAAAGGCTGCCCAATTATTTAAGAAGCCCACATATTTTTTGCTGGGCACCACCAAGACAACCAGCGCTGAAATGATGACATGCATGTCATCATTGATCAGATTGATATCAAATTAACAGGCTTATGATATCACTGCCTCATCTAAAACACGAGTGGATCTGAATTTAATTACATTTGAGTTGAATGTTTCGTCAACTTAACTTCGTGTTCGTTAAAATAAATGAGGTTAAATTGTTAATATAGGTTCAGGAGCATGGCCACACCTAAAACTCCGCCTCGAACCATGGCCACCCCTATTTATATCCGGCAAAACTTCCGGCCACCGCTTGTCTCCATCCTTTCAAGGACTGACAGCCAGACCGTGATTCACGCCTCGCGTCGTCACGGTTCAAACAAGCTAAACGCTACCACGAGAACATTCAACTCACCATGGATCCCGAACTGCTGATCAACTCACCGGAGTCAGATGAAGATCTCTTCGACATCTGCTACCCGCCATCCACGTTTCCCCATCATCCCTAGGCTCGCAAACGAACGTTCACCAGCCAACGCCCCCGTTTCAAAGGGCAGACGCGGAAGGCCAATCCTCTACCAGGGAGGCAGGATCGTGTGCAACAATTTCAATGACCTAGGCTGCTCTCTTTCTAGCTGCCGCCTCATGCACATCTGCCCTTTCTGCGGCGGCGCTCATGCCAGGAGCACCTGCCCTCACAACCCAACTACACCAGCAGATTGACTAGCACGGCACCTCAGCACACCCGTCAAGAAGCAGTCCCAAAATCTTTGATTCCCTTTCAGAAGCTCTGTGCCGGATCTTGACAAACAACCACAGACTCCCCTATGTGCTCCATCTTCTCGACAACTTTCTCACCGTCACTCCACCATCCTCACCCCCCTGCCACGGGCCGAGTACACTCATACAAACATTTTTCAGACCCTGGCATTCCTCTGTCTGAAGAGAAAACCTTAGGGCCTACAACCTCCATTGAGTTTCTAGGCATCACCCTGGACTCAATGTCTTTCCAGGCTTCTCTACCCTCAGAGAAAGTACAGCACATCACTCTCCTCTTGTCAAACTACTTACAGGCAGACGGATGGACGAAACGGCAGCTGTTAGCCCTCCACGGCAAATGACTCCCTCATATTCACACTCCGAAGGAGTAAAACTGATCAGCTGGGAATTTCTTTCCCCATCCAAATCTTCCGCCTGAACTCGTATCCCAGCCCATACGAGCCACTAACCAAATACCTCAGCGCAAGGTACGCTGCACACGCAACGCCTCAACACCCACTCTTTCTCACTGAAACAGGGAAAATGGCCAAACGTTTCTGGTTCCAGAAACACTTCCACAATGTATTTCGGGGATATGCTCAGAACACTATTCGAGCCATTCCTTCCGCATTGGCGCAGCGTCCACAGCAGCTAGACCGGGCATCTCTTATCCAACCATCTAGGCCCTCGGCCGCTCGTCATCCCAAGCGTACCACGCTTACATCCGCAACAATCTCAATGATCTCAGACAGGCACATGCTCAAGTCAGCTGCTTTTAATCCGACTCTTTTGGGGGCCTGTAATCAGCCCACGCAGATCATGCCGAAGACGGAACCCCCACTCTGAGTCTCCCACTGCACGGACCACAGCTCGTCCTCCCAGATCATCCCTTCACCCCCCTCATATCATTCACATGTTACTTCAATAAACTTACAAACATCACACTGTTGTGGCGTGGTTCCTGCTAGTGAATACTTCTGCATACAGTAGTCTAGCCCACAAATGTGCAGTATAGAGTGGTGTACAATATGCTCTGAACAGAGACGTCTTCACTCCATCTGTACATGCACTAAACTTACGTAAGAGAATGTTTGCTTGTGCATACATCATGCGGTATTGCCTATAAATATCTTCATCATCCGTCATTTGTTCTGTAATAAAGTGTCCAAGATATTTTAACTTATTACAGATACTAAGATTAATATTAGACAATTTAAAATCAGGACATTTTAGAAATGTATCCTCTTTGTTTCTAAAGATCATGACAGCACTCTTACTGGCGTTGTATTTGATGTCATGTTCCACACCATACACAGAACAAACAGCAAGAAGCTGCTGAAGACTAGCGCTAGATGGAGTCAGCACAACAAGATCATCTGCATACATAATATGGTTCACTAGAGCAGTGTTTCTCAAACGTTTTCATACCAAGGACCACTTAACCAATACAAAAACACGGACCAGTGGTCCGCGGACCACACTTTGAGAATCACTGCACTAGAGAACTACCAATCATGCATCCAGTATTACAGGCTTTCAGTCGCTTGGACAGATCATCAATATACATATAAAAAATAACTTGGGACAGAATTCCACCTTGTCTGACACCATTGCTAACCCCAAATGGGGCTGAGACCCTATTGCCCCATTTGACTTGCATAGTCTGGTGGCCATACCAGTAGACCATCATTCTCACAATGTATTTGGGCACCCCTCTTTGATTCAGTTTAACAAATAACTTCCTATGATTAACACGTTCAAAGGCTTTAGGAGCATCAATGAAACACATAAGAACTGATGAGTTTGATGATGAACTGACCTCTATTTGTTAACAATTTCCTTTAAGGCGTATAATGCTAAATACAATGCTCTAACATGTATGAAAAAGTATAAAATAATAACCATAATACTGTGAAAAGATTCTCAATAACGAGTACTTTAGTTACTTTATTTAGCTGATAATTCATGCAGTACTTTATGTAGTTTGAAATAGGTGCAGATTGAGTATCTTACTTTTTGCTTTATGATGCTCATACTTTTGTACTTTTACTCAAGTAACATTTTGAAATCAGGACTTTTACTTGTAGTGGAGTATTTTAAGATGACAGTAATTGCACTTTTACCTAAGTAAAGCATCTGAGTACTTCTTCCAACATCAGTATCTCTATCATCAGTGCTGTGGGGCCAAACTGATGACTGATGGATATTGAAGCAATCATATAGAGCTTTTACAAAATGATTTTTTAAGATTAAGATTTCATTGTTTATTCAATCTCCCCCGCAGCTCTTAAGCACTTTTAAGCCTTTTTTCATTTATCATTTTAATTTTAACTTCTTCAATATTTCTGTTGAGTTCCTACTAGACTGTTATTTTTTTCTGTTTTTAAGGCCAATACTGATATTGTCATTTGAGAGTACACAACTTATTTTAACAGATACAACAGAATGTACTCAACTGACACAGATATATCTGCAAATAGCTTCAAACTAAATGCTGGAGGGGTTATTGTTTTACAGTCTCGACCAACAGGATTGTGTTCTCAGCAGCACACCATTCTCCTGTCCTCTTCCTCTACTCTCACTGTAGTGGCATTTGTCCTTGGGCAGGATCATAGAACAAAAGACCCGTCCTTTTTGAGATTCACATCCAACAGAGAAAAAGACAACCTGTGCTGAGCAGTAACACATCAGACTTGTATGTTTTTAAGCCTGGTGTGGAGTTCTGCTGCCTCCAATATGAGAAAATCTATCAAAGCTCCAGTCCAATTAACTGAACAAATAAAACAAAAGAAGCAATAATATTAATAAAAATATATCTAATATACAGTGTCACAATATATAGTATGAACATATTTCTCTCAAAGCAATCACTTCTGGACCTTCATGATATACAGGGCCAAACGACACAGCTCACTTTTTCAGTTCAGCCCCAACTTTTCAGCACACACAGCTACAAAATAAAATACACAACTTTCTTTTTAAAGATGGTATTTTTGGTCCAGAGGGCCTTTATTGGAGATCTCAGAGTTGAAAGGGCGAGTGTTATGGACATCTTAGACCTAGACTGTGGAGATACACGAGTCAGAATGATCAAACAATAAATGGTGAAACAAACAGAGTTGTCTTTCTGGTTATTTATTTGAATATATTCAAAGACACATGTCTCACAGAGTATAGGATAGTCTGCAGGAGTGTGTGCAATAGAAATAAAATAGCAAAGCTTATATACAGGAAAGGGCGGGAAGCTCAGAAATCTGTCTTCACAAGGTCTCATATTGTTATTAGACACCTGTCCTTGAGCTGTAGATAGTATAACGGTTCTCAGAATAGGGAAGTTCTTGTGAGACTTTGTGTGAGGAGTAGTCTCTACATAGTCTGCCAAATCAGCTCTGTGGCCTTGAAGCGCTTGGGAATAAAAACCCTTATTAGAGTATGCAGAGAAAACAGCACATACAGTAGCCTTGAAAATGGTACAGTAGTGTTAGACAATGCTTTTAGAAGCATTTGGTTTTAGCATATAAGGTAACATAAGACATATAAGGTGAAATATGAAATTTCCACTACAGGAGACAGAGGGGAGGACATGGTCTGAAATATTCAAAAACTGGCTATAGGCAGCGGTGACTGCATATGGGCCGCAAGCTCCTAGTAGGATGGGATATTTAATGCAGAGGTCAAATGTCACTGTGTGTGCTGTGTGCATGTATGTGTGACCATTAAAGAGGGTTTCATCCTCCACTTATAAAAATATAAGCTCTAACAACTGAGCCATCCAGAGGCCTTAACACACTTCTAACTTGAGGCAAGAGGAAGTGACTGGCCCCAGCCAAGGATATTTATTGTTAAATATGATTAAATCTCTCCTTTGTTTTATCTTTGCCTCTCTTCCACTGTCATTCTCCAAACTTATTTATGTCTATAATCTTTTCTTTCCACGTTCCCTTTCAAACTTCTTTACACTTCTTTAATTAGTGGGCTATCATTTAAAGTGTGTCATTTTCCCTCCTGCACTGAAAAACTGCTTTGACTTTAATTACATGTATTAAGACATTATGGCCTTTAAACAAGTGTTAGCTTCAGCTCCAGTTCTCCTCCTCTCCCGCTGACTCAGATCTTTCACTCCGGGATCGAGCAGATTCTCCAATCTCAGAGTGCTTCAGTCGCTGTGAGTTGCAGCGTGTTTTGGAAATAAACACTGGCAAATTTGCTCAAACTAGGGCAGGAGGCTGGCAGTGGATCCCTGGAATAGTTCAGAATAATTTGGTTGATCTGCACACCTATAAACTATTTGTTTGAATCCTATTTAAGGACAGGGACTACTTTGTTTCTATAGGTAAGTACACTTCAAGCCGTTTTAACATACATGCTTTCCTGGCTCAGGTTATGAAAAACAACAAAATAAGTTACCTATGAAGACAACACACACACTTGCATAACTTTTTCACCAGGGGACTATGGTGAGTGCCATGAACAAAACAAAAACCGGATGTGTCAGAAATCCTAAACAAAGATTAATCTGAGGTCATTTATTTTGGAGCCAACGAGAAATTATTAAAAGTCTTTCAGTCACATTAAGACAATTACAAAGTTAGCCTACTATATCCTGGGATTAAAGGGCTAATGTCTCCGCAGGATTTGGAAAAACTTGCTGTAACGGCATCTTTACAGGCTTCCTGTCTGTCAAAGACTGACTTTTAAATACTGCTTCTGGTAATAAATGGTTGATTTAGAGCTGCTACATAGAAAAGGGAAATAAAGATGCTAGATTTAATAACAACTTTGGTTTATAGACTTTGGTTCAAATTAATTATAAACACATTGGTTGCATAGATCTGAATTTTAAATGTGTATTCTATCCATGCAAAGTTCAGAGACAACAATGTTTGACCCAACTAGCTCAAATTTCAGAAAAAAAGCTACGTTTCACAATCAAAAAGTGGAGATGCAAAAACACTGCTACCTATCCGTGTCATGTGTCTGCATTTGTGTGTTAGACAGCGAATGGTTTTCCACTTTGTGAAGCTGGCCTACCTAAGCCAGTGGACACAGTTTGAGAAGAAGAAGAAGACACACTTTATTAATCCCCACTGGGGAAATTACTTTTTTTACACACACATAGAACTGCTAAAACAGAACCACAGTTATAATTACTGTAATTTCCAAAAAGAGGCTGTGGGTCAAAGTGAGCCAGTGGTTCAACTTAGTGCCATGAGGCACTGAAGCTAAGTTAAGTGTGTGTAGTATACAATTGTATTTTAATGTAGTTTTACACAACTGATTTCAAGAGTTCAACCCAGATGGCTCAATTTACCCCTTGACTCGGATCAACTTACACCTGAGATGGGGCAAGTTAAACCACAAGAATACTTTTTTGGATATATTTTTGGGGGAATAAATCACATGTTCATGGCCCTTTGTGATAGGCAAGGCAAGGCAAGTTTATTTATATAGCACCTTTCAACACAAGGCAATTCAAAGTGCTTTACAAAAAAACGAAAGACATTAAGAAAATGGCATTTAAAATCAGTCATTAAAAAGAAAAGATAATAAAATAAACATTAAAAGAAAAAATACATGGATAAAAGTTACAGTGCAGTTTAAGATGTAAATAGTTCAATTAAAAGCAGCGGCAAAAAGAAAAGTCTTTAGTCTGGTTTTAAAAGTAGTCAGAGTTGCAGCGGATCTGCAGTTTTCTGGGAGTTTGTTCCAGATATTTGGAGCATAATCACTGAACGCTGCTTTTCCATGTTTAGTTCTGACTCTGGGGACAGAAAGCTGACCACTCCCTGAAGACCTGAGAGATCTGGATGGTTCATAATTTATCAGTAGGTCAGAAATGTATTTTGGGCCCAAACCATTCAAAGCTTTATATACCAGCATCAGTATTTTGAAATCTATTCTTTGACATACAGGAAGCCAGTGTAAAGACTTCAGAACAGGAGTGATGTGATCCACTTTCTTAGTGTTAGTGAGGACTCGAGCAGCAGCGTTCTGAATTAGCTGCAGCTTTCTAATAGATTTTTTAGTGAGACCTGTAAAGACACCATTACAGTAGTCCAGTCTACTGAAGATAAAAGCATGGACAAGTTTTTCCAAATCCTGCTGTGACATTAGTCTTTTAATCCTAGATGTGTTATTTAGGTGATAGTAGGCTGATTTAGTAACTGTTTTAATGTGAATGTTGAAACTCAGGTCAGAGTCCATGACTACACCTAGATTTCTGGCTTTATCTGTTGTTTTGAACATTGCAGACTGAAGCTCAGCGCTAACTTTTATACGTTCTGCCTTGGCTCCAAAAACCATTACCTCAGTTTTATCTTTGTTTAATTGGAGAAAGTTCTGACACATCCAGTCATTGATTTGTTCAATGCACTTACTCAGTGTTTGAATTGGAGCATAGTCTCCTGGTGAAATTGTTATGTAAATTTGTGTGTCATCCGCATAGCTATGGTAACTTATTTTGTTGTTTTTCATTATCTGAGCCAGTGGTAGCATGTAGATGTTAAAGAGAAGAGGCCCCAAGATGGAGCCTTGACGTACCCCACATGTCATATTTGTCAACTCAGATGTGTATTTACCTATAGAAACAACGTTTTTTCTGTCCTTTAAGTAGGATTCAAACCAATTTAGAACTGTTTCCAAAACTCCCACCCAGTTTTCTAGTCGGTCGAGTAATATGTTGTGGTCAACAGTGTCAAACGCAGCACTGAGATCTAATAATACTAACACTGAAGTTCTGCCACTGTCTGTGTTTAAGTGGATGTCATTGAAGACCTTTACAAGAGTAGTCTCAGTGCTGTGGTTTGGACGAAAGCCTGACTGGAATACATCGAAACAACTATTTAAATGCAAGAAATTACTCAACTGTTAAAAAGAACTTTTTCAATGATTTTTACTAGAAATGGCAGGTTTGATATGGGCCTGTAATTGTTCATTACTGAAGCATCTAGATTATTCTTTTTTAAGAACGGTTTGATGACTGCAGTTTTCAGGGCCTGTGGAAAAATACCTGAGTGAAGAGATTTGTCTACTATATGAAGTAGATCTGAGGCCATGCAACGAAAAACATCTTTGGAATAATATCAAGGCAGCAGGAGGAGGATTTCAGAACTTGAATAATGTCCTCTAAGTTTTTATCATTAATCTGATGGAATTGTGTCATGGTGTTTGAATTGATATTAGGTGGACATAGGGACAACACATTTGCTGTACCTGATGCAGAGGCACTAACTGCTTGTCTGATTTTCTGAATTTTGTCAGTGAAAAAGGAGGAAAAATCATTGCACGCCCTGGTGGATAGAAATTCAGAGGCTACTGACACTGGGGGGTTAGTTAGTCTGTCGACGGTAGCAAACAAGGCACGTGCATTGTTTTTGTTTTTGGTAATGATGTCAGAGAGGAAAGACTGTTGTGCGTTTTTCAATTCCAAATTATAAAGGCCAAGTCTCTCTTTATAGATTTCAAAGTGAACCTGGAGATTTGTTTTTCGCCACCTACGTTCAGCTTTTCGACACTCTCTTTTTTCTGCTCTCACGGTCATGGCCTTTCTCCATGGAGATATTTTCTTCCCTGTCACTTCCTTTACCTTAGTTGGAGCAATGGCATCTATAACATTTTAAATTTTTGAATTAAAATGATCTACTAGCTCATTTACTGAGATGTTAGCAGGGGCAAGTGTGGAAGAAAAATTCTGAGTAAACATTTCCCTAGTATTTTCAGTTAAATATCGCTTTGTGGTTACCTCTTTTTGAACATTTTTGTGAACAGAAATAGAGCTCTCAAAGAAAACACAGGAATGATCAGAGAGTGCAACATCAGTCACCACAACCTTAGAGATATTCAGACCCTTTGAGATAATTAAATCCAGAGTGTGCCCCTTATTGTGCGTGGGCACATGCTGAGTCAGTCCATAGTTATCAAGAACACAAAACAGTTCTTTAGCCCCTCTGTCCTGGGGGTTGTCAACATGGATGTTAAAATCACCAATAATGACTAGACGGTCAAAGTCAATACACACTATAGACAGCAGTTCAGTAAAGTCATCAAAAAAGCTTGCACAGTATTTGGGTGGTCTATAGATATTTAGGAACAGAGCTCGAGAGGAGCATTTCAGCTGAAGGGCCACATATTCAAAAGAAGCAAAGTTCCCATAAGATGTCTTCCTGCATTGAAGGGAATCATTGAACAGAATAGCAACTCCACCCCCTTTCTTATGCATTCTTTCCTGACTCATAAAACTAAAGTTGGGAGGTGTTGATTCGATAAGAATAGCTGCACTGTTATTTTGTTCAATCCAAGTTTCCCTTAAAAACATAAAATCAAGATTGTGCTCAGTGATAAAATCATTGATTAAAAATGTTTTTCCTGCCAGAGACCTGACATTTAATAAAGCTAGTTTAAGTTTGTTAAATACACTATCAGTAAGATCTTTTGTGACAAGCTGTGGCTGACATGGAATCACTGCTAAATTTGATAAACTCACACAAACGTTTGAGCACTTCCTGTTTCTAAGCTGATTCACCGCTCTTAATCTATTACCTACCAACACAGATATCGGCAAAGCTACAGGCAGGCAGGGCCCAGGCATGTCCTGGAAAGAGTTGAGTGTGCCATACGCCCTTGAGCCTGGACCCAGCAGATATCAGTAAGAGTTTGTTGCGTTTTGTACACACACATCCTTATCAGGCTTCAGAGACTGCAGATGCTTTCTTGAAGGGAGGGGAGGTGGTTTACGTAGGCACAGTGATGGAGACGGGGGAGATGGTGCGGGGGTAAAGGACATGCTGCCAGGGGGGGGGAGGTGGTTGACGTAGGCACAGTGATGAAGACGGGGGAAATGGTGCGTGTCTCTGCAGTGATTTTGGTGGGCGTCGTTGAGGAGCGGGGGTAAAGGACATGCTGCCAACCCTGCGTATCGCCTTAGTTTGGTCTTTGATCTCCAGGAAGGAATCTGTGCCAACCCTCTGTATCTCCTTTGTGTGTTCAGCGATCTCCAGGAGGGTAGGCGAGGGTGAAAGGGTGAACGGAGAGTAGCGAGAGCTGTGGGGTGAAGCAAGAGTATCCTCAGAGGTGATAGGGGGGGGGTGAAGGGCGGTGGAGACTCCTCCATTTGTGTCCCATAATCAAGACATTCCTCAGGCGGGTGCAGTGATAGATTTTCAAGGTTTTCTGAGCGATGTGTTGTGTCTTTCTCTTGTTTTGGTTCCTCTTGTTGCTTGTCCTTGGCAGAGGGAACAGATTGATGACCTAGGGAGTTGAATACATTAGAGATAAACAATTTCACTCCTGATTTGTTCAGACAAACTCCATTTGCCTTAAAAAGATGTCTGCGGTCCCAGAAAAAGTTAAAGTTGTCAATATAATTGACAGAATGGTCAATACAGACAGTTGAAAGCCAGGTATTCAGTGCAAACAATCTGCTGAATCTCTCCACTCCTCTTTTGACTGGCGGTAGAGGGCCACTGATGAACACCTCTGCATTTAGAGAGCTGACAGTTTCCAACAAACATTTAAAGTCTTTTTTCAGCACTTCTGACTCTTGTTTCACAACATCATTTGCTCCAATGTGCAGTACCACATTCTTCACAGTCGGATGTTCAGCCCCAATATGCAGGATCTTCTCAGCCAAGTCAGAGACCATATCCTTGGGAAAACAGAGTACTTTGGTGTTGTTCTTACTACAAAGACCGTTTACATCTCTTACAGCAGAATCACCCACAATCAGAGTTTCAGGCCCAGTCGTTAGCTTTCCCTCTAGCCTTTTACTTTTGGAGTAGCTATTGGTCCTTACCCTGCTGTGTGAAGAGGACAGGTTATCCAGGTCATCAGAAAGAGATCTCCGGTTCTGTGTCAGCGGAGCGTATCTGTTCTGGATTGGCACACTCGGTGGTTTAGGAGGATTGTTTGTAGTTCTCCCTTTAGCAGCTGTCCACGGCTGTTTCCTAGTAAGAACAGGGGTTGAAGAGGCACTCTTCCTGGGTGATAACAATGCAGGCCAGCCGGTCGCATCACAGATTTCAGAGCGCTGGGCTCTGCCTGTTGTTCGTCCTCCCAAATCCCATGGAAATGATTTACTCTTCGGCCTTGCACCCAGAGAGTTCGAGGGAGGACTACCACTTGTAGATTTATTACCCGGTACACAGCCCTCCTGTTCCTTGGAATCCTTGTAGCTGCTAACTAGCTGTGAGTTAGCATGCCTTTGTCAATTCTTTTGCAACACTGGTAAAGTGGTGTCATTCCAACCTAGTCCATTCACTTCCACATTAACTTCCAACCGTTGCATTTTCATTTCCAACACGGCCACCTTCTGTAGAAGTTTGTGGAAGTCATCTGTAGAGAACGGAGGCATTTTGCTGCTAACTAGCTTAAGCTAAATAGCATGCAGTAGCCTACCAGGCTTTAGCTGTTGCTAGGCCATGCTACTGTAAGACTGAGGTCGTCCTAAAAATATTGAAATATGGCTGAAACCCTTCGTCTATTTACGAAGAATAACTGTCCCAGTGATAGGTTAATGTCCAGGAGCCGCTGCTCGAAGTTTTCAGAAAAGAAAAATAGAAAAACAGCATAAAAAAGTAAGCAGAGGCAAGAGCAAGCAGAAAAGCGTCTGCACTGTAAGAAGAAGGTAGGTAGATCAGTGATAGATGCAGAAGACATCCTGAAGTAAAGGTTTTTGTTGTCATTTGACTTCTATCTTATTTTTCCTTGCCTAGAGGATCTCATAAGTAAACATTGGCTTGTCTTACCCCACTCTCCCCCATACAAGTAAAAGTCCTCAATTAAAAATGGTACTCAAGTAAAAGTACAAAAGTATTGGCAGCAAAATATACTCTGTGTTAAGAATGTCACAAGGCTCAGGACCAAAACGCACAACACCAGAAACAGGTCAGATTAACAAAGTCTTTTAATTAAGGTCAAAACACAAAACGCTCACTTGGAGGATCAAAACAAAAACATCTACATGGACTATCAAAAATATACTTAACACGATCAAGGAATGACTGGCAGGCTTGACGAGACAAGACGAACAGGCACAGGACAAAGGGAGACGCAGACTAAATATACACACTCGGTAAGGGGACACAGGTGGCAACAATTAAGGGAGGGGCTGACAATCACACTGGAGGGAAAAACACACAAGGGCAGGAATGCTCTGAAACGAGAGGGAAAGGTTACTACAAAATACAACAGGAAATCACAAGACAAAGCAAAAGACAAAAGGACTGAACTAAATAAATTAACTTAACACAAATGTCTAGACACCACACTCTGCACTATAAGAACAAAAGTATAAGTACCATTTCCAGTATGGCCCATTTCAGATGTGTTAAAGATATCAATGCAATAATGTCAATGTTGCACTTGCTTAAGGTGGAGAACATTTTAATTACATGATAAACTGCTGGGTAGCTTCACCTATAATTAAGCAATCATACACGAGAGGCCGTTCTTGAACGTCATTATTGGTACGACAGTACTGCGGCAGGACCGAGGCGCTTGCGCCGAGGTCCGTACGCCTGTACTGGAGAACGGCCTCAAGTGTATGATTGCGATTCTATAACACAAACTATCATTGTAATCAACAATATCGTAAAATAATGTCATAATGTGGGCTAATTTGCTCCCAAACCTACGCTTTCTGCTTGAGTTAATCTCCGTCAGAAAGTAGTTCCTGAAAGTAGTTCCCACGGTAACGATAGCCGATCGAACACTCCTGCTACCCCGCTTACAGTTATTGATATAATTATAGTAAATAATATATTATTAACCAATTTATTGAAAACAATTTATTGAAAACAATTTATTGAATTAGGCTATTTAAATATCTGAGTAATCACTGTGTGGGATTTGCGGAACAAATCAAATCAGGCTGTCCCTGGTGCTGAAACATTTTGGGTTCAGAATGAAGGTGGATGTTCATGCTGCCATTAAAAGTGCAATTCTTGAAACAGCTCTCCATGAACTCCATGCCAGACTTTTTTGCAGGTGCTGCTGTGGTGTTCACGGGTAGGACTACGTTATAGGAAGAGCTTTCCTCCAGTGGCCGTTTCATGGCGTGTCCCGGACCGGCAAAAAGCGCGTTGCTCCACATCTTTCTGTTGTCTAGAGATGGAGCCCAGTAGCTGCGAAGCGATGACTCGTTTTTATGTCCGCTAACGGACATAATTTCTCTGGCCTCCAACCCTGCCTCCGCCAGCAACTGTATGCAGGTGCTTCTGACATTTTGTAGCTACCGATTTCCAACGAGAGACAATGTATAACCGTGTAACGGCTGTGTGTCGCTAAACGTCGCTATGGAAACCACACTATGTAGGCTCATGGAAGTAGTTTCGGTAGGCTAGTGGCGTGTGTAGGCCCCTGGATACTTTGTGATTAGGCACGTTCTATTTGACCGTTGTTTGATCGTGGAATCAAACACGCCTATTGACCAATCAGAGAGCTTGCTCAAACCTATGTGTTATAGAATAATACATAATGATTGTAACGGTCTGAGAAATGTTTATATTTGGATGTTCATGTGTGTACATTTGAGTGTAATTAGCTAGTTAATTAAAATATAGAGTATTATCTGAATAGCGAAATGTAGAATGGTTCATATTTGGGATGTGGTCGGTGAGTCGCATGACCACAGTCAGGTCATAAGGCATTGCCATGGCAACGCATGCCGTTGGCATAATTCTACAGGGTTCAAGAGGCACACACGGTAAATGTTTCTCTTTTGTGATATGTGTGTTAATATTTAGTGTGTGCTTTGATTTTGCTAATGTGTTAGGTGTTACGATTTAATGTAAACTTTCAACTGTTCATTTCTTATAGTTTACACGTTGTCTTCGGAGAATGAGAGCGAGAGGGAGAGAATAAACCGTCAAAAAGACATCAGTATGTTCGTGGCCTTATTTATTGGACCGGTGTAGCTACAATGATTTATAAGTTAATTTTTATTCTGTATTGTTAATCTATATCTCCAAAGTAGCTAGTAACTAAAGCTTAACCATGAATGTAGTGCAACGTAAAATAAAACAATTATTACAAAATGTAGTTAACTATAAGTATGAAGAAGCATAAAATGAAAATACTCAAGTGAAGTACATCAAAAAGTACATTACTGGAGTAAATGTACAAAGTTACATTGTACTACTGGCTGAAACAGTTGTAAAACCTGATGCAGTAAACGTTGGTAAAAGTTAGTGGTTATTCGGGGGATGTTTAATATTCCACAGTGAGCAGTTTTCCAGCAGCAGTGGATCGATCTCTCCATCTGTCTGGCTCTGTGTAAAACCAAGAGAGCGCGTCGTGTTTTCCTGCTTCCTCAACATTCCCATCCCGGAAGGTTTTGATTGATCCCGAACACTGTCGGATCATAAGCTCAGCATGCAGATGGGAATGAGAGGCACATTGTCACGGCCTGTCAATCACACGCACACACCAACACACACACATAGACTGTGAGCAGCTTACACACTTCATAGACTTGCCTTTTTCCTACATAAGAATAACCACAAGAATATTTAGTTCCCCCACTTTACCATCCACACACACAAATGCAGGCATACACACACACACACACGCATTGAGCGTGAGTCACACAATTAACCCATATCTCACGCACTCACTCCACACTTGCCTTTCCTCACGCTAAGTTTTCGTCCAAAATAAATGTATATAAAAATAAAATGAAGGTACAGCAAACAGAACGGTCTACGAAATGAGACTGTCTTCTGGCTTAGTTCAGTAAAGTTGGAACGATATTGGGAGATTCTGATTTCAGGGATCAATAACTCATGAACAAAACGTTATTCAGACACAAATGACGTCTCCTAAGTACCGTGGTAAGGTTGACACCGAACTACAATCACATGTTGATCAAAAAAAGCCAAAACGCGCCGTCCTCCGAGCTGGACAAATTACATTGGTCTCTATAGAGAACCGCAGTGACGCGTCCTAAAACCCGGAAGTAAGTTAGCATTTTTACCACTTCTGGTTCTTTCGATAAAAAGCAATGCAATTTCTCCATAGGATTTTGGAAAATAGCTCCAAATAAGGTCTGTGTTTGAAACAAATTGAAGAGACAGATCACGTTTTGTTCTACGACATTAAATACATCAGCAGTGACCCCGCTGGTGATTTTTGAAGAGTTGACGTGTCTGAAAAACGATGGTTGTTAACAAGTGGCTGAATAGGACTACAGAAGTTGTGGAGGACGTTTTACGTCATTACGCCGAACACGGAAACACTCCTCTAAGTTAGTTTCTGTTCTGCTAGAAAGCAAGTACCTGCCTCCTGCAAACTGTTCAAACAAACACTTCAACTTGTTCCATTTAGAATCTGTATGTTTGAATATGGATCTTAAGTCGGCGTGACGTTGAAGCAGCGACCCTGCTGTAGTTCCTTTATAGCATAACGTTAGCATTTTGCTTCTTGCGACTAGATTTATGATTCGAAAATTATAAAAGTAGGGTAGACATGTGGATATTATGGAGAAATTGCATTGCGTTTTTGACTAAGGAACCGGAAGGAGTTTACATCCGTTTTCTATCAACGGGGAGTACTTCAGGAAAGTCAACAGTTCTCCAGTGAAGGGGGGGAGTCTCCCTCCGCAGCCGGTTGGCGTAGTTTTGGCACAATTCCGTTGTACAGACCGACGTTAACAGCAGCCCTGTCTGTGCACACGGAGACCGACTCTGTCATACGCAAATGCGCTTTGTGACACAAGTGACGGTACGCATTTCAGATTACGCACATAACCTGCGTACTAGTTATGTGCACCCCTGTACTACAGCAAAAGTATTCTCCGTCGGGACTTCCTGCAACAACACCACACCGTTATCTTGATTCTGATTGGCCAGAATACATTATCAAAGATGTTCTATTGAGAAGACGATCACTACGTGACAAAAGTTTTCAAAACCGTTTCTGGTCTTCGGTATTTCCAGACAAGTGGCTACTGAAATCAATCTTACTAACTGCTGTCTGTGCAATTCTCGGCGCGAGTTGGCGGACTTTATTTTGCTTACTTTAACATCATTTTTCATGGTGGGGCTAAGCCATTTCTTGGTATGGGTGTGGCCTACCCCAGCCATTCCCTGGCGCTGCCACTGTTGGGATGTATGGGGCGGGCCATTCTGCACATGCGTTAAATGCGTTAAATATTTTAACGCAATTAATTCAAAAAATGAATTACCCCCGTTAACACGATAATTTTGACAGCATTAGTGGGTCTCAAATGTTTTGGTCACCATTTATGAGAATAAATGAAAAACATTTATGAAATACTATATGACAGTAAAACAAGAATACAGTTTAAAAGGTGGGTGATTTGTAAAATATCCATAAAGAAAAAGAAAATCTGTTTGCAGTGCTGTTTCATATGGGTGTTGAGAGATGTATCCATAAATTCATTTTGCCCTCAAAATGCACCAGGTTGATGCATTTAACTTCAATATTTAAAAAAAATATCTTCCCGGGGGAGCAAGCCCCCGGACCCTCCAAGAGGAGGTGAGGACCCCCCCTTATAAAATAACACTTTACCTCTGCTTACACCTTTATGCCATTTTATATGCCGTGAGCTGATTATCGAGCCTTCATTGTAAGAGTCGCGGGTACACTGTGTATGTGCATATTCCACTGTAGCGCCCGGTACATTAATGGGAAACCCTAGTTTCCAAGTTGAACTCAAATGTTGGCAGCCCTGCACACACTGTAGATATGTTCGTTGTTCTCGAGTCCAGGAGGAAGTTAAAAAGAGACAATGTAGTCCCGGAAAAGTTCAAATGGTACAGATGTAGCACTCCAGATAGGACTCACATGGGTGTGTCCCAGTCAAAAACCCAGCGGATCCCAGTGGCTGGGGGTGTTGCCAAATTGCTAGAGGGCGTTGCCAAAGTTCTCCATTTGTTCAATTACAGGATTGAACCATGAGATGGTGCTTCATTCACAAATACACAAAGACAACTGGGTGTTGTAGAACTTAGTCTGTTTGCAATGTTTGCAGCGCTGCAGTTGTGTTTGCTGAATACTGTAGCATTTAATCACTTATTTGTTATGGTTTTCACAGGCTACTATAATGAAAAAACATCAGTTTTGGATCAAATAAAGTATATAGTTTGCTTTATGCAGTATATTTTTTGTAATATTGTTGGGGTGTTTTTACACAGTAGTGAGAGTGAAAAACAGGATAGCACAGATTAATAAAATCAAAAATAAGATGAGCGATACAAATAATGAGAAACTATGAAATAAGAAATGAATAAAACTTAAATATAATTATCATATCATATATTCTAATGTATTGTATTATTAAGTAATATCATACATTAACCCTATTATAGCAGATGCCACATTGAATGGATGAACTCATGTATGCATCAATAATTACAACAGAGTATTTCTAAATACAAGTTGTAACAATACTTGTTGTGAAGAATAATCTTCTGGGATTCAATGCAG
>CADEHL010001114.1:342500-490713 GCA_902827135.1 Harpagifer antarcticus | reverse complement strand
AAGTTTTCATTCATCATTCTTAAAATAGGCATTTTCTACACCGAGAATAAAACGAAGGTCGGCCATGTTTTTTTTTCTGCAGGGAGAAATTTGAAGATCACGTGACATAGACGCCAGCCATTGGAATGAATGGTGAAAAAAACGTAGGGATCTTACAATTTCAGATGCGTTTTTGTAGAAATACTCCATCCTACGTTGTGGACCAACGTAGTTATTACATGTTTTTTGTGAGACTGGGTTGAGGTCACAGGGATGTCAAAGAGGAACAGGATGGCCAAATATGAATCAAATGTCAATTTGAGCCTTGGCAAACCCACAGCAATGAGGAAGCTCAGAGGGCCCCGACAACAGGTGATGCATCTCCAGCCCAGAAGAGTACTTTGAAATCCAGCTATATTGAGCCATATATGTCACCACAGGAGGGAGAAGTTGAATGTTATTCAAAAAACTGTGAGTAGCATATTGCATTTAAATATATAAATAATCCACAGATTAGTAGAAGAAGATAAAACATAGAACATTTAGCAGAATATTGTTGTAATGTTGAGAAGGAAAGAGATTACGAGTGATGTTGTTCCCCCACACAGAAAACTATTGTATCCACACAGCTTGCGAGGTCAAGATGATGGGTTTTCACCCAAATCATGAAGAGGAAAACCCGGTACTCGCCCAAGAGGGAGGGTCCTTACCAAGTCCTCCTGTTTACACCACCAGTTCAAGGGGCGAAGATACACCTGATGTGGAGCTGTTGAGACCTGAAAACAGAAACTCGATTCTGCTGTGGTGAAGTCTGGCTACAAAGGGAGGTGTTTCCGATAGGGTCGCTTGTCTCAAACCAGTGAAGAAGTCAACAAGAACCCAGCAGAACTAGAGAGTGACTGTTAGCGGGGAAAGTGACAGGGTGACAGAAACTGGCACAACATTTTCCAGCCAGCACATAGATAGACCCCGTCAGAGGACCGGGGCTCTGTTTAAAGGGAAACTTCATTATTATTGAATTGTAGTATTTTGTAGTAAAACAATTATGAAATCATACCACATAATTCATTTGTGCCCCCCTTCCACATAGAATCAAAGTGGGAAACCTATTCAAACTAATCTAAGTTGACATAAAAACTCAGATCACATATTTCCATAACAAATCTTTTTATAGTCAGTCTGAAGCTTCTGTTTTAAGGCATGAGCTGCAAACTAAATAAAATGAGACTAATTGAGAGCTGAGATGAAAGGTTGTTGTGTTTTTTACAGTTTCAAGAATCAGGCTTAATTTGTTTACGTTTGATTGATTTTGCTGACTTATAATTTGGTGCAGAAGGCAATATATCTCAATTTCAGTGAGGGGCCCAGCCCTTCATGTTCTTCTGTATGTAACTCTCTGTGAAAATAGTTTGAATGTTCCTTCTAGGCTAGAAGAAATATTATTTTGTCATGATGTGTTTGTTCAGCTGAACTCAACAGTGTCAGCCATGCCTCTTGTCCTAGTGCAATTAAACGCATTAGCAACACTAAGGTGTTGTTTTTGCAGCAACAATGACAAATAATACCACAACAGGAGCCATGACTAACTAACAGGACTGTAAACTATTCTTTGTGCCAATGACAGACTTTAGTGAATATGCATTTTACCATCAGAAAACGTATATCACACAATATTTTGTAGCCTTATGGGCACACCGATATTTTTGTTTACTAAATGCAAGGTTGAGAGATTTCCATGTCCTATGTTTCATGATAGGATAATCATTGTAATGTTAATTGAGCATTTTATGCTCAAAGGAGGGAATGTAATGATTATCAGAGAATTGATTTCGGTGACGTTGTATTTCATAAATAATAAAATGTTGTGTAGACAATAGGTCTCATAACAACAAAACCCTGGCATGCCAAAGCCTGGGCCTCCTAGAGGAGGGAGTGTCCAGTTTTAGATATTAGACAAATAGAAGTGGATGAATATGTCAGAGCTCTGAGTAATATTATCCAAGTTTTGTCGAGACACCAGACAACACCAGAAAGACTCCTGTTCGGCCAGGTGATTGGGTGAGGGTGAAAGTTCACAAAAGAAAGTGGGCTGATCCCCGGTGGTCGGAACCGTAAGAAGTTGTAACAAACTTCACACGCGCTCCGGTTTAAAGATAAAAAAGTAGCAAATTGGCACCACCTCACACATTGTCACCCTTCACTGGCAACTTCCAGAACATTCTCGGAAGTTAGGACTGAATTGGCAGAGCTGGAACAAAACAATAAATAAAAATAAGATCAAGAGACATTGAGATAGAAACAGCTCAAAAGACGAATTGTCTTTAGATTTTTATAGATTGTACACTAAAGTGAATACTATTT
The DNA here is from genome assembly GCA_902827135.1 of Harpagifer antarcticus. NCBI lineage: Eukaryota > Metazoa > Chordata > Actinopteri > Perciformes > Harpagiferidae > Harpagifer > Harpagifer antarcticus. The sequence goes on along the minus strand of CADEHL010001114.1, from coordinate 488,373 downwards.
TTTGTTTTACACCTGTAAAAATAGTCCAACGTTATTTTTTTACTCATAATTTTAAATTCTGTAACTGATAAAATAGATGAAATGTCAATAACAAAGCCGAAGCAATTGTGGGGTCACCTAGGGATAAGAGTGAGAATAGCATTGTTAATTGTGTTCATTACAATTGGCGCCTTTCTGGTTGGATGGGGAGTACAATATCATGAACAACATGAATCCATTTCAGTCAGACAACTCATGTGTTTCTATTAGAAGCAGCATATAGTTGAGTTTGGCGACTAGGCTCGGGCATCATCACTCCATAGATATACATAGCACGATGAGTGATGATTAAATAACTAACCCCCCCCCGAGTCTACAGGTGGAAGCTGGGGTGGTGGTGGGGGCAGTCAAGCAGCAGCGACGTAGAGGTAGCTGCAGCAATAGCAGCAGCAAGCAATGCATGGAGAGGTATCTGGCAGGTTAAATAGAGCGGCATATTAAGGAGACTCTGTTTGGTTGGTTGTAGAGTGGCAAGGGGCATTATGTATGAATGCAGCATAAGTGCTCGAGTTGACTGCCTGACCTAGCTCGCAGGCTTCGCCCCATTCGTGCACTCATAGAAAATGCCAACATCACTAGCAAAACTCCAGCTGTGTTTCAGAGACTTTCACTTATCCCCAGAGTCAAAGATCAGCTGAGCAACAAGAGGAGGATTTAGAAATACTCGTTCCCAAAGGTGAGGCGGTTATAATCAAGATGATTCACCCCCCCCCTATATGCAGATCTTGTACCAAATGATGAGATGGGTTAAGTGATGAGGATTTACAAATTATGAGAATCTCCAAAATACACTGGATCCATGTTTCAGCCTGTAGAAGAAACACCCCCTGCTAAGTCTATGGACAACCGACTGGTGACCTATCTGAGCACAATAATTGTACAAAAAGTGTTTGCAGTTGAAACAGGGTACTAACCCACGAGGACAGTTGTGTATGCACAAACTGTTAGAGCTTAGAGATATTGGACCCCAAAGCAAAAGACTTGGAGAGAGAGATGGTCAAAAACAAAAAGTTTATTTTAAGCAGAGGCACAGTAAACGGTAGTGATGTTACGTATTGCGCCGAGGCTTCGGAGCGTGTGTCGAGTAATCCCCGAAGCTTTTTGTGAAGCATGTACCGAGGCTTGTATCGTTTTGAGCCAGTGACGTCACCGATGACAAACGAAGCCTCGCTGCCTGTCGATACCACGTGACTGCTTCAGGAAGTGATTCAGATCGGTTGAACCGTTGAACCACAACGCTCATAATACCTATGGATGTATAATAAGAACCATATTACCCCTCCTGTACCCCGGCCCGGTGACACGATGGAATCAAGAGAGCTCAGAACATGTCAAGTATAAATAGATACAAGCATAAATAAATGTAGGAATAAAAACATCAATAAATACAGGAATACATATCTTGCAGTGTTTTCAGGGAGCTTTAGTGTGTGTGCTGTGGCTCAGCTGGAAAGCAGTTGACTCATGACCGCAGGGTCCCTGGTTCAACGACTGAACAATACGTCTTTTTTGTTGTTTATAAAAGCTACAGCTAAATGAGATAATGTAGTTAATAAATGTTTTCTTTGATATGGTTTAGCCTTTCTCAGGCTACAACATGGTTAAGTTTACGAATATTATTAAGGAATACAAATCCCTCTTTGCAATGTTTACCAGCCTCCTTAGGCTTTTCAATCACAATCATTAAACTGTAATAAATACAATATTGTTAACATGAAAATATGATTTAATGTTCGTTGTTTAGAGTTATTCTAAGGCTTTACTCATTGGGAACTCGGTATGAGAGAGCACACTGTTGAGATGTCCAATCTGCCTGTTTTACACACTTTGACCAACAGGGGGTTTGTGTTCAAATGAAGCCCATGATGAAGCCTCATGAGATGAACCCTTTTGCGAACCAATTGGCTGGAAAGCTTCATAAGGCTTCATCTCTCCATCCAGTAAACGGCAGTGGAGGCAGGAAGCTGGCTGGCACGGAGACGTCAGGAACAGGAGGCAAAAATCCAGGCAAAGAGATCACAGGGACGAGTAGAGCAGCGAGACACACCGGAGAGTCGAACACAAAGGAATTATCTGGCAGGGAAGTGGCAAGAGGGCCGGGCTTTTATGTCAACAGGTGAAGAGGTGAGTGGAAACAGGTGTGCCTCGTCTGCTACTGGGAGGAGCCAGCCAACTCCCTGTCACACACCAGCCCTGCAGAGGAAAACAGAGAAGGGAGGGGGGGCGACAGAAGAAAACACAAAACAAACACCCAACAAAACCAAAACTAAACAGAATCATCACACAAACTCTATGGACAAAAATCCCCAGCATATTGTGTTGACATTGCTCAAATGTACCCAGTTGTAAAAAGGTATAATATTCCACCGGCCTTTACGCCTTATCAGGGACTCTATGACTGCATTATAAAAGTGTGACGACCCCTCCACACCACGTGGGGTGCCGTCTGGTTGTGGGTGTACTTTGTGGGTGTTCACAGGTTCATGGGGATGAGTCGCACCTGTGGGAGGATACCTGCCTGATGAGCTGCACCTGGAAGGAAAGGAATATAGGAGGAGCCCAGCCGTTACGTCGCGCGATCTCCTCTGGACACTTTTCCTGTGCCAGCGTCAGGGACCTGTTGCTGGATCCTGTTTGTGTTAAATAAATGAACATTATATCATACCCCTCGTCTCGCCTCCCCGCTTTATGTTGCAGCCCAGGAGCCGGGTTGTAACATATGGGGGCTCGTTGCTTTGGACCTGGGAAACGTGTGCGAACTGGATGTCCGTTGTGGGGACGGATTTCGCGCAGTTGCTGTTGTCATTGTGTGCAGCTGATTGGTTGGGAGTAGCGTTACGGGGGTGAGTGTTTTGCAGATGTACAGAGATTGTGTGGCAGCGAGTACAAGCACAGTATCGTTAGTTACCGTGGTATCTGTCCCTGTTCGGTTTAGTACGGTCTTCCTTGAAGGTCGTAGGGGGGGCTGTTAGTGCGGTGTGAAAGTGGTTAGAGCTATTAGTTCGGGAGCACGCCGAGGCTGCAGGTGGAGTTGCCGGGTTGCTGGTCGCTTCGCCGAGCTTACGGTATTAAGTGCATAAGTACCCGCCATAACTAGCACCTGAAGACTAGCGGGGAGTTTAGCCAGTTACTGTGAGGCAGTTAGAGGGACAGGCTGCGGTAGCGTGTATGCTGTGTAGTAGCATGAGCGTGCCACACAGTGTTGTCATGATGGAGAGTGTGGAGGAGTTTGTGAGAGCGCCTACAGAGGAACTACTGGAGGGCTTCACACGTGAGCAGCTGATCGGGTTGCTGAACATTTCCGCTTGGATGTTGGGGATAAGAGGATGAAGGAAAACATAAGAGGAATTGTTAGGGTAAATCTGTTCGAGTTAGGTGTTTTCAAAGGGGGACAAATTACTGTTGATTCAGGCAGAGACAGTATCAAGGTGTCTGGCTCCCGTGATACAGACCTGACTTTTGAACAAAGAGAGAGACTGTTAATGTTACAGGTAGAAATTAAAAGGCTGGAGTTAGAGGAGCGGAGGTTGAGTTTACCTGCTGGGGGTGCAAGTCAGGCCCCTAATGTCTCTGATAGAGCTACTCCATTTGACGTTGCCGGAAATCTGCGAGTTGTGCCTCAGTTTAATGAGATCCGGAAACATTTTTCTCCTTGTTTGAGCGTGTGGCTGAGAGCAGAGAGTGGTCAGATGCTAATGGAACCTTATTGCTGCAGTGTGTGCTAACCGGTAGGGCCCAGGAAGCTTATTCAGCTTTAACGTGGCGGATAGCAAAGTGTATCTGATGGTTAAAACTGAGGTGTTGAAGGCTTACGAGTTGGTCCCTGAGGCCTATCGACAGAAGTTTCGGTCCTGGGATGTCTGACAGGCAGACACATGTTGAGTTTGCCAGGGATCTGGTTACTTTTTCGGTAGGTGGTGTAACTCCTTGAAAGTGGATATGTATGTCGCAGTATGTGAGTTGATGGTGTTGGAGCAATTTAAAAATTCTGTACCCAGCCACATTGCGGTTTAATCAGCGAGCGTAAAGTGAAGACTGCTGCAGAGGCTGCTGCTCTGGCAGATGATTATGTGCTAACGCACAGGGGCGGTCACGACTTCAGGGTCCAGGATGAAGGGGGTATGTATCGTGCAGGGAGATGGGAAGAGAAAACAAATCCGCACTGGGGTGAGCGTGGTATGTGAGGTCAGCCACAGGGTAATTCGGAAATCTGTCATTACTGCAGGGAGAGACGGCACTGGAAGGCTGACTGTCCAAAAGCTAAGGCCAAAAGGGGGAACTGTGTAGGCCAGTTTAACTCTGCTGCTTGTGCTGTGTCTGTGGTGCCGTTACCTGTCATCTCTCCCTGTCAGCAGATTAATGAGCCATGCGGGTGGAAGGACCCAGTGTTTTCTGCATTTGTGTCAACCGGATACGTGTCATTGGTGGGAAGTGATATCAGCGTGCTGGTAAAGATTTTGAGAGACACTGCGTCGTATGACTCATACATTCTGAGCTCTGTATTACCGTTTTCGGACAAATCTGGAACTGGGGATTTTGTCCGGATGAGAGGTATGGGAATGAATGTTGTGCCTGTTCCTCTGCATTCTGTTGTGCTTAACTCAGGTCTGGTGCAGGGTGAGGTCGCCATGGGCGTCCGTCCTGTAATGCCAATTGGTGGTGTGGATGTTATCCTGGGTAACGGCCTGGCTGGCAGCCGTGTGTGGGCTGAGGGTCCACCGCCTACCATGCAGTCATCTTCACCCACTGTGACTGGCAGAGGAGAATGTCAAGTGCTCTCCTGCAGTGTTGGTGGCTTGTTCTGTGAGCCGTGCACAGGAGGAATCTGAGCAGGGGGAAGAGGTCAGTGTGACAGATTCTGTGGTTATTCCTGACTTGTTGTTGTCGGTATCCCGCAGTGAGTTGGTGATGGAGCAGAAAGCGGATGTCTCCCTCAGTCCTTTTTTTGAGGCGGTTCTCTCCACCGGGGATGGAAGTGGTGTCACCAGGGCTTGTCAGCTGCAAGGGGGATTGCTGGTCAGAAAGTGGTGGTCACGTGGGAAAAGCTTAATTGGTGGGCCAGTGTATCAGATTGTGGTTCCTGTTAGGTTTCGGGAGGAGATCCTCAGAAAAGCGCATGGGCAGTCGGGACATCTGGGTGTCCGTAAAACATGTGGTTACCTGTTGCGGTATTTCTTTTGGCCTGGTTTGAGGAGAGATGTGTCTCGGCATGTTGGGTCATGTCACGCATGTCGGACGGGTGGGGCAGTTCGGCAGCGACCTGGGGGTCAGGTCTTGGGTTTGTTGTCTGGGTTGCAGTTTCTGGAGGGACATTCCGGGTTCTTCCAGGTGCAGGGTCAGGGGACTGGCCAGAGTGGTCGTCTGTCCACGCCGGAATGTCGGAGAGGAGCTCCTGGCTATTTGGGTACTAACGGTGTTCTTAGGGGAACTCCTTTCTTATGGGGGGGGGGGGGTGACGACCCCTCCACACCACGTGGGGTGCCGTCTGGTTGTGGGTGTACTTTGTGGGTGTTCACAGGTTCATGGGGATGAGTCGCACCTGTGGGAGGATACCTGCCTGATGAGCTGCACCTGGAAGGAAAGGAATATAGGAGGAGCCCAGCCGTTACGTCGCGCGATCTCCTCTGGACACTTTTCCTGTGCCAGCGTCAGGGACCTGTTGCTGGATCCTGTTGTTTGTGTTAAATAAATGAACATTATATCATACCCCTCGTCTCGCCTCCCCGCTTTATGTTGCAGCCCAGGAGCCAGGTTGTAACAAAAGACCACCCAAAAGGTACTGAAGTAGGAACTCGTAGGTGGTGCGATTCTACATCTGAGGAGTTCTTTTCCAAAACGCGATAAACGCCAAATTGAAAAAAATTGAGTTTGTCGTGCCATTTTGCTGTGTACTGAACCTATTCACTGCTCTATCAAGTTTCATGCCAAATCGCTATATATCCTTGTTTAAAATGTACGGCAAGATGCAGTTCCTTTCCAAACCGCGATAAACGCCGAACCTATTTTGAGCCTAAACGCGATATATCCTCTCTACCAATCAGAATTCGGTGAGCGTTCTATGCAATACAACAGGGCGGCGCTCTGAGTCGAGGTTTGTTTATGTTCATTCAGTCTTCGAAATATGTCTTTAAACCGTTGTAACACCTTTGATGGCCTGGATGAGCCTGTGAGACCTACACCTGGGGGTAGAAAACGTCGACTGGACAAAGAAAACCACAAAAAACAACAACAAAAGAAGGTCCGTCACTCGGGTGGCGCGTTAATACCGACTGTGGGATGTCAACACAAAGCTGCTGCGAAAGGTTTCTGTCAGGCCGAGAAGCTGTCACCGGACGACCTGATGATGAACTTCAACCATTTGTATGGAAAACCAAACAAGGTTGACCAGGACCGGGCTATACTTCATCTCCTGGACATCACGCAAGTGAAAAGGAAGCGTCCGAAAGTTCAGGATGTAAACAAACAAAAAGACCGGAACGTATCTGTCAAGTACAATCTCTTGTGCAACAGTCACCCAGAGAAGGTTCCCGTTTGCAAGGCGACCTTCATTAAAGTGTTTGGTGAGTACAACTTTCGTTTCAGGCCTGAGGATTTTTTTTACGTTACTTGTATTGTTGTTGTTAGCATCTGGTGCTAGCTAGCTGCGCTAAAGTATATAAGGTGGAGGGAGAGTCCTCTCCTGTCAGACTGAGAGACTGATAACCTCAGCTCAGGTGAGGTACAAGGACTCTGAGTGTTTAGATAGTTAACTTCGTCTAAGTTATCTCAGTGAGTCTCAAACGGTTTGGTCACCATTTATGTAAACACATATTTCCATTTGAGGGGGGAGTGATTAGTAAAATATGCATGAATAATAAAAAAAACATGCTTCTTTGCTTCTGCATCAAAGAGGAACAGGGGGAGAGGAGGGAGACAGGAGAGGCTGGTTCAGGAGCACAGACACACTCACAACTATAAATGAACCAAAAAACAATAAATAAACAAGTTTCAATGTTTTTTCAATATTGGATATGGTATTTCTTGTTATGGCCATGTTTTTATGATTATTGAAATGTATACAGTTATGTTTCATATGGGTGGCCTGGCTGGGTGTATAATTCCCGGCCTGACTTATTGTCCCAGTCCGGCCCTGCCTACTGATGTCATTGCTATAGAGCAGGGCGGAAGGTGTGTGTGTGTGGTTGTTGTGTGTGTGTGTGTGTGTGTGTGTGTGTGTAATAAAAACTGTAGGGCGTCTGTAAAGACGAGAGAGAGAGATAGTAAGGCTTGTAGGTCTGTGAAGAGGAGAGAGAGAGATGTAAGGCTGTAGGTCTGTAAAGAGGAGAGAGAGAGATAGTAAGGACTGTAGGTTCTGTGAAGAGGAGAAGGGCGGTAGTAAGGCTGTAGGTCTGTGAAGAGGAGAAGGGGGGTAGTAATGCTGTAGGTCTGTGAAGAGGAGAGAGAGAGATAGTAAGGCAGTAGGTCTGTGAAGAGGAGAGAGAGAAGATAGTAAGGGCTGTAGGTCTGTGAAGAGGAGAGAGAGAGGTAGTAAGGCTGTAGGTCTGTGAAGAGGAGAGAGAGAGATAGTAAGGCTGTAGGTCTGTGAGAGGAGAGAGAGAGATAGTAAGGCTGTAGGTCTTTGAAGAGGAGAAGGGCGGTAGTAGGCTGTAGGTCTGTGAGAGGAGAAGGGGGTAGTAGGCTGTAGGTCTGTGAAGATGAGATAGAGAGAGATAGTAAGGCAGTAGGGTCTGTGAAGAGGAGAGAGAGAGATAGTAAGGCGTGTAGGTCTGTGAAGAGGAGAGAGAGAGATAGTAAGGCTGTAGGGTCCTGTGAAGAGGAGAGAGAGAGATAGTAAGAGCTGTAGGTCTGTGAATAGGAGAGAGAGAGATAGTAAGGCTGTAGGTCGTGAAGAGGAGAGAGAGAGGCTGTAGATCGTCTGTAAAGAGGAGGGGGAGAAGAGGCTGTAGAGAGAGAGATGTGTGTGAAAGGTGATGTTAAGCAAAAAGAGTTCCTAACCCCTGCTAAGGAGAAAACTGGAATGGTAATAGCAAGTTAGTTATGTGTAATTCTGTTTATTTCATACTGGCTTCAATCAATGCATATGACAATCTAAATAATTTACTTTCACAGGCATTAGCAAAGACCGTGTGTCCCGGGTGGCTCAATATTATGCTGAGACTGCTGAAGCTCGCCCAGAGAGAAGAGGTGGTTGCACGGCACAGTGAGGAGCAGGCAAGGAGAAGGCAACTCATTGTTGAGCACGTTCCAATCCTTTACCTGCAGGGCCAGCCATTATGGGGCGGAGAGGAGCACCAGGCCGCAAGTTATCTCCCCAGTGACCTGAATGTGCGGAAGATGCATGAGCTCTTGAGGCTCAGAACCCATGCTCAGACCAGCTACTCCCTCTATTATGTCAGTGTTCTCCAATGATTTCAATCTTGGCTTTGGTCACCCAGCCACAGATGCATGTGCTGATTGTGCCAAGTACAAGCTCAGGATTGCAGATCCCAAACCTAGCTGAGACAGAGAAGAGGATGGAATCTGCATCATTCATCTTGCATCGCCGCAGAGCGCGGGTCTTTTATGACCTGTTAGGCAGGGTTGCCGAAGGTCATGTGACCCTCTGTTTTGACATGATGCAAAACTTGGTCCTTTCCAAAAACCCCAATAGGACAGGCCTATTACTCGCGGCAGATGTATCTGTACCTGTTTGGTGTGGTTGTGCACCACGGAGAGAACAGTTACCAGGCAAAAGATGATGTCCATCTGTATGTGTGGCAGGAGAATGAGGGTAGCAAAGACAGCAATATGATTGCTTCTGCGCTGAGTGACTGCCTCAAGCTTCGACTTCAAGACAAAGTCGGCAGATCCAGGAGGCTTCGGCTGTTCAGCGACTCTTGTTTTGGGCAGAACAAGAACATCAGCATGGTGTCCATGCTGATGGAACTTCGACAGCTTTTTTCCAACCTTAGCATAGAGCACACCTTTCCAGTAAGGGGCCACAGTTATCTCCCTGCAGACCGAAGTCTTTGGCAGAATTGAGCAGAAGATCCGGAAAATGGACACAATTCTGCTACCACAGGAATACCATGCCATCCTGCAGCAATTCGGCCATGTTCACGTTTATGGCAAAGACTGGGAGGCGTTTGATTATAGGTCAGCCGCAAAGTGTGTGTTAAGGCTCAGAGGAGCTTTAAAATCAGTGAAGCACGCATGCTTGACTTGAGTACCAACAAGGTTGGTTTAAAGACGTCTTACAATGGGGAGTATTGTTTCCATAGTGTATTAAAGCGGGGCAAGCGGTGGGCTGACCTGAAGCCTGAGTTACTTCCAAAGCAGACTTCTGTGAAGGCCGCAAAGAAGCTAGATGTGCTGGCACTATTAGGAGCAATAGGTGTGTCTGATGTGGTGAGGGCTTTTTTATGATGATGCCCTGTATCAGGTGACTGACAATGCAGGCCAGAGTGATGAAGATGCAGAGTGATCCATGCGCTCACTCTCTCTCCACACACACACACACACACACACACACACACACCACACACACACACACACACACACACACACACGCACACACACAATGTGATTTGTTTTATGTATAGTGGACAATGGTCCTACTTTTTACGGATTCAACACTTTACTGAATGCCTTATTGAATGTATTACTGAATTACTTGCCTATTGAATATCGTTATCATTACTTTTTACGGGTTCGACACTTTACTGAATGCCTTATTGAATGTATTACTGAATTACTTGCATATTGAATATCGTTATCATTACTTTTTACGGGTTCGACACTTTACTGAATGCCTTATTGAATGTATTACTGAATTACTTGCATATTGAATATCGTTATCATTACTTTTTTACGGGTTCGGCACTGAATGACTATTGGCCTAAATGTGTTACTAAATGATTTGAATGTATTTTTAACATTGTTGAAATAGTGGTATTTGTATGTGTTATATATTGTTAGAAATTGGACAATATTGAAATGTGAAATTGCAAATATTTATTTTATTTTACTATTTAGTTTATGTTACTATTTATTTCATTTGGGTTTTATTTATTTCATGTATTTGCACTTATTTGATTTATATTCATTTATAGTATGAGTCCCTTATATCATATGTTGCATGTTCTCGTTTCAAAAACATAAACCATCAATAAAAAAAAAATGCACTGATTTATAACGTTTTGAAAAAAAATGTATGGATTTATAGCGTTTTGAAAAAAATTGATGGATTTATAGCGTTTTGAAAAAAATAAAATAAAAACTTTGATTTAAATCAAAAATATTGTTGTTTGATTTAATAATCATTGTTCAATATGTTCAGACTGAGCCAACAAACCATTTTAACAGGATACATTTTATATTAACAAAATGTGTGGTTCTAGGTAAAAATGTCATTTTACTGAAAAACTATTCAAATGGATATATAGCGTTTTGGAAAAGAACTCCTCATCTGCTGTGGCCCGACCAGGATTTTCTCCCAGGAATAACTATGCCCAATATGCAGGTATCCCAGAGCAGATGTTTGGTGGTACTAAAACCAGGGGTTAAAGTGGTTTGAATTTCTTGCAGGTACTATAATGGCTACCCCCCAACCCCCGACCTTCATTGGTTCATATTGTTCTCCTCCCGCCCCCAGCTTCATGCATCCCTGAACACAAACTTCACATTTATAATGCCTTTATGGTGTAGAAATTAGAAACACTTGGACTTTCCGGTTTAACACATGAGGCGATAAGCGGCTAAGAAGAGGAGCTCCCGGCCAAATAAGTTAAAAAAGGAGAAAAACCCCGATAAATGTGATTCGAAGTTGGAAGAATAGGTCATGAGCAAATTAGTAATAAGAAATGGAACGGAGAAAAAGACGAAAGCCGAAAAACAGCTGGGAGAGATGCAGGTCCAGACGGAACACAGTCAGCCGCTAATGGCTAACGCTATAGCTAGCAACGACGAGCAACCTAGCTGGGGTGTCGGCGCTGCAGACTTCCTTAGATGCCATGCGGGATAAACTCGAGAAAGCCCAGCACAACATGGATGCTAAACTGGATCAAATGGCAGCCGGATGGAAGAAAATCTAAGAGGAGTACGTGAAGAAATGGGACAACTGAGAGAACATATGGACAAACACGAGAAGATATGAAGCAAGGGCTTGATAGCTTCAGAGAGGAAACAAATAGAAAATTCGAGACCGCTGAGGCGGAGATGCGGGCCCAAAAGAAGGATATGGAGATCCTAGAAGAGCGTACGGCTGGGGTCGAGGAGTGGGAGTACCGACGTCCAGGACATTATTATGGCCTCTCTTGAACAACAAACCAAGCTCCAAGATAAGCTGTCCAACATAGAAGGGAGGTCGAGAAGAAATAATATACGAATCTGGGGGTTGAAGGAGGGAATAGAGGGAGACTCGGTCTCCGAGTACGTCGACAGGTTCATTCACAAGGAGCTGGGAATGTCGGAGGATATTAAATTGGAGATTCAAACGGCGCACAGGCACCTGCTCCAAAACCCACAACCAGACAAACCCCCAAGAGCCATTATTGTCAACTTCTTGAGGTTCGAGGTCAAGGAGAACGTCATTAAGACGGCCTGGCGAACGAAGATGGAAGTGAAGGGACGGAGAGTGACATTCGACCAAGATTATTCTTCTGATGGTGGCGGTTAAACGTCGGAAATATGCGGGGCTCAAGAGAATTCTCAAAGATAAGGGGTTTCGTTTTCAATCTCCAATGGACACACTGAGGGTTTACTGGAACGAAGGAACAATAGTGTATAAGAGTGCTCAGGACGCGGCGAGGGCGATGCGGCAGAGAGGCTGGCAGGTGCCGGACCCGGGAGTAGAGAGACCTACGCTGCTGCAGAGACTGGAGGCAGCGCGCAAGTGGACCAGACTTCGGAGACGAGAGCGGGGAGACAACAACGAGATGGGAGTGAGGGAAGACCGGCACCGTATCGAGGGTGTTGATGAGTAGTCTATGAGGGAACAAGATACGGCGTTTGAAAAGACAGAAGGATGAGAGGTGACGGGCCACGGCGATCAGAAAGGACAGAGCACAGACACAAACAGATTTAACCAAATTACTTATAATTTAAATGCTATAGCCTTTTATTATGTGCCCCGAAAAGACCTTTGAAACACTGCAGTGGGTGAGTAAGAAGTATTGTTATATGTTTTTATAAAAGGACATGTATGCAGGCTGGGGAATTATTTATCTATAACATTTTACGATTTGATCCGGACTAATTTAAAGAAGTGCTAATTCACTAGAAACATAGAATCACCTCCATCGCCAATACAGAGACCAGGGGTTTAAAGACTATATGGAAAATGTTCACAAAGTTCCGGCCGGGAGCTCCGGAGTTTAAACCACACGCTGGACAATTATAGTGAGCTTGGGAGATCAGCCACAGGAGAGATCTCCGCCACTAGGGGGGGCCCTCTCACTAGGAGAGGCCTTACCTTCCACCCACCAGCGGGGGAAAGGGGGATATCTTTGAAACCCCCGAAAACCTTGGAAGACCAAGTTCTGGTGTTAATTTGTATTTGTTTAGCTTAGCGGTTGCTGCTACTATATATATTGTGTTTTGTGACATGGAGGGGAACGAAAAGATGCTTTGAAGGGAAATATAATGCAACGTAGGGGAATCAAAATGGTGTCGTTAAATGTCAATGGTTTGAACAATCCGATTAAAAGGGGGAAAGTATTAACCAAATTTAGAAAGGAGGAGATGCAGGTTATCTTATTACAAGAAACTCATCTATCAGTACAAGAACATGAAAAACTGAAAAGGTATGGATATAACAACACATTTTATAGTTCATTTAAACAAGGTAGGAGAGGGGTGGCTACACTAATTGGGAACTCAGTAAAATTTGAAATAAACAAAGAAATATATGACAGAGAGGGGAGGTATGTGGTGATCAAGGGGAAAATGGAAGGACAAATGGTTACACTAATTAATGTTTACGCCCCACCGGACAGCGATAAGACTTTTTTTAAGGAATTGTTTGATATCATAGCTGTGGAAATGGAAGGAATCCTGATTTGCGGGGGGGGACTTCAATGTGGTACTAAACTATGATTTAGATACAACAAGTACAAGGAAGGCTAGGACGCATATTGTCAGATACATGAACATACAACTGAAGGAACTAGGAATCACAGATATATGGAGAGATATACACACACTAGATAGAGACTACACACACTACTCACACGCACACTCAGTCTATTCTAGGATAGATTACTTTTTTATGTCAAAGGGAGATAAATATAGAGTAGAAGACTGTAGAATAGGTGTTACAGACCTGTCTGACCATAGTGCAATATATCTAACATTGAATCTAAATGGTAGGAAGAAGAACACCGTCTGGAGATTGAATGTGGGTCTATTAAACAATAAGGGGTTAGTGGAAGAAATAAAGAGAGAGATAATCAGATATAAGGAGGAAAATGATAATGGGGAAGTAGACCCAACAATTCTGTGGGTTGCACTAAAGGCAGTATTAAGGGGGAAACTAATAGCACAAACGGCACACCTTAAGAGAACCAGACTGGAACTCTATCAAAATTTAACTGGGCAACTAAAAGAATTAGAGAGGCAACATAAAAATACAAATGACCCAGAGACACTTAGGAAGGTTAAGGACATTAGAGGGAAGATAGAAAATATATTATTAATAGAGGTAGAGAAGAAAGCTAGGTTTGTAAAGCAGGCATATTATGAAGGGGGGCCCAAAGCAAATAGATTATTGGCTAGAAAGATAAGGGCACAACAAACATTAAACACTATACATAAGATTAGGAATCCTAAAACCAATGAGTTACTAAGAGAGCCGGAGGACATAGAGAGAGCATTTGAGGATTATTATAGGACACTATACGCACAACCAACTGCAGCAGAGGAAGAGAGTATGAAGGCATTTTTAGAGGGGCTGGACCTACCATCGATAGGAGAAGAACAGAATAGGTTATTGAACTCAGATATTACAGAAAAAGAGATGGGGGATGCAATTAGTAGAATGAAAAATAGCAAGTCACCAGGCAGCGACGGGCTGCCATCCGAATTTTACAAGATATTCAAATCGGAATTAAGCCCCTTACTGTGGGCATCATTTAACTATACTATGAAAGAGAACAAAACTCCCCCGTCATGGAAAGAGGCTATCATTACTACAATTCCCAAGGAAGGCAAGGATAAAGAATTATGTAGTAGCTTTAGACCAATATCCATACTTAATGTAGACTACAAGATGTATACGTCCATCATTTCGAAAAGATTTGAGACATTCATGCCCGACATTATAGATGAGGACCAGACTGGTTTTATTAGAGGGAGACAGACACAAGATAATATAAGGAAAACAATTCATATAGTGGAGGAGGCCCAAAGGAGGGGAGACAGTGCAATTTTAGTGAGTATAGATGCAGAAAAAGCTTTTGATAGTGTGAACTGGGTCTATTTGTATAATGTCTTAGAAAAGTTTGGATTTAATGAAAAGTCAATCAAATGTATAAAATCATTGTATCATGAACCAACAGCTAGAGTGAAAGTGAACGGTAGTCTGACGGATCGGATTAAATTAGAGAGGTCGACAAGACAGGGCTGCTGTCTCTCCCCAACACTTTTTGATATCTTCATCGAACCATTGGCCCAAGCAATTAGACAGAACCAGAATATAAAGGGGGTTGAGGCAGGAGGTTTAGAACACAAATTGGGACTATTTGCGGACGACTTGATAGCATATATGGGGCAACCAGACGTGGGCTTCCCGATACTGATGGATTTACTGGAGGAATATGGACAATACTCGGGGTACAAACTAAACGTGACAAAGACACAGATTTTAGCACTAAACTACACACCAACACCAGAGATCAAAGACAAATACAGAATTAGATGGGACATGGATACAATTACATATTTAGGGGTTAACATCACAAAAGGATTAGACAAATTATACAATGCAAATTATACGCAGATCAATCAGAATATCAAGAGGGATTTATGTAGGTGGACAATACAGAAATTAGAAACACTTGACAATATGTATAGTCAATTATTTATTTTCAATTGTGCATACAACTTGTGTCAAAACTTAACAGACCATTAGCAAGGCATGTTGAGGGAGGTAAACTACACACTTTTCCACATTTTCCACAGAGGGCTGAAGTAGCTCTCCTCTTCTGTGTACCGGCGAGCCATGCAGCTTGTTGAGTGGGCTGCTCTTCTTCCTTTGCCCAGCCAGGTCTTCACATAAGGCAGTGGATCCCACTGTCTGCATGGTGGTCCCACAGAGCGGATGAAGAGGAGATTTGCTGCATTTTTTGTTGTAAGTTTGCTCCTATACTCAGTTATGATGTTGTTCATTGTGCTGAACCCCCGTTCACAGTCAGCATTGCTTGGAGACAGTGTGTCCACTGCCATGAGCAACTTCTTCATTTTGTTGGGAATGTTTCTTCCTCCACTGGCCTTGTATTCTGTGAATCCAAGATGGGCCTCTTGTTGGTTCACATGTAGGACATCACACAAAGCCCTCACCTCATTATCTCCAAATCGAGGATTGTCATGGTCCCAGTTGTCAGGGTTGAGGACTGCCATTTGATTGATAAGGCTGTTATAAGCCTCTTTTCGCTTGGCTGCAACACTGGCCTGTGCTCTGTTTGCTGTGGTTGTGAAGAGTCTTTCTTTCATATTGTCTGCCACTGCTCAGATGAACTGAGCAGAGTCAATGATGGGAGACCTGCCAACTCTTAACTCCTCTCCCTTGAATTCCATCACTTCCTCTGCCTGACTGGCATCAACTGCATGTTGTCCTGGATAGCGATTGAAACTTTCTATGCGTTTGACATACGTCGTCATGATGTCATGGGCCTTTGGGAGTGTGGTCTTCCTGTTCTGAAGAATTTCTGACAAGTTCTTAAGTTCAGTCAGAACATCTGCCATCAGTGCAAGACTTTTCAGGAAGTTGATGGAGCACAACTTAGAAAGCAGACCTTTGAATTTGGCCCTCTCTCTGCTGTCCCTTGTATCATCCTCTGATGCCTCACGGAAATGTTGTGCCAAGGCTGGATAAGACTGCCAAACTGCAGAGACTGCCCTCCATGAAGAAGCTACCCAGCGAACACTGAACACTTTTCCAATCCTCCTGAGGGCGATGTCTAGGTTGTGAGCACATTCACTCAGCTGCCGCATGTTTTTTGGTGACTGGCTATATAATGAATATAGGCTGTCCATGAATGCCTGGAAGTCCTTCCCCTGTCACATCCAGTGCCTGGTCAACAGCAAGCTCCAGTCTGTGATTAAGGCAGTGCCATAGTATGATGCCTGGGAAGTCATCCTGGAGCAACTTCCCAACACCTGACTTCACTCCCAGCATGACACTGGCCCCATCACTGCAAAATCCAATGAGGATTTCTCTCAGCAACTCAACAGTGAAGCCATTTGTAAGCAAGCAACCCATAATCTGTTCCTTGATATGAGCAGCAGACATACTATCCAGCTCAACCAGGTCCAATGGAAAGGCAATGGGCTCCATGTCTCCATCAACACTAGCCTTCAGGAACACAATTAGTGTTGATTTGTGCCCAACACTGGTTGACTCATCAGCCAATACTGTGATTTTGCTCTTGGTCTCTATTATCTTTTTTAGAAGTTCCTTTTTCATCTGTGATGACACACGCTCTATTATGTCAACACAGACAGTTTTGCTATGCAAAACACGCCCTACATCAGCAGAATGTGCATGCTGCAGGTCAATCAGACTCTCAAAGTCTGTGAAAGGCTTGTTGTTCTTGGCCACATAATAGGCTGTCATGAATACCTTGGCAGTAGACTCAAACAGACTCCTGACTCGCGTTCATGTTCAGAAGAATATCTTTATTTGCTGTCTGAAGAATCTTGACTGCTTCATTATGTGCTGCAGAGTTCTTGTGCTCACGGATTTTTTTGCGCAGTGATGAAAGCTGGACATCCCTTGATTGACCAGCTGGGACTATCTTTCCATCAGCACACTGAATAACAATATTAACACCACGGGATGCCATGACACCCAGATCCTTCACATCATGGCATGGGGTACAGCCTAGCCTTCCATTGTGAGCATACATCCATTCATTCTTCTGTTTGAACTGTTCATATTGTTCTTCTTTCCATATAGACGGGTATGCAGTAGGGCTAGCATCACCTGTGGTGGCTTCTGAGGGACCTGCTGCCACTTCTTCTGGCTGAGTCTCCTCTTCCTCCCTCTAGGCCTCAACTGTTATAAATTAGAATAAAAATGTATAACTAAATTCAGCAGACAGTCAAAAATGTACAAGTCTCTGTCTTTCTTTGAATTTTCAGAATATTGGTTACATAAATTAAAATACTAATACAATAAAATGTCTCAAAATGTATGCCACAATGTGCAGATTAAAATAGAAGATATCAAACAAAATATTTAATGTTAAAATAGTATGCTGTGTACATATTGTGTTCTGAGTAAGATAGCCTTTGACTATATAGAGCAGGTGTGCCCAACCTTTTTTGAACCAAGACGGCGGCGACTGGGGATCGACTGGTTGGGCACCCCATATAGAGATATCCAGTTTGCTAGTTAGCTAACTTATTATATTCATCATGGCCAGGTTCATGTCCATTCTCTGGGCTAAATAAGCATCATCACCTGTGTCATCTGTGGGCGTTGTTTTTCTAATTTTAAGCACATTCTGAGTTTCTTCATCTCTCTCCTTTCTCTTAAACATCTGAAGAATCGTCGTTTGCATTTTTGCTTTAATTACCACGTAGCCTAACTTTCTAGCTGTCATTCAGTCACTCCATTCTTTTCTCCTCCCGCTGTTCTGATCAAGTGGGGAAAAGCAAATATGTGACCCCGATCGAAATCAGTCGGAAGTCGCAACGGCTCATTTCAAAATAAACGTGGATTTGCGTAAAAAAATAGTTTTTCGGGGTTCGGGTGTTTTGTTTGATTTTAAATAAACAAAGTCTTGGCTTTCAGAATATGAAACTTGTTTCGGCAAATTCAGATGATAAATACAACTTAGAAGCTTGTAACGGCATAATTACAAGCGGAGAACGGAGTAACTTGAGGTCACAGCAGGCATAACAACAGCCGGTGTTTCTCGTTAGTGTTTTCCCCGGGAAACAAACACAATACGCAAAAATACACAAACACACACACACACTCGCGAGCTTCCCCCAGACCAGTAATCCAAACCAAAATATCTTCCCTTCGTAGTATAAATTCCACGGGTGGAGCTGTCAATTCTTCCTGGTCCTCCGGACCGCCTGGAAATCTCTTACCGGTACTAAGGACCGGGTAGGACCGGCACACTTTCAACACTGACTAAAACCTTGTACCCGGTCTTGCCACAGGATTGGACTGGGACCTGTGCTCTAGTACAGCTAGTGATGCCTTTGTAAGCAGTACCAATGACAGCCAATCAACTAAATAAAATGGCAGACCACCCCAGATCCAGCAGGGCCAAGAGGTCAGTCCCGGGAGGGAGTTTTGGTTCCACAGTGTACATGGACAGCATAGGGGTGCCCAGGGGAGTTCCAGATGAGTTTAAAGCTAGAAACCAGATCTTTGCTGGGTTGGAATATATTTTTTCTCAGGCCCACTGTAAATAAGAATGCTGACTGGGTTAACTAATGGCGCGTTTCCACTGCAGCGGGTAGCTCGCTTTAAGCGCGCCGAGCCGTGCGGGGCCCGTTTTTGGTTGCGTTTCCACTTGGCCTAGTTTTGGCCCGAGGCTACTTTTTCACCCTTTTTCTGGCCCGACTAAATCGTGGTTCTATCGAGGCCAACAAGCGGGGCCAACAACCGGGCGGAATATGCTAAACTAGTGACGACTGCTGATTGGTCAGAGAGAATCGTCACAATTCTCGCGCGACTTAATCCCTAGTGTCGCATATATTAAGGAACGCTTGCAGCATTTTTGTAAACCTAAGAAAAATGGCAAAGAAAAGCATACCGTGGTCGATTGACGAAGTTGCAACATTCCTCCAGCTGATTGCAGATGATAAAATCCAGCGGGAGCTCGACGGCACAACTCGCAACCTCAACGTTTTTCAGGAGGTCTCTGCACTGTTGTCCGAGCGCGGATTCTCAAGGACTTCCCAGCAGTGTAGGGAAAAACTGAAAAAGCTTAAGAGTGAGTATAGAGCCGTGAAGGACCACAACGGCCGGAGTGGTTCAGATAGGAAAAGCTGGAAGTGGTTTGACCTGTTGGACGCTATTTATGGCCATAGACCGGCCAACGTTGGGAAGGAGGGAGGCCTGGACTCTGCAACCGCGCTACTGGAGTCCCTGCATGGTAAGTCTTTGCTAACGCTCTGTTATTTGCTTGAAAGCGTTGTGTCCCTATCTATTCTAAAGCTCACTTCTAACAAACAAGTATTTTATCCTTACATTTATGTTCGACAACCCATGCTTTTATGGAGCCCCGAAGAGCTACATAGCTAGCTAAGGCAGATAGCATTAGCTAGAGCTATTGTTTGCTAACACCACATGCGCCATTGTTTAGGTTCTTCTTTTCTACAGTTGTTGTTGCTATTTAGTATTGTGCTACAGTAGTTTGTGCAATTAACAAGTCATGTTGCTCTTCTAGATGATGCCATTGGGACTAGTGAGGAGGAACAGTCCCGAACAACGGTTGGTGGCAGTGTTCCGTCCTCAACATCATCAGAACGGACCTCAACTCGACCACAGACACCAGTCGAGGAACCAACACCAACGGCGAGTGCCATCACGACACTGCAGCGTGTGGTTCTAGGTAAGAAATAGGCATGGCAAAAAGACTGGAATTGTGACTTTTTTTTAAACTTTAGATCATCCATCGTCATTAAATAAAATAAGCTATACCACTGTGTGGAAATGCTCTGTTACAAACTAGCTAGTACGCAGCTAGTACAATTGTGTGTGACACCCTATTATATACATGTATTTATATTCATTATCAACAGGCTAGACATAATGTAATTCACTTTCACAATCATTGTAAACATCTAGGGCATAACTGTCTTTAGTTCATCCTTACTGTTGTTCTGCTTATACATTGTATTGTATCCTTGTGTGACCTGTACCTGTCCTGTGTTTTTCATTGTTATTGCTAATTCTTATTGCTATAATTATCTTATCGTCATACAGGCAAGAGGAAACGAGGAGGAGACGAGCACCTAGCACAGCAGGAACGGCACCACGAACAGAGCCTGGCCCAGGTGGATCGGCACTGGCAGCTGACCATGGAGGCTGTTGCCCGGGCGAGGGAGGAGGAAATGGCCTTGAGAAGGGAGGAGAACGCTCAAACTCATGCGTTTAACCTAGCCTTCCTGCGCACTCTCGGCCAGGTTCTAGGGGGCAGCCGACATGGCCCGTCTCCACAGGAAGACGAACCACCTCTGTAATTGTAATATTATTCAGTTTCATCTCTTTTGTTTTTGTTAATTTGTAAATGCAATATTTATACTTTCTTGTTTATTTCTTATCTTTCCTTTTTTTTTATTATATAATGCCATATATTTTTATGCTGCTGCAATACAAACATTTTTTTATTTTGTATTTGTACAATGCCATGCCTTTTTATGCTGCTGCAACAAATATATATATATTTTATTTCTATTGTACATACAATAAAGTTCTTCTCATTTTATCTCTTGTTGATAAATGCATCATCTGAATTCCTGCCATAATCTGATTAACAAACTGATTTTCGTGAGCATGTAAACAAAGTCACTGGGTTGCCACTCACACACTGAAATGTATAATTAAAGGGCTTTAAATCAGCAGAACAAAAACTCAGATTCATATGAGGCAGAAGTTATAGGCATATATTTTTCCTAAATGAAAATAGGCTACAACTAATACCATTACTAATAATATTTGTGGATCTTTAAAAAAACAAGCCTAAAAATATCACTCAAAAACAATTGTAAAAATAGCCCAATTAAGATCTAGAGATATAAACATACATGAATTTATAAAGCAATAAGAAACACCATCAGTTAGGAAAAAGCCCATAAGATAAAAGTTAATTTTAAGAAGAGATTTAAAGCAAGAAATTGAGTTTGCTTGCTTGAGGTCCTCCTCTAAAACATTATTTGGTAACTGACACATTACTTAAAGGGCACCTATCATGCAAAATGCACCTTTGTACGTCTTTTATACATGATTATGTGTCCCCGGTGTTCCGGGGAACTCACCAAGTGTCAGAAAACACAACCCTCTCTATTTTCCTCCTTCGCCAAATCTCTAAAAAAGGGGCTGCAACGGATCTGAAAAAAATGGATCCACATTCCGACACTTTTCTACGTCACAAAGACGTACTCCGCTTATTGGTCAACTCTCCACCTATCAGGGGAATGAGCCACGGCCACGTGCATTGCCAAACCTCTCATTCGCATATAGGCTATCGGCAGGCTACCCCAGTCACATCTGTGTTTTTTCCTGCTATTGCCAGGATGTCTAAGCCAGTTAAACCACGGACATGTTTATGAACTTCTCTCAAGTCCAACACGGATATGCCTCCAAACTAATGCTACACCCGGGATCAATACCAACCATCCGGGACCAGGCCAGTGAGGACACATCCAATTCTGAAGCTGTAAGTTTTTATTTAGCGGTGTTTTTCCTGATAAAGCTATATCTAGCTGGTAGCATGTAGCTTAGCCGTATCAATGTCGCCTCAACCCCAACTAGTAATCGGTTAGGTGTTTATATGTTCTTGTAACATTTTATTTTGTACGCTCCGCAGTATTTGCTTTGTCTTTTATTTTAATTATCAGGCATTTGCGAACATGTTCAGACTGCCGTAATGGCGATCTGTGTGAAGGCTGTAAAGCCACGCCTAGCCTAGCCGATAACACAAGTATTTATTCTCCTATGTATTAGTATTTTGTATCCTCTAAAAAATCATATTGAGTAAGTTATAATAACAAACGTAATCTTCTGGAGGTAAGTGCCGTTTTTTCCAGCGTTATGTAAAAGCTTTTGTGATTGTAGTCTGTAAGAACGATCATATATCATCGATCTGTAAGCTAAGCTACGCTACGCTAAGCTACGCTACGCTAATGAGACATGCCGTTTTTTGCAGCGTTATATGTAAAAGCTTTTGCATGTTTACTTGTTTGCGCACATGAATATAAATGGGGGTGTGTTAGGATACAACACTGTATGTATGTATGCGAGGGGACACACACCACGAGTAAAACGGAGCTAAAGCCCTGGTATGTTGTTGACGACATGCATTTACTAATCTCAACCACTTTTTTTGTTGTGCTTTTTTTAACATTGCACAGGCTACGTGGCCAACTTGATGGACCTCATCTTCGACCAAGTCTTTGTGGACCCTGCACCATTATGAGCAACCTGACAGGGAGGAGGTCATCGCCGGGTATGCTACACGGTTCAATTTGGCTGCTGTCTGAACCTAACATAGACATTTCACGGATCAGAGGACAACGCAGGCCGGAATCACCACTCTGATCCTGTGTCCATGGAAGCCCCAGCACCAGCTCACAAAGCTCCTGTTTTTTATGGGTTCAAATAACCGTTGATTTTGACAATAAAGTTCCGAGTTGATATCAAATGTGTCGTGATTATTCATGTTTGGATGGGTAAAGAATATTCTGATTTCAAAAGCATAAGGTTGTGTGTGGACTTTTTTTGTCATACACATGGGTGCGTTATGCCATTGCTGTGTAGTATATAATAGTACAATGACAGAATGAAAGATTGCATAAAGCCATATACACCAGTATTTATTTCCATGAACAATATTAGCATTCGTTTTACAATTTCAGTCAAAACAAACCACTCAGTGCTCTATTTGCCTCAACTGTAGTCCAACTGTGTTCAGCTCTGTAAATATTCAATGCATTCTGCAGGGAAAACACATTTAGGCACACAATCCAGGATGGTCCACCACACAGGTTAGAGTCCTCAAGTTCCTGCATCCGTCTTTACACCTAGTGTGATAAACATATATTGAATGACATGTGAAAAATGTATTCTCTAAACAGACAACTTAGTGAAGCTAATGTTACGTGTGGTATCTCCATGCAGCACACATGCTCCGGTTCAGAAGGCATCGTGGCGCAAGTTGCACATGTACCCCTTTAGAAAGAAGTCAATAACTGAGCTTTTAAAACACATGAAACACATAATGCTGACAACTGAGGTGTTGGAGTTATACTTTTTATCACCCTAAGTTATTGAACTTTCCAACGGTTGTTGCACGATGTTGGAAGAAAAGGACTGTAAACTATTAAACGCAATGAGGCCATTGTATATATGCTGAAAATATGAATGTCTCCCTTTATAAATATATATGTGTATCGCTGTGTTTGCGTGTGTAAAAATAAATAGGGACAACAGCTTGTCAACTAACCATTCAGAAACGTCCTGCTGCAACCGAGATGTTTGCACCTCCACCAAAACCTCCGCTGCTTCAGTTTCTGGATCAAATTGATAATATGCTTGAACACATGCATTGCTCTGAGATGACATGTGTATTCCACACTCGTAAACACAGCAAGCATGGTAACGTGACTCTCGCCGGCTCTTCTGCAGGGGGCGTGGTCAGCTGCTGCTCAGAATTTTCATAGGCAGGTTTGGAATAAAGCGAAAATGAGCGAAACGAGGCATGGCTAAAAAATGATCTGTTTGGTATTTTGAAAAATAAAATGTATAAATATACCTTATATAGGTATGGTCATACACTATATCATTTAAATATAGCATGATAGGTCACCTTTAAAGTAAAATATTTCCTTTTACAAATAAACTGGAAGGGGGTATTTAGAAGAAAACAGAAAGAGAAGGGGGATAAGAGATCATTTGTATTCATGTTTACTTTCATATTTGCTCAAATGTTCATATTATGGGGAAGTACTTACTGGTGCTTGAAAATCAAATATTTACCAAATAGTCAATTCTGATAACATTTTTTTGTTTAAATCATTTGACAAACACATGTGAAAGAGAAACATTTATTTATTTATGTTCAATACAATGTAGTAATAATAAAAACAAAACAATGGCCTTAATGGCCCACAATCTTCAATCAAGTTTCCTGTATACAATGAATATTTAGCTATTCAGGTAGCGCATCAAACCCTCTCGTATTTCAGTGCCCTCCTCCACTGCACCTTGTGCGACTGCTACCCCAGGCTCTGCTACTGCTGGTGCATCCCACCCATCATCATAGGCCTCTCCATGACTCTCGCAGAGGTTATGCAGAGCACAGCATGTCAGCACCATTGATTTAACAAGTTTCACATCACAGTCATTTCTTTTCATGAGGCAACGCCACCTTCCCTTCAGTCTACCAAAAGCATTTTCTACCACTACCCGTGCTCTGCAAATTCTCTTGTTGTAGATCACATGTTCTGCTGTCAGCTGTCCATTGTCAGGGAACGTTTTTATGAGCCAGTTTTGCAAGGGATAGGCATTGTCTCCCAGGATGTAATAGCCAGCATTCACCCCACCAATGTCCCTGGTGCAAGGTGGAAAGTAGTTGCCACGACTGGCTAACTCCCACAATGAGGACAGCCTCAAAAAGCCTCATGCAAGCTCCCAGGCATTCCTGCAAACACATTCCAGAAATGTCCCTTTCCATCAACAACTCCTTGAAGGATGATGGAGTGCCAGCCTTTACGGTTGAAATAGTCGCAGTGGTATTCCTGTGGTGCCAAGATGGGTATGTGTGATCCATCAATCCATCACCTACACACTGTGGGAGCCCCCACCTGTTCTCAGTGTAGGCAGCCATTTCTGCAAACTGCTCCCGGTCTGGTGAACGAATTAGTTCCGGTACTAATAACGTCTCTGCAGCAGCACAGAAGTCTTGCACACACCGGCACACAGTTGTGTTGCTCACTCCGAAAAGATGTCCAATGCTTCTGTACTCTGAGCCGGTCGCAAGCTTCCACAGTGCGATGGCCACCCTCTTCTTTAGAGGTATACACACGCGGAATGGTGTGTCCTGTCTCTCCATCGCTGGCCGCAGTTTGTTGCACAGGTATACGTAGGTTTCCTCAGACATCCTGAAGTTCTCCACCCACTGAGTGTGTGTGAAAGATGGAACAATCACACCCCACCACTCGGTTGCTCGGTCAAGCATCCAAACACATGGTCTGCGGTGGCAACCTAACTTCTGAAATACACAAACAAAAGCATACATATTTTAATACGTAAAAGTGGTAGCTACAATTAATTAAATACTTGAAACACTTTTGTCATATAATGAGCGTGAAACACTTTGGTCGTATAGTGAGCGTGAAACACATTGCTAGTTAGCGAACGTTAGCTTACCGAGTAGCGTTGTCCTTGAGTCGTCCTGGAGTAGTCTCTGCCTGCGTTGTACGATTGCCATAAGTCTCCCCTCAGCTTCTTCTGTATTACGTCTTGCTATAAGCAGCCTTTTCCGAAACGAAGTTTTCCTTCTTGCTGTGATAAAAAACCACATACCAAGAAGCAAGGACACGATGGCTTCCACATCCTCCATTGTTGTTGTGTGTTTTGTGAGTTGTGTCGCATTGAAGATGACGTCACGGTAGTTGTATGCAGCGTCGCTCCGCCCGAGCGAGGCCTGCAGTGGAAACGCGCCATAATAAGGCCTAACCACACCGAGCGAGGCCGAGCGAGGCCTGCAGTGGAAACGCGCCATATATCTACTACAATCAGCAGAGATTCATTAACCACACCAGAGAAGCAATAAGGGGGCTGCACGAACAACTGGAAAAAACCAGCCTGATGGCTTTGCAGAACAGAACGGCTCTGGACATGATTCTGGCAGAAAAATACAAAATCTTTGGAATGTTGTGCTGTACTTTCATTCCTAACAATACCTTTCCTGATGGATCAACACAGTCTCACTCCCTGATAGTGCAATAGCGACGCTTGGTCAGGGTCCTTTGACGTGCAGTTGTGAGTGACGCGCCGAGTTTCCTTCAGCTTCATAAACGGACGCTAAGAGCTTTCAACTGATTGCAATGTATCCCCATCAGCGGCTGTATTTGACGCTCAGGGAAGCACCGCATCGGTCCATATCGGCGGCAGTTAAAGGCAATGTGAGCGCCCATTCCCATTGGATAACGGAGGATTTTACACCCGGAAGTAAGTATTCCCCTTACTGTCAATTGATTTTACGGTGATATCTGCTCTACTCATCAACTCAAAAACACCAGATTATCCTTGTTAATTACACAGCATTGATTGGTTTAAATTGTGTACAATGCTTTTGTATGTTTCCCCTTCGATTCGGAGAAACAAATATTTTTTCAGAGTTTAAGTTGGCCGAATCTAGTTATGGTTTGTTTCTTTTTATACTTTGTAAAAACAAGTGCCTTAACACTGAATGTAGTATAAGAACAATTCCTGTGAAAGGAGGGAGTAAGAAATGTTCTAATACCAAGCTAATTGCTGCTATTTTTAAGTGACATTGAAGGTTAAAACTAGAAGCTATGCACAATGAAAAACTTTTATGTTTGATGATGAACCAAAGTATTTTTTGTATTTCTGACGAAGGTTATGAATTTTTCCATTTTTAATTGTATATTTTTGAGATGAGTTATGTATTATGCAATGTTCAGATTTCAGTATTATTTGCATACCTTAAAAGGTATGTAAGGAGGGATTGTAAGAAATTAAAATCAAGGTTTATATGGTGTAATTTAGATTAAATATTACGGTTTTAATTAAAGCTGTTTTATTCTGAAGTTCACACACACTCTTAACTTAAAACTTTTATTCCGAAAATTCTTCATCTCCGGTTAGCATTAGCATGTGGCTAATCTTACGTTTTTTGAGAAAAAGTGAATTTAAGGTGAAAATGACACGTAGCATTGCACACTAAAACACACAGACCTTAACACTACATTTGTTGACACCAATATGTTATTATTGCTGAATATTAAATGAATGTACAGTTTTATTCTAAAAAGCTTTATTGAAAGACAATTCCAATGTTACATGACGTCACTTCCAGCTTCACGTTATCAATGATTACAGCCGTTAAAATGCATTAAATAAAAAGTCATGAATGAGAATACGAGGAGAAAAGGCGTGTGGAGTTATACAATGAACACACAACATCTCAGACACAGAAGAACGAGTGGAGGGAGATCCCCCATCGTCGAAGCAGCCAATGAGAGGAGGAGCCAGGAATTGTATATAGACAGGGGACACGTAGAATCGGGCCTTCCTTCTTCACCCTCCTCCGACACAGCGCTGTATTCTTGATTTGCTCTGTCTGTTTCAAAACCACGTTACTTCATTAACACTAGAACCGCCAACGGGGTCAATTTGACCCAGAGCTGTTTTTTATTGTATGTAACTTTTTTCAATAACATATGAAAGTTTCCCATTCCATGACTTTTCGTGAAAGTGTGTTATGTAGCACCCTATGTTGTTAAAAATGTATACCTATTTCCGCCAAGCGGGTCAAACAAACATGATGTGTTGCTATATCAATGCCTTTTGTCTACTGCGGTTCCTTAGAGAGAGAGAGAGAGAGAGAGAGAGAGAGAGAGAGAGAGAGAGAGAGATGAGAGAGAGAGAGAGAGAGAGAGAGAGAGAGAGAGAGAGAGAGAGAGAGAGAGAGAGAGAGAGAGGAGAGAGAGAGAGAGAGAGATGGATAGCGACAGTCTGTAGTGAAGGACTGCTAGCACTGCGCTCCGCAGCAAACAGTTGTTTGCTTTTCACCCAACAACGACAACCGCCTCACGAAACCCTATGTTGTACCATTAGTAAACGAAACAATTTAACAAAATTGCTTGTCAAAATACCAATACCACAGGACCATTTTTCTTTTTAAAGCAATACTTTTACTTTGAAAATCAATGCATTCTAATGCTGGGTGAATTTGACCCCGGTGGCGGTTTTAGGTATAAAAAATCTCTGGCGGTTCTAATGTTAAAGTATACAGATGTAGCGCTTCATTTCAGATGCCTACCCGTGCGGGTCCGTGATGGGCACGGGGTGGGCCCCTGCTGAAAAGGAAAACCCCCCGCAGGACTTGAAACGCCCCCTTGATAAATACATTTAATTATAATGAAACCAGCTGCAATGGATCATGGATCCACTAGGGGGAGCCGTGATTAAAAAGCTGCCACACTGGAACTCATGTGAAATAAACAGCTGATCTACAGGTATCTGATATAGCGGATATTTGTTAAGATCTATATGTCACGGATAGGATCATATTCTGTGCTAAATAAGAGACATGTAATCATTTACTAAACATCACCATGTTTTTATTTAACAAAATAATGTTTAATTCACGTTGGCGTAAGTACAAAACCATCGAGTTTACAACAACAAAAATAATCGCTTTGTTTTTATATCACATCCGACCGGAGGAAAATGAAACACGGCTCTCACTACCGATCATTCTAATCCCACGGGCAAACAATAATATGTACAGTGTTAATAGTTTACTGTATTATTAGTGTCTAATATTACTGGGGATTTCGGAATGGTACTGGATTTTGATTTATTGTATCGGCTTCATATCGCAATATATTCCCGAAGTCTGAAATGCAAAAATGTCCCACATTAGGGCAATTCACCCTACATTTAATCATTCAAACAAAATCATATTTCGTTTCTTTTTAATGAAATAAATATGGTTTAATCCACATCATTTACTGTGTTAATTGTTTACTGTAGTATTGTGCACATTACTTTTCGCTGCTTGTTGCACCCCTGGTTAGAAGCTAAACTGCATTTCGTTGTCTCGGTACCTGCAATATGTGCAATAACAATAAAGTTGAATCTAATCTTGAGCAGGAACAAATGTATTTAGGCTACTTAGTACATATCTGACATTAACGATTAAACACATTTGTGCATTCTTTAAACCGAGTCAAGCCGACTCCGGAGGTGGCGGCACATTAAAGTGTGCACCTGGTTGTTTAACTTGAAGGTGCCTGATGACATTTAATCATTCAAACTAAATCATATTTCGTTTATTTTTAACGAAATAAATGTGGTTTAATCCACATAATTTACTGTGTTAATTGTTTACTGTAGTATTGTTTAACTTGAAGGTGCCTGATGTGAACATTTCCAGAAGAACTCTAGCTTGAATGGCCTTTGTATACAGTAGGCCTACAGTATAGCCCAACCATTTACACCTTCCTTTTTTCCCGTCCAAAGTTTGAATTGGATAAAGGTAATGGTTATCGATTGTGCTTTTATAGCCTATTGTATAATAACTGTGTGATTTATATTACTTTTCAAATGCATATGGCCACCCATTTACACTGCTCTTCCCATCAAGAATATGAATAGAACTTAGTTAGATCACTTTACATTTCTGCAAATTAATTTTTAATCACACACGTCTCCCCACATCTCCCCGTCCCGAAAATAATAAATAAAATAAAAAGAGGAAACAATTTTCAAGTTCAGTTTTCACCGTTTTATTTAAAATAACTGCCATAACAGACACCATACTGTAGGAGTATCTGCTGCGGAAACCAGGAAGAGCTATTTCGGGATCTGTTTTTCGGGGGCTCCTCAGTCTCTCATTTACCCGGCTCCTGATCTTATGCCACTGGTCAATGTTCAGATTTGGGAACCAATTGGAAACATAGGACTCAATCTTTTTCAACCTCTTGACGGAAAAAAGGAAGGTGTAAATGGTTGAATGATGAATAAACAGTGAGGAGGGGTACAGTATGAATACACTAGATCAGGGGTGGCCAACCCGCGGCTCTCGAGCCGCATGCGGCTCTTTGCCTAGTTTCATGCGGCTCTTCAGTTCATATCGAATTGTATATGTGTGAGTTTGGGGGAGAGACACTGACTCCTGACTAGTGTTGCACGGTGTACCGATACTTGAAAGGTACCGCGATACCCTGCCGTTAAAAACGTTACTTTTCCTCCGTTTCATTAGTATCGGTACTTTAAGAATGACGGGGGAAAGTACTCCGGTGAGAAAGCGCCGTTTAATAAGAGCGTGTGTGTTCAGCGCTCTGCTTCCACTCCCTACCAAATTGTTGGTATCATGACAACACTAGCTACTCCTGACAGTTAAACCTGATATTTAGTAGGTCTGTTAAGTATTGAATGCTGTTCATTCTGACGTAATTTGGCCGGTCAAAGTTGTTTGGGCTCGGATAAAATGGCTCCGTTACTTTCGTCCCGGCTCTCCCTACGTGTGTATGTGTGGTGTGTCAGTATGAGAGGATGACAGCGCGTCTAATTTTAGATGTGGCCCAAGAGCCAATCACAATAATACCTGCGATGCAGTGAACCAATCACATTTGAGGGGGGGAAACCTATTGTTGATTAAACACTATCCAGTGTTTCCCCTACCATTGTCTTGGAGGGGCGCTGCGCCCCGCGAACGGAGTTATATATATTTAAAAAATATATATAATTATTATTATTTTTTAATATATATATATATATATATATATATATATATATATATATATATTTATATAGCACCAAATTGCAAATAATCTATAACTACTGTCACTTTTCACATTGAACATGTGCTCTTTTATTAAATAAACTAAACGCTTTCATTTTAAGTTGTGAGTTTAGTGCTTTTGACCCTAAGAAACACTGATGCATTAATCAATAACAATATCCACAGCTCCTCTCTCTGCTCCAGAGGATTTAAAACATATATATCCCAATGTCACAAAAATGCATCAGTGACGTGGTTGAAATCTTGTCTCCAGAAAACAAAAAACTGAAACCAGCGGTATCAGTGACTGTGTGTTTGATGTGGCTCTTTGCAGTAACATAGAAAAAATGTGGCTCTTAACCTCTGACTGGTTGGCCACCCCTGCACTAGATATACACAGCAGCCCAGCCTGTGAGCAGTATGAACACCAATGAGCGCTCAGCTCGAGATACCAGCGAGTCGAGAGAGAGAATGATATCTGCATTTTCTCTTTTGGTTTGATTAGGACACATCCTGGGGATTGTGTTTACAAACATTGACCAGACCGTTCACCAGCCCCCACCCCCCATGTTGCCTATGCTGTCCTGTGTTGCGAACTCTTTGTTTAAAACGAATTGGCCATCGGAATGTGTGGAGGAATTCTCCCAAGGGTCACATTCCACAGCTCTCCCCCCCCCCACTCCTGTGATCTCCCAACCCCCAGTCTGTAGGTTTGTGTTTGCATTGCTATACCGTAATTCATACTGGTCCTCTCACGCACATACATTTTCCTTACAGTATACATAGGCTATATGAGTCCGTGTATCTACGGACCATTTGTTTTTCTTTATTAAAAAAGTAAACGGAACAGCGTCTGAGAGGCGTTTTTGCCCTTTTGCTTTTTACCTTACTAAATTGTCTAATGGTCAGTGGAGCGAGGGGGAGGCCCGCGAAACGAAGTGATTTCAAAACAAAAAGCACTCGTTTGCTTGGAACAAGGAAAACGGCCAAGACACACTTTGAGTCCAGAAAATTTATGTTATTAAGGGCTGTAAATATAATAAGCCTGTGTCTAAAATGTACAACAGGCTTATTATATGTACAGCCCTTAAGATACACTTTTGTGTTTAACAGCTGACCACTACCATGACATACTTTGTTTTAGTAGATTTCGCATGAGAGCAAAATGTATAAATATGAGCATTAAAATATATGAATATGAGAAAAAAATGCATGAATGTGTGAGTGACAATATATGAATGTGTGCATTGAAATATGATAATATGAGAGCAAAATGTATGAATGTGTGAGTGTAAATATATACGTGTGTGAGAGTGAAAATGTATGTATGTAAAAGGAGAATATATGTGTGTAAGAGTGAAAATATGCTGCATTTTGAATGTCCGATTGCTGGCGGAAACTCCCGTATTGCTAGACATGCTTATCTCGAAAATCACCAAAAACAACCAGAACTTAACAGGTAGAACTCTGTCTCAACACGGGACCCAGCACTGCGCGGGCCACACTTGGAGCAGAGACATCTAGCCTGTAAAAGCGGACAAAAGTGAGCGGCGAGGACCAGCTCGCTGCTGCACAAATGTCTTGGATGGAAACACCCTTGAACAAAGCCCAGGATGTAGCCAGTCCACGAGTAGAATGAGCACACAGGCCCGTTGGTGCCTGCAAACGCTGACTCGTATAAGCCAGAGCAATTGCTTCCACAATCCAGTGGGAGAGCCGTTGCCTGGTAACGGGCTTGCCCTTCTGAGGGTTAGCCCAGGATACAAATAGTATAAATAGTATTAGCCCTGAGCCTGTTTTTCAGGCTCAGGGCTAAACTGGTTAAGGAGTCGTGGTGGAGTCACGCATTCTGGTGAGACCAGGTTGACAGAAACACGTAACTCTGGATTTGTTTTAATGTTTGAGGTGCAATAAACGACAGCTGGCGAAATTACAGCCTCGCCTACTGATTTGAATGTAACCATATATCGAGCCCGATTCTCGATTTCAAATGTGTGCTCTAAAATGATATTTATAAATGACTTATCATTATTATAAGGGATTGTTAGGGAAATATTTTAATCATGTCTGTCTCCTTATATGGAATTAGGACCCTATCTGCAGAGCTTCTTCTCTGGTTAAGAGTGTTGTTCTTCAATCTGTGGAATATCATCATGTCGTTCTCAGGGTCAACTCAAAGGTCGGACGCCTGGCTTTCTGAAGAAAGGGGGGCTATCCGGTGCCTCTGAGTTTCCCTGTAGTGTGCACATTATGTTATGGTTAACAGAGACAGGCGCATAAATCTCAGATCCGCTTGTTTCAATATATTGGGTGTATTTTGGTTCAACCTTTCAGAGGGTCCGCTCGGTGGAAGACGGTTAACTGTATGAAACTGAGTGTATCCTCTCCGGCCGTTACTTCAATAAATCTCTGTGTTTGATGAAAGATTCTCCGTCTCCAATTCTTCAACATTGGCTCTGCATTGAATCCCAGAAGATTATTCTTCACAATAAGCAAGACAATAAATGGCAAAGATATGTAGAAAATAAACGTATTTAAGATACGTTCATAACAAATTTAACATGGGAGAAAATATGTTTCTAGAAGATGTGTAGAAATTAAATGTATTTGAGATACGTTCATAACAAACGTAACGTGGGAGAAAATACGTTTCTAGCTAAACGTAATTGAGAATGCAATTTAGTTCTGTGGGAACGTAATTTTTAGGAGACAGGGTTGGTTCTGTAGTGTTCTTACTTTTACAAGCTTCGTTTTCTTTCTCAGCTACTTGTATCCTCAAAAGTCTTAGTCTTTTCACTTTTCTTCCATATTTGTTTTCTTGTATTCGTTAACATGGTGGATGAGATATCCCGTCCATTCTTCAGTGGGTTTGGTATCTAATCCCACTATGTCTTCCAGGCGATCCTGCACATATGTCGGAAGGGCTTTGGTGCCTGCATGCCTCCACAACATTGTAACAGCTGGAGAAAAATCATGACGTTCTACTGTGTTGTCCATCCATAGTTCTTCACTTCTTATCAAGAAGGTATGCATCCCTTCCTCTGTTCCTTTCTTCAGGCTGGGGAGGGCAGTCAAACTGCGTTTTGTCGGGTAGATGAAACGGATGGCCGCCCAGTACTTCGTCCTATAAAGGTTAAATGGAGTGTCATCTGGTTCGTCACTACATTGGGCCTTGGCATCTATCTGTCTTGCCTCTGGTCGTCCTTCTATCCATCCAATCAGTGCCCTTAGATCCCCCAAGCATAGATGGTCTTGGGCAGTGTACTTCTCCAGGTCACTTACCCACTTCTGCCCACCCTCGGACAGTGAAGGTAACTTTATCACTAGTGATTCCATGTCCCTGTGTGCCCATGGTTTGTATGTCCTCCTTTTCCAGCTGCTATCAATTGGAACATGTGTCTTGGATGTTCCTTGAGTCTTTCAGCTATAGACTCTGTTCTTGTTTCTTGTTCTTGGGATCCTTCTTCTTCTTCTTCTTCTTCTTCTTCTTCTTCTTCTTCTTCTTCTTCTTCTTCTTCTTCTTCTTCTTCTTCTTCTTCTGCGGAATATGTTGTTTCTTCTTTTGAGTTCTTATTCCATTCTTCTGCTGAGTTCTTCCATTCTTCTGTTGAGTTCCTCCTTCAGCTGGAATGACATGGGTGTTTCTAGGGCTTCTGGAACCCTCTTGCCGGAATTGGGAGTCTCATTGTTGCTGCCCACTCAATCATTTCTTTGTTGTGTTTGTTTTCCTCAATCAGCTGGTTGACTTTACTGGATAGGATCCTCACCTCATACTCCAAGTCTTCTTGTCTGCCACGAGTTCATCATCTTCTTGATTTGTTTCCTGGCCTTCTTCCTTTCTCTTGGCTCTGTTATAGCGTCTGATCCTATGTTTATCCTTTCCCTAATATATGCAGTTGAGCCTGGTACTGAGAACGCTCTTAACTTGGAATCTGTCATTTTATTTCTTAAATACTTGGATGGAATTATTAAGTTATCAAGGATGAATTAGTATTCTACTGAATAGTGCCTTTGTACTCCTTATAGAAATATTCTATATGTCCACTAGAATTTATGAACAATTGCTATGTGAGTGCTTTTAAATGTTAGAAATATAATGAAAATTATGTAAAATCGCATTAATTGTAATGCATGAGTTTAAACAGCATTATCTCTGAAATAATGTGTATTGTATCTTACATAAAAATGTGAATTGAAATGCAACTTATCTAGCTTTCCGGAATGTATCAAATGTGATACATTAAATCAAACACCAGTGTGTTTATGAAATAATACCATGTGTAATGAATTTTAAAATCTGAGTTTAGTTAATAATGAAAACATGTATTAAATATGAATACACAGTGTATCAATGTACACTAGTGTTTATGAAACAATATTACGTGTAATGCTTTTAACTTTAGAATCTGAGTTGAGTTAGAAAAATATGAATACACAGTGTATAATGTACACCTGTATTATGAAACAATATTATGTGTAATGCTTTTAATTTTAAAATCTGAGTTTCTAAAAATACGAATATTCAAAAGTATATTAATTATAAAAGATTAGAATGCACAGTGTATCAATGTACACTAGAGTTTATGAAATAATACTATGTGTAATGAATTTAACTTTAACATATGAATAATGAAAAAATGTGAACAGTGTATCAATATACACTAAAATGTATGAAATAATGCAAATGTCATAAAATATGTTGACTAAAATACCTCAATTAAAAGACCAATGTATTTATGTACGCTTCAGTCTTTGCCAAAATAATATGTGTTATGGATTCTAATTTAGAGTTTAGGAACCACATGTCATCTTTATCTAAGTGTTAAAGAATGTATTAACTAATACTTGAAATCAAACTCCAGTACGCATTCGTAGTTATGACTAAAATGTGTTATGTGATGCCTTTAATAATTATTCCTAATGTGATATGCAACAATTTAGTACAACCAGCAGAGTGCGTTGTTGTAATTCTCACTTTCATCCACCAGAGGGAGCTGTAGTAAATCTAATTCCTATTTAATAGAAATAGATTTAGACAGGAAAAATACAAGAATTCTGTTCAACTAACTTAGCAATTATAGCATCTAATCACCCGTGAACAATGGAAACAATAAAAAAAACACGCTAAAACACATTAACAAGCACAAATATTTCAACAATCAGACGGTCGTGTCGCAATGAAAACAAAAACTGCACTATACATTTTTATATGCAATAGTTTTATTGAAACACTCATTTATCTTTCATGAGTTACACAAGTTTACATAAAGTTGAACAGATATTCATAAACAGTTATCTCACTTAGTTTTGTATAGTTACCCACTTTATATATGAACATATGTTTGATGGTATATATTTAAAAAGTACAAATACTCCATTGTCCATTGAATGATGGCAAATAATAAATATATAGAGACACACACATGCATATATGCACGCATATATATATATATATATATATATATATATATATATATATATATATATATATATGCATATATATCTGCATATACATGAGTCCAATGCAATGCACGTATTTTTTCATTCTTGAATATACTATAATATATTTCTTATTTATATTTGTTTAATATATATGTTTATTTTGAAATTGGAAATAACCCAGTACTGAGATATTCTTGGAAAATAAATGAGAATCCATAAAACAGCTGGCGTTTGGATTCTGGTTACGGCCGACCAGCTATTTGGAGTGGAATGCAGCCCATCCACGGCAGACAGCCCAAAACAGTAATCAAACGCGGCACTTCCAGCTGACAGTGGCTTGGATCATGTAGCTTTCCGCTATCATTGGACACATTACGTGCCAGTGATCATAAAACCAATCAATCTCACAGATTTCGGGGAGGCCCCCCCCCCCTCTCCAGCAATAGATTGATCTGATTGGCAGATTCAAATGCAAGTGCGTTGCCTCTGTCTGTTGATGATGGGATTATGGCGCTGTCAAAGAGAAAGCATTCATCATGTGCTTCGAAACGGACATCGCTAACATCTTTAGCATAAGTCAATGGAGTTTAACATAGCGGAAATTAGCTTCGCGTCTATCAGACATTTTCTGACTGGTGAAGATGATGAATGAAAATATGTTCTGTTGCTGTAGCTAGATAGTTAAGTAATGTAACCACAGTTAGTCTATGTCTTCTGATGTTAGGAACTATGTAGGCTAACATTAGTTAGGCTATGTGTTGTGGACTAATGCATTCAAGTTAGTTCACATTTGAGTTGCTATTGCCCCTGCTGACAATTGTGTGTATAATACAGTCAATGGAATTTCACATTTTGCTTTCCAATGTATATTATTTTAATGTTGACACATAATACTATAACTATATATTTTACAGGAGCATTGTTGAAATTCCTAGGTCGAACAAAGCCTGCAGAACCACAAGTCAAGAGGACAGAGGAGCCAGGGTGAGGCAGAATAAATAAGGAGAGAGGGCCCATGCAGGGAGGCAGACATCAGTAGTGAGGAATCAGACCCACAAGACACTAGGAGAGAGGAAACAGATAGCAGTGGTGAGGAACACACTGTAATTTTACTTTTTCACATGTCATTTTATTTAATTACTGGTACTGCTAATTGCACTATGTGTATTGTTGTATATTGTATATATCTATGTATTTACTAATACTACTTACAAAATCGAGGGTTGTAGCTTTGTGTCAGTACATATTTCAGGGTTTTTCAATGCCTTTGTTCATCTAAATTCTAATACTCATAGGCGACTACAACTGCTGCCGATGCCGAGGCCTAGTTCTCCCTTCCCACCACCCCAGGCTCATTGTGCTAGGTAAAACTCTCATTCAATAAAAGTAGTCTTTTAAAGATAAATGCAATTACATTTGAAAACGTTTTAATCAGAACTGTTACAGATGCAGATGCTTGGTCCAAATTCCATAAAATATACCAACCAGTAGCGCCACACTCAAAATGTACAAAGCCTATTCTTCCACTATTTGCATTCCTACATTATTCACCAAGCCAGCCCATGCTTTAATATAGATATCATAATTCCTGCTGTCTTTTGTGAACTTCTAATTATTTGTAATTGTTCTGTTCCACAGATGCTGTAGTAAACCACCATCCAGGGATCAAGACATCAGATATAAGAAAATCCATTAACACAATCATTTGTGAGTTAAGGCACCAGGTGAAGCGAAACAACAAGATGGAAGAATAAATAGGGTACAAGACTGTTTTTTTGGCCCTGTTCAGGACCTTGTTTTAATGAGTGATCAGCTCATGTTTAAAGTTGTCACCAGGTGAAACAAAAAACAAGATTGTTAAATAGGATAACAGACTGCTCTTTTTGGCCCTGTATGAAATAACAATGCATCATGTATTAACTATACCTATACAATATGTAATACATGTTCCCTTCATTATGTAATAACACCTCCTTTTGTAATAATTTGCCCATTATGTAATAAACAAGTGCAATGCAAATATGTAATCGACGGAGGTCCAGTCTATACAGTGGACACAAATATTGTCTGAGAGACGGAGGGGTAGAGGTAGACAGTTCCTGGTTGACTGGGTAGGGTATGGTATGGACTAGAGGAGGGATGTTGGATCCCAGGCAGCTTCATTGTGGACAAAACATTGAGCCACGGTTGCCACATGTATGTGATATAAAGATGCAATGTAATCTCTTCAATGAAACTGATGTAACTCTGACTCGTTTTTTTCCCCGTCTTCAAACATAACTTTGAGCTGAGACAATGAATGGCCTCGTCTCCGACAACTGTCTGCACAGCAGAAACAGCAGTGGTTTGTTTTCATGTGTCATTGTCTACTCAAGCTGAACTTGTTAGCTTCCCTCTCAGGCTGAGGAAGTTCAGTGTCGTGATGGATTCTCTGTCAATGCAGAAAACTTCAAAAAGCGCTTCAAATGACTTTCAGTTAACTGCCTTTCTGATCCCAGACTGCTTCCTTTTACACTCCTTTAAAATCTTATTAGACATCACATTAGAGACTCTGGACTTATTCATCTGTGTTACTCCCACTAGGATAGCTCCTTATCCTGTCACCCCCCCCCCCTTCCCGCCGGACATGGCAGAACCCTTATTAACAGGCAAAGCTCCAGTGGGTCGTACCAACAACCCCGTGGGGGGAGGGGGGGGGGGGTGGTCATCAACAATGTGCTGCTGCGCTGCTGAGTGACAGCTTAACGGCTTAAAATGTCACTTTGAATAAGAAGCAGGCCACACACAGGGACTCACACACAGTGCATACAGGGATACACACACTAATACACACACTCCCATGGTGAAATGTGTTTTTCTGTAGGGGACGCTCTTTGTTCACCCCTGGAGTTATTGATTTATTCATTGCAGATAAAAAAATTGATCTGTAAAATTGAATCCTTAATTAAAGTCCCGAAGAGAAGATATCTCACCGCTCAACGGAACATTTTACTTTGATTCCACATGAGAAAAGACATTCATTTTTGGTTCACAAAAGCGTACTTTCATCTCTGGATAGTTTTCATTTCATTTTGATATCAGAATATTTATCGGAAATATGCATCCCAAGACGTACACTGTTTCTCATTAAACAAAAGACAGCATTGGACAAACTGTATTTTACATCAGATTAATACAGTCATATCACATAACAATAACTAGACTGATATGCCAAAAATAATTCAAAATATCAATGTCATTCAAATTGGGGGAGGAAGACTAAACGAGAACAAAAATAAACAGAAATAAAGGAGATTATTTAAACATAAACAAATAATATATAAATACAATTAACATCATATCAATATTCCATTGATGGGGCGAAGCCTGCGAGCTAGTTCAGGCAGTCAACTCGAGCACTTATGCTGCATTCATACATAACGCCCCTTGCCACTCTACAACCAACCAAACAGAGTCTCCTTAATATGCCGCTGTATTTAACCTGCCAGATCTCTCTCCATGCATTGCTTGCTGCTGCTATTGCTGCAGCTACTTCCACGTTTCTACTGCTTGTCTGCCACCCCAGCTTCCACCAGGCTTGGGGGGTTAGTTATTTAATCACTCATCGTGCTGTATATCTGTGGAGTGATGAGGCCCGAGCCTAGATGCCAAACTCA
This sequence comes from Harpagifer antarcticus, assembly GCA_902827135.1. NCBI lineage: Eukaryota > Metazoa > Chordata > Actinopteri > Perciformes > Harpagiferidae > Harpagifer > Harpagifer antarcticus. Next base: position 448,817 of record CADEHL010001114.1, on the reverse strand, counting down.
ACTATATGCTGCTTCTAATCAACATGTTAAAGAAACACGTGAGTTGTCTGACTGAAATCTATTTAATATTTAAAGGTAGGGTATGTAAGTCTGAGAAACCGGCTCGAGATACACTTTTTGTTATATTCCATGGAATGCTCTTAACATCCCGATAGCAATGAATATCTGAAGTGCTTTGACAAAAAATCCATAAAAAAATTTCATCTGTGGAAGCCGTAGTACTGTAAAAAGCACGACCAATCATCTGAGCCGGCCCGGCTAAGGTAACTGGATGAAGGGGGGAGGGGTAATAATTTAAGGAGAGGGAAAGGGTTCTTTTAAATCAGGTGAAGAGCAAAACTGGGTAATCAAGGAGCCAACTACTAAGTTTAAAACACAATAATTTATTCAGTAGAGCATAACATCTTTACTAAGAAAACTAAAATCAGAGCTGTCTAAAATATAATCTCAGTAAAAAGATAGTCTAAAACTATGTTAAAATACAATTAAACGTAGTTAAAACAATACAAATAATTCAAATGTTAAAAGGGTTAAAAGTCTTTTCTCAAAACCAGTCTTTCCAGGGCTGTAAAGGTGCTGCGTCGACCCTCTCTTGGACTGCCGTGTCTTTTAATCCCTTTGTTGCGTGTGCCTCTGCTCCTGGTGCGCTCTGCCTCTGCTGTGCCCTTCAGCCTCTCTCAAACTTACCTCGTGCCCTCATTGGTCATGTGCGCGTCCGTGTGTGTGTTGGAGGGGCTCTATAAGGAAGTGGCAGATTTTCTCCGGTCGTGTATTTTCAAATTCTAGCGATCTCGAGCCGGTTTCTCAAACTTACCTTTAAAATCTTGTGGTTATTGTCAATCGTAGTATATCACAAAAATAAATTACAGAAGCCAACTACAACAAAGATAAAGCAGAATTTAAAACAGAAGAGTCAAATTCCTCGGCAGCTCCTGTATCAGAATGCATGTGTACGGCTCCTTGATGGGAGCAGAGCCTTCAGCTATCCAGCTCCTCTCAGCAGCTTCCTGCAGGAAACGTTCTCCAGATTTAAGAGCAGGCCAGGCCCGGACTGGCCATCGGGAGGACCAGGAGGTTTCCCGATGGCCTGGCCTGTTAAGTGGCCTGCTGGCCTGAGGATTTTATTTTACACGTATTGTGAACGCAACGCTGCGCAAATGTGGGTCTGACTCTGCCTCACAAAGGGTGACTGGCTGTCTACATGATGTGGCCTGCCGACATGGCCACTTTCATACAGATCATACACTAATGCCCTTGATTGGTCTCTGTGTGTCATTCAAGCTCAGGAGGGTGTGTGTATGTGTGGTGCGAGAGAGAGAAAGCGCGTGCACCGGTTACGTGTATTGTTGTTGTTAGCATCTGGTGCTAGCTAGCTGCGCTAACGGATATAAGGAGCTGTTTCAACAACAAGATGGGGGGAGAATCCACTGCTGTCAGACTGAGAGATAACTACAGCTCAGGTGAGGTAAAGGACTCTCTGAGTGTTTAGAATCTAGATAGTTAACTTAGTCTACTTCTCAGTGGGTCTCAAACGGTTTGGTCACCATTTATGTAAACACATATTTCCATTTGAGGGGGGAGTGATTAGTAAAATATGCTTGAATAATACAAATAAAATGTTAACGAGGTGAAATAAGGTAAGATAAACTTTTAAAACTTGTCGAGAGCTAACACTAGTCTTTGCTGCTGCCTCAAAGAGGAGCAGGGGGAGAGGAGGGAGACAGGAGAGGCTGACACACTCACAACTATAAATGAACCAAAAACAAATAAATATATAAGTTCCAATGTTTTTTCATATTGGATATATGGTATGTTATTGGTTATGGCTATGTTCTTATGATTTTATGATTATTTAAATGTTACAGTTCTGTTTCATATGGGTGTAGTCTCTTTATTTCCCCCTCAAAATGCACCAGATTGATGCATTTAAGTCCAACATTTAAAAAAAATCTTACCGGGGGAACATACCCCCGGACCTCCCTATAGGGTTTGAGGTCCACCCCCACTTAATATATGTTCACATGAATAGGTTCCTAAATAGATTTGCACATTTTTTAAATAATAACCCATGTCCATATGTTTATTATTGGGTAGTAGATTTCAACTAGGGCTATCACTACGGGCAGCAACGCTGTAAATATTGACAAATAAATCCAGCAAAATGGCACAAAAAACTGGTAGTGGACTGGCTGGGTGTATAATTCCCGGCCTGACTTATTGTCTCAGTCCGGCCATGGGCTTAAGACATTGCTTTTTGATAAAGCTTTTATTTAGGGCTTACTCAGGCTTGTCGTTAACCAGCCCCTGTGATGCCTTCACAAGGGAAATGAGGCAAATTCCTTGCGCGGCGCGATAACATGTAAGACAAGGAAATAAGTGCGAAGGAAGGGATGACGCAGTGAGAACCTCAGCCTGGACACTCCCTGCGTTGAATCTGAAACCCAAAACAAAACAGCAGCTGTTGGCTCTGGGAGACTAACACAGAGTTCAAAGTTCCTCATATCTGTTCAGAAACTGGACAAAAATCAGTGTTTATAAATGCACAAACCACATGAATTCACTGCTTTATTTATGTCTGTATGACCTTATTGTGAGTGGACGGAGCAGCTACAACGGTAGCCTAGCCTGATCGATCCTTTCCCATTCAGAAAACACGCATTGTTGTTTTTGCCTGCGCTCATAAGCATGCTTGCAAAAGCATTAATTCATGGTTTTTACTAACCGGTATCAGTTTTTTTCAGCATAATTTTTTGTGCATGAATTACTGTCACAGACGAGCTGAGGACCAAAATGCAGAACACGGGAAACCAGAGATAGTCGGTAACCAGCTTTATTGGAGGCAATAGGCTGGTAGAAGACAACACGGCAGATAGTAGGCAAAGGGCTGGTCGGGGACAGGCGAGGGTTCCAGGAGACAGCAGGACGGGAGTCGCAGGTACAGAACGGGTCAGGGAGCAGGCGAGGCAGGCTGGTCAGGAACAGGCAGGGTCGAAACCGGGAGAGCAATCTGAAGGGTAATGCGGGAAAGACTGGCATGCTGCAAAGTACGATCTGGCACTGAGGTGAAAGTGAAGTGGGCCTAAATACTAATGGAGCTGATGGGTGTAACAGAGTGAGAGAGAGACAGGGTGTGACTACCAGGTGACTAAGGAATGTTAATGCAGAAAATAGGTGAGTGAGAAAGCAGATTGTGACAGAACCCCCCCCCCTTAATGGACGGCTCCAGACGTCTAAGAAATCTCTATCAAGAAGAAAAGAAAAAGAGAAGAATCAAGAAAAAACCCTACAGACACCGGGTGGAAGGTGGAGGTATGGGAAAGGTCAGTACTCATCTGAGAATGCTCTCTCGGCCTCTCCCTCCTGGAAATCCTCGTCCTCCTCGCCTGATGATGCTTCCCCCTCCTCCTCGATGAAGCCTCTGATCCGTCGCGGACGAGTACCCCCCTGCTTAACGCCTGGTTGAGCGTGGGTCCTGGAAGGCTGCTCCGGGTAACGCAGGTGGAAGTCTCGGATGAGTTGAGGGTTGAGGATATGCCGAGCAGGAATCCACTGCCTTTCCTCAGGACCATAGCCCTCCCAGTCCACCAAATATTGAACCCCTCTTCCTCTGCGACGGGAACGGAGTAGACGAAGGGTGTAGGTAGGGCCCCCATCGATCATCCTAGGGGGTGGTGGTGGAGGGGCGGCGGAAATCATAGTACTCTCCCGGACAGGCTTAATCCTAGAAACGTGGAAGGTGGGATGGATCTTCATGTTCCGGGGAAAACTCAGTCGAACTGCTGCAGGATTAATGACCTTGACAATCTTGAAGGGTCCAATAAACCTGGGCGCTAACTTCTTAGACTCCATCCGAAGGGGAATGTTCTGAGTGGAAAGCCACACCCTCTGGCCTACCTGGTACACAGGTGCCTTGGTTCGTCGGCGGTTCGCTGATGTGGCGTACCGGTTAGCAGACTGAAGCAGAGTTGTTCGAGCCTGCCTCCAAGTCCTCCGACAACGTCGGATGAAAGCCTGGACAGACGGACAGGTAACCTCCTTCTCCAATGCAGAGAACAATGGGGGTTGAAAACCGTATGCACACTGAAAAGGGGAAAGACCAGTAGCGGAACTGATGAGGGTGTTGTGGGCATACTCCACCCACAGGAGTTGTTTTGACCAGGTCGTGGGATGATCGGAAGCCATGCAGCGGAGAGTGGTCTCCATCTCCTGATTCTTCCGTTCGGTCTGGCCATTGGCCTGTGGGTGGAAACCGGAGGTGAGACTAACCGTCGCCCCGATCAGTTCACAAAACTCCCTCCAAAACACAGAGGTGAATTGGGGCCCCCGGTCGGAAACCACATCAGTCGCCAGTCCGTGAATGCGAAACACGTGGAGAAGAATCAGTTCTGCCGTCTCCTTAGCTGACGGGATCTTAGGCAGGGGTACGAAATGAGCCATCTTACTAAACCGATCTACCACCGTCAAGATGGCAGTATGTCCGTGGGACGGTGGTAGACCAGTCACAAAGTCCAATGAAATATGTGACCAAGGGCGACGTGGGACCGGTAATGGATGAAGGAGGCCAGCTGGCGCTTGGTGAGATGGTTTGTGCCGATTGCACACAGGACAGGCGTTCACAAACTCCCGGGTGTCAGCCTCCAGCGTGGCCCACCAGAACCGTTGTAGGACCATCCCCTTGGTACGTTGAATTCCAGGGTGGCAGGAAAGTCTGGAGCTATGAGCCCACTGAAGCACCTCAGCCCTCAAAACCTGAGGCACAAACAAGCGGTTAAGAGGACAAGAACTAGGACCGGGTTGGTCCACCAAAGCGGTCTTAACCCTCTCCTCAATCTCCCAAGCGAGGACGCCGATCACTCGAGGAGCAGGAAGAATGGTGTCCGGAATACCCCAGGTGTCTCCCTCCCTCCCGAACTGCCGGGACAAAGCGTCGGCCTTCACGTTGCGGGAGCCCGGGCGGTAGGAGAGAAAAAAATTAAACCGGGTGAAAAATAACGACCACCTGGCTTGCCGAGAATTCAGTCTCTGTGCCGACCTGATGTATTCCAGGTTCTTATGGTCGGTCCATACCTGAAATGGTTGTTCTGTCCCCTCAAGCCAGTGTCGCCACTCCTCCAACGCCAACTTGACTGCTAGAAGCTCTCGATTCCCCACGTCATAGTTTTTCTCCGCCGGACTCAATCTCCTCGAAAAGAAAGCACAGGGGTGGAGCTTCTGGTTCTCACCAGAACGTTGCGACAGGATGGCCCCCACCCCTACGTCAGAAGCATCCACCTCCACCACCAACTGACCAGCGGGGTCTGGTACTTGCAGGATAGGAGCTGACGTAAACCGGCCCTTGAGGTCCTGAAAAGCCTCCTCGGCTGCAGGGGACCATCGGAACGTCACCTTGGATGAGGTCAGGGCGGTGAGCGGGGCGGCCAAGGTGCTGTAGCCACGGATGAACCGTCTGTAAAAGTTGGCGAATCCCAGGAAACGCTGCAGCTCCTTCCGGGAATCAGGGACCCGCCACGAGGTAACTGCTGAAACCTTAGAAGGATCCATCTCCACACTTCCTTGACCCACGATGTAGCCAAGAAAGGCGACCGAAGAAGTGTGAAACTCGCACTTCTCCGTCTTGACGAACAGCGAGTTCTCCAGAAGTCTCTGGAGGACTGTCTGGACATGATGGACGTGTTCCTTGAGGTCTTTAGAAAAAATCAAAATGTCGTCCAGATAAACAAAAACATAACGATCCAACATGTCCCGGAGTACGTCGTTCACCAACGCTTGGAAAACTGCAGGGGCGTTGGTAAGTCCAAATGGCATCACCAGGTACTCGTAATGTCCCGAAGAGGTGTTGAAGGCGGTCTTCCATTCGTCCCCCTCCCGGATTCGTACCAGGTTATAAGCGTTTCTTAGATCCAGCTTAGTGAAGATTGTAGCCCCCTGTAATAACTCAAATGCTGACGAGATGAGTGGCAAGGGGTAACGATTCTTCACCGTGACGTCGTTCAGACCTCGATAGTCAATGCAGGGTCTCAGGGTCTTGTCCTTCTTCGCCACAAAAAAAACCCCTGCTCCTGCGGGTGATGTGGAAGGACGAATAATTCCCGCAGCCAGAGAGTCATTGACGTAAGTCTCCATGGACTTCCTCTCCGGTGCCGAAAGCGAGTACAACCGGGCCTTGGGTGGGACTGCGCCTGGATGTAGCTCAATGGCGCAGTCATAGGGCCGATGAGGTGGGAGAGATGTCGCCTTAGCCTTGCTAAAAACCTCCTTAAAGTCCAAATATTCAGCCGGAACCCCTGTGACATCCGGAACCAGGTTCATATCCACAGATAGTTGAGGTGCGGCGGCCTGCTTGAGGCAAACCTGATGACAGGAGGAACTCCAACCTAGGATGGACCCAGTTGCCCAGTCAATGTTCGGGTTGTGGCGGCGGAGCCACGGATAACCCAAAATCAGAGGGATTTGGGGGGACCGTAGCACATGAAACTGGATTGTCTCATGGTGGTTCCCCGACATGAGCATATGGACCGGTGTCATCTGGTGTGTCACTGTTCCCAGCAGGTGACCATCCAAAGCATTAGCCGGTACCGGCTGGAGCAGCCGAACCTGTTGGATGCCCAGCTGTAGTGCGAGCTCCTCGTCAATGATGCTAACATCTGATCCGGAGTCGATAAAAACAGCCAGAGCCTGAGATTTGCCTGTCAGGAGGAGTCGAGCATGGCACAAGGGTCTTAGATTGGGAATCAGCTCAGAGGTTTGGCCCACCAGTATACTCCCCATTACTGATGAGCTCTGTCCTTTTACCGGACAACGGGAAACCATATGTCCAGCCTGACCACAGTAAAGGCAAAGATTACCTCTCCGACGTAATTCCCTCTCCTCAGAGGTAAGACTGGTACGACCCACTTGCATGGGCTCGACCTCGTACCGTGAGTCAGAGTAGGAATGGGAATTCTCCGCCGAAACCGGAAGTCGAAATCTCCCGGAAACCGGAAGTTGTTGTCGCGAGCGGCGGGCCGCTGCTCGCGTCTGTTGCTCTCCTCTCCGGGTCTGGATTCGTCTGTCAATCCGAGAGGTGAGCTCTATCAACCCATCCAAGGAAGCAGGGAGATCATAGGAAACCAGCTCATCTCTCATATAATCCGCTAATCCTCTCAGATATGCGTCACACTGCGCCGGCTCATTCCAGCTACTGCGGCGGCTGCTGGTGCGGAAGTCAATAGCGTAATCCACCACCGTGCCGGAACCCTGGCTCAAACTTAGCAGGCCTCCAGCAGCGTCGAGACCCACACGAACGGGACCGAACACCTTCCGCATTTCCGCGGAAAATGCAGCAAAAGAGGCACAGGCTGGTGTCTGCTGCTCCCACTCTGCAGTTCCCCATAAACGGGCTCTCCCCGTCAGATGATTAACGGTGAAAGCTACACGAGCCGCCTCGGAGGAGAAGGTGTGTGGCTGCAGTGAAAACAATATGGAACAGTTTGTGAGAAAAGGCCTGCATCCCTCCGGCTCACCAGCGTAGCGTTCCGGCGTTCCCACACGAGGCTCCGGAGCGTATCCCGTCGACCCAGGGGCTGGAGCGAGCATCGGAACTGTGGGCGGAGGGACGGTAGCAGCCATGGTAGCGGCTAGCTGTTGTACGGTGGCGGCCATCTGTTGCATCTGGGAGGTAAGGTAAGCCAGCGTTTGTCCCTGGGTTGAGGTTGCCTGGTGGGTCTCGGTAGCTAAGGTAGCTATCGTGACCTCCTGTCTTTGGATGGCATCCTTAACCCTCTCAAAGCGGTCTCTAGGAGACCCGGTGTTTGCTTGGTCCATTTCTGGCCAGATCGTTCTGTCACAGACGAGCTGAGGACCAAAATGCAGAACACGGGAAACCAGAGATAGTCGGTAACCAGCTTTATTGGAGGCAATAGGCTGGTAGAAGACAACACGGCAGATAGTAGGCAAAGGGCTGGTCGGGGACAGGCGAGGGTTCCAGGAGACAGCAGGACGGGAGTCGCAGGTACAGAACGGGTCAGGGAGCAGGTGAGGCAGGCTGGTCAGGAACAGGCAGGGTCGAAACCGGGAGAGCAATCTGAAGGGTAATGCGGGAAAGACTGGCATGCTGCAAAGTACGATCTGGCACTGAGGTGAAAGTGAAGTGGGCCTAAATACTAATGGAGCTGATGGGTGTAACAGAGTGAGAGAGAGACAGGGTGTGACTACCAGGTGACTAAGGAATGTTAATGCAGAAAATAGGTGAGTGAGAAAGCAGATTGTGACAATTACAATTAAATCTTTTTTTAAAAGTTTTTCCATCATCCCCGGATTTTGGTGTCTTCAGGCTGGAAGGGTGACTGTTATTAAAGCTTACGTCAGGTTGTGTGTCTGAGCCCGTTGCTGTGGTCCTGCCTTTTTGCTGGCACCTGGAAGATCGTAAACAACCACCTGGATCCATTGTGGTTTTACTATTAACAGGGGTGCACATAACTGGTACGCAGGCATTTGCGGCAAACATCTGAAATGCGTAACGTCACTTGTGTCACTAACGTATCGTCCACACGGTTCCGTCGCGTGCTTCAACGGAGACGCTTCCCATTCACTTTGAATGGGGTGACGTCACGCTTTGCCGAACTGCATTGTGGTTCCGTTGCTTCACTTTGCCTCCGTTGCTCTCACTGAAAGTTGAGTGTCATCTGCAGGAAACAGCGTCTGAAGGCATCTTAATATTCAATAAACTATGAATGTTTTATATCCATGTAACGGGAAGAAACTCAGCTAACAGATCATTTTTTTATTTTTTTTTTCAAAAAAAAACACAAAGCTAGCACTGAGCCTATGAATTAGCCACGAGCGAAAAATGCTAACGGGGTGTTGCACAGAAACTCACTCATAAGACCCTTATTACTTATCGTAGCTGCATGCCCAACCCATCGATTCGCATCGTGAGATGACACAGAATCGATGGGTACATACATCACTCCATGATGTATACTCGCAAAGCTATGAACAAGAACAAACATCAAAACATGTGGCCGTTTCCAGATGTCAGAGCGAGAGATAGGTTCACTCTGATGCAAAGCCCCCACCTTTTTTTTATACCATGTGTGTGTATGGGGAAATGTTCCTTCGATTCCATTGGCTCTAACGGTCAAAAAGAGATTTCAATCACCAAAATCGACCAATGGGTTCTAGAGAAACGGCCATTTCCACCCAAATCACCTCAGAGGTGGAGTTTTTTTTTGCCAAATGTCACTTGTTTTGCATCACTCTTGATACAGGGTACTTATTATACAGTTGCAAGAAAAAGTATGTGAACCCTTTGGAATGACCTGGATTTCTGCATAAGTTGGTCATAAAATGTGTTCTGATCTTCATCTAAGTCACAACAATAGACAAACACAGTCTGCTTAAACCAGGGGTCTGCAACCTTTTTGACCAAAAGAGCCATTTTGCTCCTTTTTCCAAAAACATTTTTGTCTTGATAGCTTATAAAGTTGTATTTATTGTTATATCAGACAAAAACTTTTTTTTTTGCATTTATTAGGCTATTTATTACATTATATAAAACTGTTAACCTCTAATAAGAAACAAAGAACTCCTATAAGGAGAATTAAAAATAATACACAGGCCTACTTTAAAATAAATTAAGGACTTGGGGAGTCCTCTGCACATTTAAAGGAAAACAAATATAATTAAAATGGGCCCACTTTGAAATAAATAAAACATATAGCTGCACCCTAAAAAGAGTTAAAGGTAGAGTCGGTAAGGATGGAGAAACCAGCTCGAGTGCGCTAGAATTTGAAAATACACAACTGGAAACAATCTGCCTCTTCCTTCAGACTTCCTTACAGAGCCCCTCCTCCAACACACGTGCACATGACCAATGAGGGCACGAGATAAGTTTGTGCACAGATGGAAGGCTGACAGGCAGGTAGGCCATCCAGTTACTTTAGCCGGGCCGGCTAAAATGATTGGTCGTGCTTTTTACAGTGCTACGGCTTCCAGAGAATTTTTTTTTAATGTATTTATTGTCAAAGCATTTAATATATTCATTGCTATCGGGACGTTAAGAGCATTCCATGGAATATAACAAAAAGTGTTTTCTGAAATAAATTACATACCATATGAATTATGACTGAAGATCGTCAGCTGTCTTCCTCTCCCGTGTTGTTCCTCGATACGTAAAGGCTGCAGCACCTTTGACAACTTCTCTCTACATATCAAACATCCCGGTAAACCAGCATCGTTTGCTGTGAAAGCAGATAACTCTGTCCACGTAGAATTAAATCCTGTGTTCCTCCGGTACTTTTCTTTTCTTTGATTTATCCATAGTTCGCTCATCCAGCCGGGGGTCAGGTTATTCGCCTGCAGGAAAAGGCGCTAGTGCGGGATCGTAGCAGGATATGACGCATATTTTAGTTGACCTAATTAAAACCGTTTTGTTTTTTATTTATGTGTCACAGTATTATCTCAAAATACAAGATACGAAACATTTTCAACCATGGAAGAAAATATAAATAGTCCTACAAATACTTTTATTTTATTTCCTTCTTATTTTTGTCTAAGCTCAAGGGAGCCAGAGCAGAGGGCTTAAAGGGCCGCATGCGGCTCGAGGCCCGCGGGTTGCGGACCCCTGGCTTAAACTAATACCACACAAACAATTATATGTTTTCATGTTTTTATTGAACACACCATGTAAACATTCACAGTGCAGGGTGGAAAAATGTATGTGAACCCCTAGGTTAAAGACTTCTTCAAGAGCTACTTGGAGTCAGGAGTCAGCCAACCTAGAGTCCAATCAATGAGACGAGATTGGAGGTGTTGGTTAAAGCTGCCCTGCCCTATAAAAAATACACACCAGTTTTGAATTTGCTATTCTTAAGAAGCATTGCCAGATGTGAACCATGCCTCGCACAAAAGAGCTCTCAGAAGACCTACAATTAAGAATTGTTGACTTGCATAAAGCTGGAAAGGGTTACAAAAGTATCTCTAAAAGCCTTGATCAGTCCACGGAAAGACAAATTGTCTATAAATGGAGAAAGTTCAGCACTGTTGCTACTCTCCCTAGGAGTGGCCGTCCTGTAAAGATGACTGCAAGAGCACAGCGCAGAATGCTCAATGAGGTGAAGAAGAATCCTAGAGTGTCAGCTAGAGACTTAAAGAAATCTCTGGCACATGCTAACATCTCTGTTGACGAATCTACGATACGTAAAACACTGAACAAGAATGGAGTTCATGGCAGGACACCACGGAGGAAGCCACTGCTGTCCAGAAAAAACATTGCTGCACGTTTGAAGTTTGCAAAAGAGCACCTGGATGTTCCACAGCACTACTGGCAAAATATTCTGTGGACAGATGAAACCAAAGTTGAGTTGTTTGGAAGGAACACACAACGCTATGTGTGGAGAATCCAAAGGGTTCACATACTTTTTCTTGCAACTGTATGTTGTACTTTGGATTCCTAAAGCTTTTAGTCTACCTTACTGTAAGGGAAACTTCTGCAGCAATGGAGAGTCAGGACTCAGAGAGACACGAGGAGAGTTTGAGCTTTGATGTCAAACACTGATGTTTATTACAAGTCAACGGCCGGAGAATTCATATCACAAGTCACAGCAGCCAGAGATTCTGACTGCACTGGTGGGTTGCCATGTCAAATCTGACCAGCCTCTCTCTCGAATAGACCTTTTAACTAGATTACAGAGAGTTAATCCACATATTGGGGGATGGTGCGTAAACACTGGGAACACTGGAGATATCCCCGACATCTAGAAATACTCAATCACCTGCCTGACTCTTGAGAGTTGACCGGTCATAAAACTGAGAATAACATCATTGGATTGCATTAGCACATTCCTTACAGGAGATAACACACTCAGTGTTGGTGATAAACATCAACAGGCAAAAAGAGTAAATATCTAGAAGTAAGGAAGAATTATTCTTTGACACTTACCATCATCCAAGGGTAGTTTTCACTATAAGTAAAAAAGAATTTCTGGACGGACACTATCATTTACAGTTTTTTACTATATTCAATCTGCATTTTCTATAAGATAAAAAACATCTATATTGATTCTGACTTGTCTACATCCAACTCACAGGTTTATCATTACTTTGAGAAAAAAGATGATTCATTTAACCCTTTTAGAAGGGAAGATATGGTCATTTGTTCTGGGAATGTCATTTTCGAGCCTCACGCAGCATTTTCATGTGTTTGTCATTACTGGTGTCATTTTCTGGTTGACAAACGCCATTGTAGCACATAAACACACATCAGAGCACAGTGGGCTCATAGGGAGGGGGGTTGGTGGTAGGAGCTCCAACAAGGCGTTTAGGACAGAGAGTGAATACACATACTATACAGAGATGCTGTATGAGAAACCAATGTAAATCTATTCTAGTAGACCTCAACAATGGAATTATGATCAGTAGAACTGGCCATGGCATGGGACCTTTAACGTTGGTGTGTACAACGGAATTGTGTCAAAACTACTGGTCTCCCTCCCTCCCCTGTGCACATTCTGTGCCCTGCGCACACACTGGAGAACTAGACAAAATCAGCTCATCACAACGTTCACGCTCTGTGGTCAAGCTGCTGCAATTTTATTTACAACAAAGTGAAGTAAAACACACAGCTGCAAACGTATTCAGAGTTTGAAATCAGACAGAGGTGGAAGAAGTACTCTGATCTTGTGTAGGAATACTCTGGCTGCAGTTGAATTGTCAGTTTAGCTTGGGAACCTTCCTAACGGAGTGAACAACCCAGTCTCAAGGCATTTAATTTATTGATTCGTGTTCACAAACACAGAACGACTTTAAAAGCAATGTATTTATATTGGTAATATGTTTTGTGCCGGCATCACGTCTTTTTGTGCAGCTGTGTGTTTCATAAAAACATTTTCTTACTCAATATCAAGCCACGGTTATTGTTTTTATTTTAAGGCGAGACACCCCAGGTGAATAGGGTAATTTTTTTAACTTAAAGGTATCAGCTAGAAATGTCTCCAGTTAATTACTTACAATAAGGCAATTGTTTTTTGTATTACGTAAGTTTTATGAAATGGCATGTTTAAATATGCAAATGATGCATTATCTCATGAAATATGCGCATATTTTAATACATTTCAGGAACCAAAATCTGAACTTTGGATAAGGTTCAAAATTATTGTTTCATTTTGTAGTCATATTAGTATCCAAGGCTTTTACCGAAGGGATTTTGGATATCTCTTTTTACCACTCCATAAATCAGAAAATACTGTCAACAGCCCTAAAATATCCATTTTCACCATGTTTTTAGGTATACACTGTTGTATAATTCAGGCTATGAATTATATATGAACAAATCCTTCTGTAAAAGCCTTCATAATATTGATAGGAATATAACTGGAAGGTTTGGTGTATGTACGTGCTACTGAAGTGGACATTTCGAACTCAGAGTAGGAGAACAAACTCATTTTGAGAAAACAACCTTTAAAGATGCTGTGAGGCGCAAGCTAAACCCTCCTGTTCTTTGGATGACAGCTTCACTTCATGAAGGTATTTCGTATTCGGGGTCATTTGTTTTTTGTATAACCTTGCTTCGTGCAAGTGAAAATTGTTGTCGTCTTCTCTGAACGTTTTTTTTTGCCATTTTGAGATTTACATTTCTAGCAGAAAGCTAACCAAGAAGTGTTTTAGCACACCACGTGACACATCTGAACGAATCACGTTGTCAGAAATTGACACCAGTCAATGAGATTTAGTTTCTGTCACGATCTGCCTGTGTTGTGTTTTGTCTTGTCTTTTTCTGTCTTTGGTTTCCTGTTTTATTTTGAAAAGTGTTCACCTTCTGTCTTGCCTGTTGCTTTCTGTCTGTTTTCCCTCCCTGATTACCCGATTGTGTTCACCTGGTGCCCCTGTGTTTTCTCCTCCCTCCTCACCTGTCTCTTGTTTGTTTGATTAGTCCTGTGTGCATTTAGGTTCTGTGTTTTCTGTTAGTCTTTGTGAGTTCCTTGTTGTTGTTTGACTGTGTTCACAGGGAAGAGTTCTGTTTGTTTCTTTAAACCTTGAAATAAAGGTGTTTTTTCTGAAAAATCTGCGTTTGGGTCCTGCCTGCTTCGCTCATCCCTGACAGTTTCTTGGTTTAAGACCCCTTTGTACTTTCACGATTGGTTGCTGATAAAGGAAATTACCATATTTGGATCCGATGAGATTGTGCAGGAGAGACGGAGCTTTCCAACAATATCTCTGATGACATGGTCGCGGTCATACTTGCCAACCCTCCCGATTTTCGCGGGAGACTCCCGATTTCATTGCCCTCTTCCGGCTTCCTCCCGGGGTCATATTTCTCCCGCATTTCTCCAGATTTCTGACAAAATCAGATTTACTCAGGACTGTTTCCACTCGGACTTTAATACAGCTACACCATTGTTTGGTTTCCGTGGTAGCGCGTCTCTTTAGCTAGCGCGCAACTGAAAGTCTGAGAGGGTGAGCCGATAGTCACAGAAAACAGAACAAGAATCGACAACTCTACCCTCTGCTCACTCCTTTCCTGTAAAACACAGGTCCAGCCCACACATATGCTCCATCAAGGATGGTGCTACAGGCTGCAAGACAGTGCACTTACAACTACAATAAGCATGTGTAGATGTTAATCTAATAAAGCTCCGGCGATCCACTACCCCCCCCCCCCGCGGTGGTTTTGAAATGCTCCCGATTTCTGAGGTCTCAAGGTTGGCAAGTATGGTCGCGGTACTTTATGTTACGTTAGAATGCTAACTTTTGGCGAATTTAGGAGATATCTACAGGCGCAAATAGACAAACTATAGTACAAAAAACACTTAAATGTGTATTTTGTACGTTGTTCTCCAAAAGCCTGAAAGAAAACATGTTGTGGAATCAAAATTGACCAGTGCATGAAAAACAATGTTTTTGCCTGCCGTGTCTCGCCTTAAATCGTATAATGGACTTTTTTTCTTTACGGACGGCAAAAAAAGTCCGACATTATGCGACAAAAAGACACTCGCCTCCAGTCCCTGGAAAGGGTTTCAGCCGGAACCTCCACTTCAGCAACCACCAGGGCCGTACTTTCTGCCATGGCGCAGCCAGGGTTCTCGCCGGGTCAGGCCCTTTCAGTCCCACACACTTTTTTTGTATGAATTTATGTTTCATCCAATCCCAGAGCTTGAAGATTAATCACGGGTTTGTTGCAAAGCGGACAGGCGTCGTCACAACAATAGCTGGGGATTGTGGGTAGTGTAGTCTCTTTGGCGCTCCACATTTCAGAGAAAACAAGTTGTTTCTCAGAATTGAAGGGGAAAAACACAAAAGCATTGCACACAATTTAAACCTATCAATGTCGTTTAATTAACAAAGGTAATCTGGTGTTTTTGAGTAGTAGAGATATCACTGTCAAATCAATCGACAGTAAGGAGAATACTTACTTCCGGGTGTACAATTCTCCGTTATCCAATGGGAATGGACACTCACATTGCCTTTAAGAGCTGCCGACATAAATGGATGCGATGCTTCCCTAAGCGTCAAATACCGCCGCCGATGGGAATACATTGCAATCAGTTGAAAGCTCTTTGCGTCCGTTTATGAAGCTGAAGGAGCCTCGGCACATCACAACTGGACTCCACGGGACCCTGACCAAGCGTTGCTCCTGGACGCTTAGGGAGTGAGAGTGTGTTGTTCTAAGAGTAACAATGTTATCATTAAAAAAGCACATAAAATCATTGCTACTGAGTGCTGAAAAGAAATCTTGCATTAATCTTATTCTCATCTATTAATGAAGAGTAGTAGGCTGCTCTCGCTTTACGCAGTGCTTTCTTATATTCATTGAGAGTAATATGCCAAATTAAACGAGATTCTTCAAGTTTAGTGGAACGCCATATCCTTTCAAGTTGTCTCGACTTTTGCTTAATTTTGCGGGTTTCGGGATTATGCCATGGAGCTAATCTATGTTGTTTTATTTTCTTCTTTTTCAAAGGAGCAACAGAGTCCAATTTTATTTGCAGCGCATCTGTAGCACTATCAACAACATGATCAATTTGGGGTGGTGTACATTTTGTATAAGTTTCCTCCCCTACATGCAGACATGCTATCGAGTTAAGTATTGGTGGAATCTCTTCCTTAAATGTGGCTATAGCACTAACAGATAGGTTTCTGCTGCAGGAGCTTTTGACTAAGTACCAAAGTTGATAACAACTCAGAAAATTCTGATAAGAATTCTGAATAAGGACCTGGTGCACGGTACACTGTAACAAATAAGATTGGCTGCAAAGTTTTCCAGGTCGGATGCGTAAGACTAAAAACAAGGCTTTCAAAGGAGGTATAATTTAATTTTGGTTTAGTATTGATAAGTAAACTTGAGTCAAAGATTCCTGCAACTCCACGTCCTCAGCCTGTGCCTCGAGCAATATGAGTATTGATATGGCTTGGTCGAGTGGCCTCATTTATGGTGACATATTCTTCATGTCTCAACCAAGTTTCAGTGAGACAGCATCAATATTATAATCTGATATTAAATCATTTACCAATATTGCTTTAGATGCTAGAGATCTTATATTTAAGAGTCCACATGTAATCTTCCTGTTTTGTTGCACTGTAGTAGTTGTTACATTTACTTTTATTAAGTTATTATGTGTGACACCTCTAATAGGTTTTACTTGGTTTTAATTGTCCTTGGGCAGACACACACACCGCTAATATTGGATATTTTATTGGAGAGAGCGCAGAGAAGCGTGTAAGACTGCGACTCCGCCTCCTGGTCTCAACTCCAGTTTGTCATGGATTAAGTCCACAAAGCCCTGAAATGTTTGCTGAAATGAGATTTGCACCTTCCAAAGTAGGATGAATGCCATCTCTCTTAATCAGACCAGGTTTTCCCCAGAAGGCTGTCCAATTATTTACGAAGCCCACATTGTTTGCTGGGCACCACCAAGACAACCAGCGCTGAAATGATGACATGCGCCTATACATGTCGTCATTGATCAGATTGGGGAGGGGACCAGAGAAGATTACAGTGTCCGACATTGTTTTAGCATAACTACACACCGACTCCACATTAAGTTTGGTGCATTCTGATTGGCGTAAACGAACATCATTACCACCGACGTGAATAACAATCCTACTGTATTTACGTTTATTTTTAGCCAGCAGTTTAAGATGCGCCTCAACGTCGCCCGCTCTGGCCCCCGGAATGCATGTGACTGTGGAGGCTTCGGTCTCTAAATTCACGTGTCTCATAATAGAGCTACCAATAACCAGAGTTGGCTTCTCGGTGGATGTCTCGCTGAGTGGGGAATATCTGTTAGATACATGAACGGGTTGGTGGGGACCTGCGGGTCTCGCTTTATGCCCCTTCTGAGCAGTCACCCAGTCTCCTGGCTGCTCGGGAGTTGCCGGGGGACGGCTAGTACGAGCTATCTCTTGCCAGTCTATACCGACTAACATGGGTTTTAATGTAGCTGAGTTACTTTCTAAAATGCGGAGCCGGGCTTCTATGGCTATGATTCCCGCCTCCAACTTAGTAACTGTACTACATTTAACACACACAGGCCTATCGGTACCAGTAAAGGAGGATGGGAAATAACCAAACATAAGACAGAGCAGGAAATAGCACCCGAGGGTGGGGAAGTAGCCATGGTTAGCTATCAAGCTAAAATAGCTACCGTTAGCAAAACCGAAAGAAGTGTAAGCAACTGTGGAGTTACAGTCGCTAAGAGAAGGAGAGTTGTGAGTGCTTAAGCTGTAGTAACGTGTGATTATAACGTCAGGTAGCTGCCGTGATCAAGAATTGTAAAAACTATCGATTTAATTTAAGATTATAAGCTATCAGCAGCAGAACAAGCACATAGCCCGGAAGTGACAACACGCTTACCGCAATAGTGAGTGTCTGTGTAGAAACGGTCCGTCGATCGATGCAAACCTCTACCAAGTCCACCATCCTCTGCCCTGCACGAGATCTACCCAATCGCACTAGCTTGCTATGTGTGGGGCCACCTCTGGCTCCGGAAACGCATATCAGTGCTATGCGATAACCAAGCAGTAGTCGGGATCATTAATAAAGTGCGCTCTCCATGCCCTGACATCATGCCATTCATGAGAAGCATCACATGGTCCTCCATCACCCACAACTTCATCATCTCAGCCCGCCATGTTCCCGGCCACCTCAACATAATCGCTGACTCCCTCTCTCGCTTTCACTTTCAGACGTTCCGGAACCTCTGCCCAGAAGCCAGGCTGCAACGAGTCGGGATTCCCCCTCTCCATCTCCTCTCCCTCTTCTAAACACGAGTCCCTTAGTTAGGCACCTCGAGTCCGCCAGGTTCTTCATGAGGAAGGGCTTAGCCGCTTCCACTCTCAAAACGTATGATTTAGACTGGAGAACCTTCACCATGTTTTGTTTCTCGCTAGGCATCCCCCTCAAACCCGTTCTCATCCACACTGTGTGCGCCTTCATGAGCTACTGCTTCACCAACCGTCACCTTAAACCCCAATACATTCGGGGCTTGGTAGCCGGGGTTCAGTTCAACGTTTGATGCTATGATACCAGCTTTCCTAGTTTATTTTCGAACCATGCTCATTTTCAAAGGACTAACTAAAGCTTCCCCTTCTGTTCCAGACCGCGGACGACCTATTACCCTCTCCATTCTGCGCCTAATGCTTTCCAAACTTAGAGAAGGAATATTTTCTCCATATATAGACGCACTACTCAATGCACTATTTATTTTAGTGTTTTGCGCTTGTCTTAGGCCCGGCAAATTCTCCACAGCTTCCCTCTCATTCGACTCCCATCGAGACATTTGCTTTTCCGACTTGTCTTTTTATGCCAGTCACTACAGCTTAAGCCTTAAGCACTCCAAGTGCGGAGGCGCTTGCTCCGTCATTGCGGCTTGCATCGATTCCCTGTTTTGCCCCCACAAATCTATGGTCAATTACCTGCGCTTCAGATCCTCCTCTAGCCCCCTCTCACCATTATTTCTCATTTCAGGGAATATTCCCCTGTCACAATCCTGGTTCAAATACTACTTAAAGCAAGTAGTCATCAAAAGTGGATTATCACCCCAATTATATTCGGGGCATTCTTTTAGAATAGGCGCAGCTACTTCTGCGGCTAATCAAGGCATATCATCCTCATCCCTGCAACAACTCGGGTGGTGGTCCTCCGCTGCCTTCACCTCCTACATCCCCCCGACATCAGTTCCGTTCTGGCAATCCAAAAATCTCTCAAGCCTTAACTCGGGTAAATATGGATATAACTGGTGGTGGTATTTTAATAGCATATCGGCATATCACTCATCATGTCACGGTTTGTACATTAACACGCTTGACATTCCATGTCGTATTACCCATGCTAACAACATGTGCATTTCATCCTGTATACTCGTCATTGTCTCATTCTCATGCTAAAACCCATGTGTAATTCATGCATTCGACCGGAAGGGTCTGGGCTTGTGTCAAATCAGGATATGATCATCCATGCATCATAGTACGCCCCAGCCCATCTCATGTTAACTCCCTTGCATTCCATGCACTCTAAGCCCGATATTCCGAGTGTCCTTCCCCTGCTAAAACCCCTGGTGCATTCCATGCACTCTAAGCCCGATATATATTCTGAGTCTCCTTCCCTTGCTAAAACCCCTGGTGCATTCCATGCACTCTAAGCCCAATATGGTATTTCCGAGTCTCCTTCCCCTGCTACAACCCCACGTGCATTTCATGCATCTCAGCATTTTATACATTTTGTGTCTCTTCATGCTTTATCCTCGACCAGGGCCTGGCTCGGTGTCGAGCCAGGCTCTAATTCATGTGTCATCGTTCAGCTCTAACGAGCTGAAGGTCTGTTCTCTTAGAGTATACTCCACTCTTAATTATATGTAATTCAATAAACTCTGCTTCTCTCCCCCTGTATAACTCTCATCATATCCCATAGATCTCTGTTCCAGCCCATATGGTAAGAAACCCGTAAATTTCATTCCATATTATTATTTCGTTTTGGGGGGCTTCATCGGATCGGCTCTACCCTCCCGAATGATACTTCCTGCACAACGGGGCCTAATCGCCAAAATTACCATTATATTCATTTGTGCATCTGCGCAATAAATATCTATTATTACATCAATACCGTCTCTCCTGATTGAACTGGGTTCATTTGGGTGTATTTTCCATATCTCTTGTCAATTTTGCTGATAGACATCTCTTTCTATCCGTCAGAGCCAATGGAATCGAGGGAAAGTTCCCCATGCACACACAGCTTACCAAATAAGGAGTGAGAGAGACGCGTAGAAAAACCGGAAGCTGCGCTAACCTCTGGTGGCTTCCATTAGCAGCTAATTCTTCTTCTTCTATTTTTGCATAAAAATCGAATTATGGATTATCAATAATTTTTTCAAAGTGACAGACACATTGGATTAACCTATGGATTAACCTTCAGCCACGTTTGTTCTCGTTTTAATGCCATTGAACACGACTTTTGATCAGAATAACAGCTAAGGTGAGCATATCTCCGTGTTTTGCTAAAGCTACGTCGTGTGTTGTCTGTATTTAATAATAATAATAATAATAACTTGAATTTATATAGCGCCTTTCAAGGGACCCCTGTCACGAGTTCTGATCGCTCAGTGATGATCCTTATATTTTTATAATCTGTGGACTCTCAGGGTGTTATCTAAGCTTGTTTATGCGGATCCAATAAGTATATCAATCAGTGTAGCTAGAGTTCTGTGCTAACGGCCTTAAGATTGTTTCGCTCGTAGCCAATTCAGAGGCTCTGCGCTAGCTTTGTGAGTTTAAAAAAAAAGAATATTAAGATGCCCTCAGACGCTGTCTCCTGCAGATAACGTGTGTTTCCCCCCAGTATCGGGGGTGCGGTGTAGAAGAGGTTAAAATCCTGAAAATTATAAAATGTTTAGTATTTTTGATTAGGGCTGAAGTTGCTTTAAAGATTGAACCCAAAAAAGTGGCAAAAAAATATTTGAATATAATGTTTTTATCAAAGTTTTTGGCAGTGGACATTTTTGTCCTGAATGGTCAATTAGGGTAGTCAATTTTGTACACAGTGAATTATAGACCCATTAGAACAATTCAAATTGGAATTCTAAAATATATCGAGAAAATAGCCTTGTTACAAAAATCATGCCATTTGCCAATAACTTTGGTTATGTTAACCAAAGTTATTGGTTAACCCTTGCTTCTGCCCCAGTTCCTGCTCATGTCCAGGAGTCGTTCTCTGGAACTCGTCTTTTTTTTGGAGGTCCACGGAGCCTCCAAACGCCTTCTAAGAGAAGGAGTCGCAAGTCCAGACTAGCAGCCCGAGCCCCAAGAGCCATGGTTCCGGCCCCAGCAGCCATGGTTCCAGCCAGAGATGGAGTACTCGAGTCCTGGACTCGGACTCGAGTCGGACTCGAGTGCTGATTTTCGGGACTCGTGACTTGACTCGGACTCGCACACTGATTGACGCGACTCGGACTCGGACTCGTGAATTCTCACGCACGATGACTTGGACTCGGACTCGGCTCGGGCACTCCTTGGGATGACTCGGACTCGGACTCGTGAATTCTCACGCACGATGACTTGGACTCGGACTCGAGCAAGTTTTCTCTGGAGTCTGATGTCCTCTGTGTCCTGGCGTGTGCACCTGCGAGGCGAGTTCACGTACTGGGCGCGCCCCCGCTGCTATACCAGTCTAAAGATGTCCAGAGACACATCCCGCATCGTGCTGTATGCTTTTAAAGATTTCGTTTCCATATTGGGAAAGAGCAGCGCAAAATGCACATTATGTGGACAGAAGATAGAAGATAAGACTGGGACAACGACGAATTTCAATCGACACCTTTCACGGCGGCACCCAGAAAAGTAAGTAGAAATGCTATTGTTAGCTTGCTAACCCACGTTAACGTTAGCCACTAAATTGACTCCACAAAGGTTTTAAGATGTCGGGTTAGATGGAGGTAGGGGTTGATATCAGATCCTAGGGACCAAGTGCAGTTTTATTGTCTAGATAGATACTGTTAAAAAGCTATACATGTCCTTGGTGATACTGCAGATGATGAGTAGCCTAGCCCTAGCCTACAATGAACGTGAAAATTAGAGACTGAAAATTATCTCCGTCACGGAGGCTCCATAACACATTACTCTAAGGATGGAGTTCATATATATATATAGGTAGGCTGTATTGAACACTATCATCAGAGTAATGTGATCAATACAATAAGTAAAGATTCAGCCGATAACATGAAAGCACATGGCTACTTAACATGCAGAATGTCGTCAAGTAGCATTGTGCTTTCTGGGGCTTAATCTTTATTGATATAATTTAAACGTTCACTTATTGGTTGTTGGACATTGTGATATTATATTTATTATATTCGCTTTGTGTTGTGATGTTTTGCCGACTGTGTTGAAATAAATTAACAAAATATTCGTTCATTGCAACACATTTAGAATCATATTACATATTTACACTTGACACATGTTATTGTTTTAAGTGTTCATTGATGTGCATTGTCCCTGCTAAATAAACGATTAAATATCCATTTTTACCATTAGTGGCTTGCTTGGTTTGTGCTTGAACATTCCATTTTTTAAGGCTCAGGATTATGGTTTTTATGTCACTGTTATATAGCACACTGATAACAATGTTACTTTTAACATTGTTTCTCAATCCTTGAACTCAAACCATATTTGGATGGTCCAAAAATGTATTTAAATTATTATCATAAACATGCCACAACTAGTTTGCAATGGTTGAGGATTAGTAGTTGGGGTAGCCCTAATTTTAACCATACAATTTATTTAGCAATAAGAAAGATTTTTTGCTGAAGTGTGTATTCTTTCTTCCCCTAGGCACAACAAGCTCCTTGAAAACAAGGTTCACAGAGATCTTCCAAGCAGTGAAGATGCCAGGATGCGAGCCAGCTGAAGGAAGAGGTCCCACCAAATTTCCTTTCACGACTGCTTACTTCATAGCATCTGTGTTGGACCCATCGTTTGGTTTCCAGCGGCTAAAACATGATGTGCAGCTGGACAGTGATGACAAAGATCAGCTAATGACTCAGATCATTGGTGAGACATGTTCACTTGTTATATATGTATGCAGGCTCTAACTTATACTAGCCATTATTAATTATAGTTATATGTGTACATGAATGTCTAGAAGTGGTTTATCTGTTTGTAGATATTGGGGTGTGTGTAGCCAAAATAAGAATACTCAATCCTTATGGAAAGAATTATAAGGCCATTTTTACACATTAGCCTTTTCAAGTAAAACAAATTAACATAATCTATAAATGGTATCACAAACAAAATAATAAGATCAGTAGCAGATTTATTCACAAAAGTATACCCTCTCATTTCAGATTGTATCAAGGCAGAGGGTGAGAAGCAAATGATCTCAACAGCAGGACCAGAACAAGGTGATGTTCCAGTGTCTCCTCCTGCTCCTGAAGCTCCTCAGAGGAAGCTGAGAATGTTCTCCCACTACAGCAAGACTCCCTCCTCCACCCACAGTCGGTCTGTCCAGGCTCAGCTGACTGCATACCTCGACTTGATTGACAACCAGGCCTCAGACCCATGCTTCAAGTTTTGGCAACAAAATAAATCCCAGTTCCCTGTCCTCCATCAGGTTGCCACACAGGTATTCTCCATCCCTGCTTCCAGTGCACCCATTGAAAGGGTATTCAGTCATGGAGGCATTTTTATGAGGCCTCACGTGCAAGGTTGAGTTGTTCGATGTTGTCAAATCTGATGCTTTTAAAATGCAACAAGGATGTTTAAGTGTGTGTGCCTGAGTGGGTGCTCATCTGCTCCTGACGCGAGCAGCTAAAAACATATTGTTATGCCAGACTAAAGTTCCCTGCCAGACTAGAGTGCCACAGTGACGCGTCCTAAAACCCGGAAGTAAACTTCTTCCGGTTCCTTCGTCAAAGAAGCAATGCTTTTTCTCCATAGGATTTTGGAAAATAGCTCGAAATAAGGTCTGTGGTTGAGACACATTTAAGAGACAGATCACGTTTTGGATAATCTCCACGTGATCTGTCTCTTAAATGTGTCTCAACCACACTAAAAACCCCCACTAACTAAACTACTCAGGACTGGACAAAACAGAATACAGGGGTGTCAACAATCCGCTAACCTAGTGTGTCTAAACATTATTTACCTACGTGATGAGAAATGTACAGGGTACCCCAGACTTACCTAACTCCTCCCAACACACACACTTTCACAAAGGTCAGACAAAACAAAGAGAATGAGTTGCTAAACTCTGCAGTCGAATTCAGGCTCCTCCATCAGCAACAGGCCCAAGAGGTTTCTCAATACTCAAATTTCCCCTCCTCGAGACTTGGTGCCGCCCACAGGAGATGCGAGCGGAGGACTGAGGAGGGGAACTGAGGAGAGAGGAGGGGAAGCAGCAGGCGGTTAGAGAAATGAGAACTCCTCTCCTCTGAGTAGGGATGGGTATCGTTAAGGTTTTAACGGTACTACTACTTTTATCGATACCGCTTATCGGCAGTAACGTGGCGTGGGGAAAAAATTAGGGGAAGCCAATAATACGTCCTTTCTTTTGAGTCGGGAGTGTGGTGGTCAATGTAATAACGTAACCAGATGAGTCATTACAGCACCCGGTATCATTTTACACACATTTGTATCATACAGATGCAGGACTGTTAGCCTGTTATCTAACCGACATGTCCGCACGCACTCTCCAGCCGGAACTCTAATAAGCATTCATTCACAAACTAAATGATGAGACCTTTAACGTTTTACGTCCGATTCGCTCCTTTTTTCCTCGCTGTGTACACAGCTCCAGTTTGGGCATTGGCCTGTCATCAGATTGTATTTGTTGTTGCTGCTGTAGTGGAAGTTTAGTACAATTATTTTTGATTAAATACTCCAAATCGCCACCCTCCATAATTGCACTTGCTTCAGTTGCTTGCTACTTTCTAACGGCGGTGAGAGTGGTGCAGTGACACTATCTATCTGACTTCTATCGATTAGTTTTATGATTCGAAAATTATAAAAGTAGGGTAGCAGGGTTGGCTCCAGAACGAATCGAATGGGGGGGCAATCATTTACCAAGGGGGGGGGCACACACTGCCGCCAACAACCAACACACAAACACCAACGCAACTTCAATTTAAAAAAACATGCTGTAAAGTGTATTTCACACACATTGCAGGGGTGTAGTGCTATTGTATAGCGCACCCATGACTTGTGCATACATGCACGGTTGTGGCACGACCACCAAAACAGATACATATGGACATAGGCCACCATATAAAAGTGTGCAAATGTATTTAGTATCCTATCCATGTGAACATGTTTTCGGTGGGGATGGACCTAACCTCCTTTAGGAGGGACTGGGGGCATGCTCCCCCGGGAAGATTATTTTTAAAATATTGAAGTTAAATGCATCAATCTGGTGCACTTTGAGAGCAAAATTAAGAGATCTAAGGATAGCCTATCTCAGCATCCATATGAAACAGAACTGTAAACAGATTTACTTTTTCTATATGGATAATTTTACTAATCACTCTCCTTTTAAACTGTATTCTTGTGTTACTGTCCTATAGTATTTCATACCCGTTTTTCATTTATTCTCTTATTCTTTAATAACTATAATGATCATATAAAGGTATTCCTCGCAAATACTTGTTTACATAAATGGTGACCAAACCGTTTGAGACCCACTGAGATAACCTACACTAAAGTTAACTACACTGAGAGAGTCCTTACCTCACTGAGCTGAGGTTATACGATCCTCTCAGTCTGACAGGAGAGGACTCTCCTCCACCTTGGTGTAGAAACAGCTGTTTATATCCGTTAGCATAGCTAGCTAACCAGATGCTAACAACAAAATTCCACGTTATCACTCGCGCACTCACAAAATGCGCTCGTGCCACACACACACAGAGCCGAGCTTGAATGAAACACAGAGACCCAGAAGTAGGCTACTTGTACTGTACTATATCATATTATTTTCGATGGCTTCACTGTAACAGATGAACAGATCGCCTCTGGGCTTTCATCTAAACACACAGCCACGTAATGATAACAACACAAAGGTCGGGGGTCATTGGTCAAGCAACAGACCAATCAGAGAGCAGCAGTGAGCACACCTCAGGCTGTGTTTTATATTTGTATTCTTTATTTCTGATGTATTTCACACAAAAAACCTTTAGTGGAAACGTTTTCACTGATTAAAAAGAAAAAAACGGCAAAGTGGCAAGGCTTGCCCACCCTGCGTTGGGGAGGCACAGTGACTCATTTGGGGGGGCATGGCCTGCGAATGACCCCCCATGACGCCGACCCTGTAGGGTAGACATGTGGATATTATCCGACTGAACAAAACGTGCATTTATCTAACAGGTTCGTTTTCCACTGACCATATTTCGAGCTATTTTCCAAAATCCTATGGAGAAATCCCATTGCCTTTTTGATTGGATTGTGAGGCAAGGGAAGCCAGCCGCCTCTGGCTTCCCTTGACATGGCCCCTGACTAGAGAGTGCAATCTACTGTTTCACCATAACATCTAGAGGGGCGCTGTTTCACTCTTTGTAAAATACTCTGAGAATGGGGGAGAGACGGGCCGGCAGCAACACACAACAAAGAATTTTCGAAACTAAACTAAGTGTTTTTATTTATTTATTAAAATTATAACTACAATCTGAAAAAACAGGGGAAGCCTGGCTTCCCTTGGCCTCCTGGAGAAAACCCCACTGCTTATCGGTCCGGTCTTTTAACCCTCCGGTATCATTCGATTGGACTACGCAAATTAGTCATTCGAGACAAAAATGTCCACTTCCCAAAACTGCTCTAAAATGACAACAGATTAATATTTTTTAAAACTTGTTGAGGTTAAATCTTTCAATCAACTTCAGTCCTGATCAAAAATACCAAATGTTAACTTATGTTCAGGATTTCAACCCTTTAACTGCCAGTTTGAAAACAAGAATTTGCGTTTTCTATGAAAAACATGCACAAAAAGGCAGTTATTTTCCATATAATAAATGTTGGGGGGGGGGTCGGCTTTTTTTTTTATCACAGTCTTGGATATGTCAAAGATTAGCAACAACATTGATTTTGGTGGATAATTAGTTTTTGCACAGAATCAGATTAAACAAAAAACTCACACATTAGCCACTCGCGGACAAAAATGTCCCATCCACTCCCATTATAACCACATCTTTTGATCTCTCCGCCATACCGGTATAAAATCATGCATTTTGTAATGTCAGGTTTTTATAATCGAGGAAAATAGTTACATTTGTCCTTTTTACTGTAAAAACCAGATGTGACATTTTACCATTGAATTACATGCTTGTCATTTCTTGGTTTCTTTGCCTATTGTATAATGGGGCCCTGCCAGCCATTGGAATACATGTATGCAACTAATATGATGTAGGTGTGTTGGTATGGATGTGGAAGAGTGGTATCAGCTGAGAAATGTGTGTGTGTGTGTGTGTGTGTGTGTGTGTGTGTGTGTGTGTGTGTGTGTGTGTGTGTGTGTGTGTGTGTGTGTGTGTGTGTTGTGTGTCTGTGTGTGTGTGTGTGTCTGGATGTACAGTGTGTGTGTACAGAGACAACATTATACAGTAGATTTGGTTTACAGCAAGTCGCAGTTTTCACCTCATATCTTTCTTTCTTTCTCACTCCCTCATTCCCAAACTCATACACACTCTTACATATTAAACCTCCTTATACCTTGTATGTGTGTGAGTGATTGTGTGTGAGAATGAGACAGGAGTAAGTGTGCTCTCATGGCATTTTGTTTTTCATTTGTGCTGTTTCATGTGTCTTTGAGGTAAACAGATGTATAATAATAATAATAAATTATATTTATATAGCGCCTTTCAAGGGACCCAAGGTCGCTGTACATGGTGGACAAACAAAACAAACAATCAACGGGCAAACCAAATAAATAAATAAAGGAAGCCGGGGGACCAGAAAAGGGCTAGGGCCCCGAAGGCCAGGGTGAACAGGTGTGTTTTTAGTGATGATTTGAAGATGTCCAGGGAGGCAGCATTACGGATCTCGGCAGGAAGTGCATTCCAGAGGGTGGGGGCCGCAACACTGAATGCCCTGTCACCAACAGTTCGGAGGCGAGAGCGGGCGAAGGAGAGCAGGCCCGTGTCTGAGGACAGCAGACTCCGAGAAGGGGTGTAGGGATGGAGGAGGTCCGATAAGTACTGGGGGACGAGGGAATGGAGGGACTTGTACGTGAGGATGAGTGTTTTGTATTGAATCCGGGACTTGACCGGCAGCCAGTGTAGGTGGATGAGGGTGGGGTTGATATGGTGCCATGGCTTGGTGTGGGTGAGAAGCCTGGTGGCAGAGTTCTGGACGTATTGGAGCCTATCGAGGGTTTTGCTGGGAACCCCGGACAGGACTCCATTGCAATAGTCCAGACGGGATGTAATGAAGGCGTGTAAAAGGGTTTCTGCCACAGAGTCAGAGAGTGAAGGCCGGATTCTGGCAATGTTTTTTAGGTGGTAGAAGGCGGATTTGGTGACAGATTTGACGTGCACCTGGAAAGAGAGGGTGGTGTCCAGGATGACTCCCAGGTTGCGGACTTCAGTGGACGGGGAGATGGAGCAGCCGTCAATGGACAGAAGCAGGTCTCCAACCTTCTGGAGCTGCGCCTTGGGAGCCACAATCATGAGCTCTGTTTTATTGCTGTTGATTTTGAGCAGGTTTGATGACATCCATGTATGATCTTGACCCAGCTTGACCTCGATGTTTTGAATTGTTTGGAACTTCAAAGTCCTTTGATAATGTCAAACAGACATACACAGCGATACATATACTTCTTGAAATAAATAAAAACACCTGGCTGCAAAGCCAAAGCTTCAAATATGTGTAGTTTGACTGGATGGTCATTTCATTCCTGTGATACGCAACGAGCAGTAAGATGAAGAGGAGCTTCTCTGTGAGACAAGAGGTCTCATGCAGCCCGTAACATCAGCTGCAGGACTCATCCTCTGAAACAGAAGCACCCTGAGAAGGAGAATCTGGTGTGAATCTTCCTGAACTGTGCTTGAAAGGAGTCAGCACAAGGATAAAACACTTTTTTGCCAACCAGTTCATTTATCAGATGGGGGCAGAGAAGAAGGAACAATTCTGCCCCGAATCCCACGTTGATACAGAGGAATCGATGCGGTCCTTTGCTGAGGAGGTTGAGGAGCTGCTGAGGAACTGCTGAGGAACAACAAGATGGTGATGAGGTTGAGATGTATGAAGGACTACAAAACCATTTAGATGGAAAAAGCCTGATGTTCACTAAAGTGCTTAATGATCTCCTCCTCAATCACACCACAAAGGGGATGATAGCACCAGAGATTGCCCCAGGAGTAACAAGAATATTCGTTGCGCCGCCACGTGAAGCCATGATTAGAGAAATTATCAGATGCTTGTGGTGGAGTCTGATCGTTCTTCGTCTGACCCTTCCCCTGAAAGTGGAGAGGACACAGAGGATCCCATCCCGTAGCTGCGCTACATTCCTCTGCACTATCCTATCCAATGTTTGCTCAAACATCTGTGGCATCAACATCCCTCCAGTTTGCCACCGAACGTCCCCCATGCAGGTATGTCATGTCGACAATACTGCTGATGATCTCAGGGGTAAAGAATAAATCAAAGAAGGATTCCACGTCATGAATTCTTATTTATGCCACTCGTAATGGCATAACGCGTGGGCCCTGAAACCAAACCTCTGGCAGCAGGAATGTAGCGCGGCATTTCCTCGTGAGAGGGAAACCAGATTTGAAAATGTTTTGATGTCCACCCACTGCCACGATGGACACGATCCTCCGGATAGGATAGTGCAGAGGAATGTAGCGCAGCTACGGGATGGGATCCACTGTGTCCTCTCCACTTTCACGGGAAGGGTCGGACGAAGAAGGATCAGACTCCACTACAAACTCCACATCAGATTCTCCTTCTCATGTTTGGCAAAAAAGTGTTTTATCTTCGTGCTGACTCCTTTCAAGCACAGTTTAGGCAGATCCACACCAGATTCTCCTTCTCAGGGTGTTTCTGTTTCAGAGGATGAGGCCTGCAGCTGAAGTTAGGGGCTGCATGAGCAGATACCTCTTGTCCCACAGAGAAGCTCCTCTTCATCTTACTGGTTGTTGTGTATCACAGGAATGAAATGACCAGCCAGCCAAACTACACATATTTGAAGCTTTGGCTTTGCAGCCAGGTGTTTTTATTTACTTCAAGGAGTGTATGTATTGCTGTGTATGTCTGTTTGACATTATCAAAGGACTTTGAAGTTGAAACAATTCGAAACATCGAGGTCAAGCTGGGTCAAGATCATACATCTGTTTACCTCAAAGACACATGAAACAGCACAAATGAAAAACAAAACGCCATGAGAGCACACTTACTCCTGTCTCATTCTCACACACAATCACTCACACAAATACAAGGTATAAGGAGGTTTAATATGTAAGAGTGTGTATGAGTTTGGGAATGAGGGAGTAAGAGAGAGAGAGAGAGAGAAAGAAAGATATGAGGCGAAAACTGCGACTTGCTGTAAACCAAATCTACTGTATATTGTTGTCTCTGTGCACACACACTGTACATCCAGACACACACACACACACACACACATTTCTCAGCTGATACCACTCTTCCACATCCATACCAACACACCTACATCATATTAGTTGCATACATGTATTCCAATGGCTGGCAGGGCCCCATTATACAACAGGCAAAGAAACCAAGAAATGACAAGCATGTAATTCAATGGTAAAATGTCACATCTGGTTTTTACAGTAAAAAGGACAAATTGAACTATTTTCCTCCAATATAAAACCCTGACATTACAAAATGCATGTTTTATACCGGTATGGCGGAGAGATCAAAATATGTGGTTATAATGGGAGTGGATGGGACATTTTTGTCCGCGAGTGGTTAATGTGAGTTTTTTGTTTAATCTGATTCTGTGCAAAAACTAATTATCCACCAAAATCAATTTTTTTGCTAATCTTTGACATATCCAAGACTGTGATAAAAAAAAAAGCCGAACCCAATAAAGTTGTGAAAAAAATCTTTTAATATAATGTTTTTATCAAAGTCTTTTGCAGTGGACATTTTTGTCTCGAATCACTAATTTGCGTAGTCGATTTGTTACACAGTGAATTAAAGACCGATTTGAAGAATTTAAATTGGAATTACAAAATAGATCGAGAAAATAGCCTTGTTAAAAAAAATCAGGCCATTTGCACCAACGAAACAAAAGTTATTGCAAAATGAAAAGTGAAAAATGACCCATATGGACAAAAACGTACACAGTGATACCGGAGGGTTAACGGTACTTTTATCGGTTCATTTGGAGAAAAAAATAAGGTAAACTAACTAAACAAATTGTGAACAAAACTAACATTGCTTTTTATTTAAATTAAATACATAATATTTCACATCAAAAGAAACAACGTTTAACAAATTGTATTAAATAATCTGATGACAGAACTGTAAACAGAATAGCTGAAACTTTAACAAAATAAATACCTCAGTTACCTCTAATCATTAACCCATGTTTGTATAATTGAGTTAACTCCGTGTGTTGCTGCTAGCATACATAATACCCGTGGAAAAGTTACTCGTGGATGGGGCTACAGAGCTACTAGAAAGACAGTCAAAATCGGCTAATTTATCCATCTGAATGTGGTGCACTTTTGCAAGATGTTTAGACAAATTTCTCGTGTTACCGCCCTTACATGATAAACTCTTATTGCACTTTAGGCAACGAGCATCGAGACGGGTAAAGTTTAACCACACCTCGGAGTGCGTTCTCTCCGCCATCTCCTCCATGAGTGTGTGTGTTGCTGCATGTAGCTGCTGTGTGTGTAAACTGCCCCGCCCCCTCGCAAGCAGGCGGGGGAGAGAGATCGAAAATACTAAAAATAATCATAGCAGCATTTTGCAGTCTTTTTGCGTGTTAGAAACGGAGTTGGCGACTAAAACTGCAATATAATGCTTGTGTAGCAATAATACACATGATATATATTTTGTACATGTCTCCAGTAGCTACCGATATAAAAAGACCGCTAACGTCGGAGCTTAACGGTATCACGGTCTTTAATAATTCAGCCCCGGGGCCCGTTTAATACCGGGGCTCGGTACCCATCCCTACCTCTGAGCGGTCATTTTAAAGAGACATCCATTAATGATGACAGCATCTCTCTGCCTGATGGACAGATGTGTTCATAATGACTTATATATTGACTTTTAATCAGTACCGTAACGCCGTTATTTTTGGCAGTAACTAGTACTCTAACGCATTACTTTTTAAATTCAGTAACTCAGTTACCGTTACTACATGGTGCGAGCAACAGCGGCTGGATTTTAACCAAGGGACTGCTAGCCAGGGAAAAGTCGATAAAGCCATTGCACGGTATGTTGTAGAACACATGCAGGCTATTGCTACAGTGGAGTCACCCGCTTTCAGGGAACTAGTTAGCATGATACCATGTCCGGGCGGCACACGACATATGGGACGGAAAACCTTTTCCAACTACCTGGAGAAAGAAAATACAAAAATGGAATGCCAGCTAATATCGATGCAATCCAGATTGCATATAATGCATGTCAAGTTGATCAACAGATTGTATTATTCTCCAATGCAATAATAGTACTGAAATGAAGGCTATAAGGGCATTAATGGGAGCCCTTTTTTTAATGAACTAAAACGTTACTTTTCACAGTAACGCATTACTTTTTGGTGTAAGTAATCAGTAAAGTAACTGAGTTACTTTTGAAATGAAGTAACTAGTAATGGTAACTAGTTACTGATTTTCAGTAACTAGCACAACACTGCTTTTAATTCATTCACAGTGCGGTATACAAATACAGAGAGTAATGTGGGCCTGTTATACTGAGTGATACCCTGAACAAAAATATAAATGCAACACTTTTGTTTTTGCTCCCATTTTTCATGAGATGCACTCAAAGATCTAAAACATTTTCTATATAATCAAAATAACCATTTCTCTCAAATATTGTTCACAAATCTGAAAAGATCTGTGATAGTGAGCACTTCTCCTTTGCCGAGATAATCCATCCCACCTCACAGGTGTGGCATATCAAGATGCTGATTAGACAGCATGATTATTTCACAGGTGTGCCTTAGGCTGGCCACAATAAAAGGCCACTCTAAAATGTTCAGTTTTATCACACAGCACAATGCCACAGATGTTGCAAGTTTTGAGGGAGCGTGCAATTGGCATGCTGACAGCAGGAATGTCCACCAGAGCTGTTGCCCGTGAATTTAATGTTCATTTCTCTACCATAAGTCGTCTCCAAAGGCGTTTCAGAGAATTTGGCAGTATATCCAACCGGCCTCACAACCGCAGACCACGTGTAACCACACCAGCCCAGGACCTCCACATCCAGCATGTTCACCTCCAAGATCGTCTGAAACCAGCCTCTCGGACAGCTGCTGCAACAATCGGTTTGCATAACCAAAGAATTTCTGCACAAACTGTCAGAAACCGTCTCAAGGAAGCTCATCTGCATGCTCATCGTCCTCATCGGGGTCTCGACCTGACGGTTCGTCGTCGTAACCGACTTGAGTGGGCAAATGCTCACATTCGATGGCGTCTTGCACGTTGGAGAGGTGTTCTCTTCACGGATGAATCCCGGTTTTCACTGTTCAGGGCAGATGGCAGACAGCGTGTGTGGCGTCCTGTGGGTGAGCGGTTTTCTGATGTCAATGTTGTGAATCGAGTGGCCCATGGTGGTGGTGGGGTTATGGTATGGGCAGGCGCAGTGGCGGCCGGCGCTAGGGGCGCCGCCCCACCTCTTCCCACATACAAAAAAAAAAAGGTAAATATCATACAATTGGTATCAGTAAAATGTATAATCTACAATAAAATCTCGTTTAAAATTGTGTTACGATGTCTAAAGTTACTGATAAGTCACATGTTTCCTGCCTGGCCTTGCCCGTGGCATTAGTTTATCATTACCGGGCGCCGTGCAAGGAGCCCCCGAGCCAAACAGCAGCAACCAGCACGTTGCAAAAGTCTCAATAGTAAACTGTGCCGCTGAAACATAATTTCAGCCAATCAGGGCCGTCAAATATTTTGGTCACGAGGGCGCTCACGTTGGCCCCCACGTTGGCGCCCACGTTGGCGCCCACGTTGGCGCCCACGTTGCTTACGTGCGTTGACGTGAGTTGTTTTTTAGACTCGTGAGTGACCAAGGTGACGCAGTAGTTGGATGAGAATGGCTTCGTATGCAGGTGGAGTCGCCGGACCTCGGTCCGCACCCTTTTGTTTCCCATGCCTGCTCTTCAAACAGCCGGGGACAGATACGATCTGTTCAGAAACTAGACAAAAGTTAAACAAGTACAAACCACAGACTGTCTGTGTCATGGAGAATACAGTCGGAGGTTTATGTATGTCTGTATAGGCCGTTGTTGTGAGTGTGGACGGTCGGAGCATAACGTTAGCTTAGCCAAGCTCCATTTAGAAAACACGCATTTTAATAGGGTTTTTCGCCTGCCGTCTATCTGCAGACTTGTCAAAGCATTAATTCATGGTTAATTAATTCCTGGTTTTTACTACCTCTCTGAAGAACCAGCACCTTACCGTGGTAGAGAGGTTTGTGTGCCCTGATGAACCTGGGGGCTGTGTTGTCTGGAACCTTGTGTTCCTGGTAGGGTCTCCCATGCCAAATTGGTCTCAGGCAAGGGGACAGACTAAGATTGGTTCAAAAGACTTCATGAAAAAAACAAGAGGAAGTGAGGATACCCGGCCCGGAGGAAGCCCGGGGTCCCTTTCTGGAGCCAGGCCCAGAAGGAGGACTCGTCGGCGAGCGTCTGGTGGCCGGGCTTGCCACGGAGCCCGGCCGGGCCCAGCCCGAAAAGGCAACGTGGGCAACACCTCCGCTTCTCCGTCCCGCGGGCCCACCACCTACAGCAGGGGTCGGCAACCCCTGGCACGCGTGCCAGCATTGGCACGCGGCACCGTAACCGGTGGCACACTAGGAATAAGTGGAATAAGTGTGCAAAATATTAAACTTTTATTTTCGGATCCTGAACGAGACCGCCGCCAGAGCGCGTCTCCCCGTTACCTCCAGAAGGAAGCCATGCACGCAATGCAGCCCCGCTCTCTTTAACTCCAGGTGACTTTCTGCCGCTTTCCTCCGTGGTGCAGTGCGGATCGTTTCACCGCGGAGGACAGCACTTCACTAACTGCAGTTCCCATAAGGAGCTGTACAAATGCCGCAGTTTTTGCGTGGCTGTGTATTTAGTTGAAAGCCCAGTCGCGATCTGCTCATCTCTCATTGAAATAATATGCTACAAAGGGGCGGACTGGCCATCTGTGTGTTGAACTTTCCTGTCGGCTCCCAGACCGTAGTCGAGGAGGGCAGAAGCAACAAGCTTCAGGTTCAATAACCCACTTTAGCTTAAATGACTGGAGAGAGGCGAGCTCTTCTTGGGAGGCCGTTGCATTTATTTAGCTGTTCTTCTGTTTCACAAAATACATCACAGACCTCTGTTTTTCTGCTGCCTCGTTTCACTTCCAGAAACATACACACGTTCTTTCACTGTCGCTCTACCATCCACACACACACATGCACAAGCCACACCTCTCTCTCTCTCTCTCTTAAAGGGACAGCGATCTCATCTCACTCTGCATGACCCTAATATCATAACATGTGTGTTCTGGAGAATCACAGACCGGACGATCGTCCTTATTATTATGCCGTTCAAACCAATTATTTAAATGTGTTTGTTAAATTCAACATCATGTAAGTTGATGTCGCACTCCTGCTGATAGTTGACTCCTCAACCCCCCCCCCCCCCCCCTGATAATTTTCGATCGTTGGCACGCTGATAACAATTTTTAAATGGCACTTCATATCAAAAAGGTTGCCGACCCCTGACCTACGGGAAACAGCGATGGGGTCGGGTGCGCTGCCAGAAGGGTGGCAGTGAAAGCGGAGGGTCTCGACGGACCAGACCCGGGCGACAGAAGCTGGCTTTGGGGACGTGGAACGTCACCTCTCTGGGGGGGAAGGAGCCGGAGCTTGTGCGGGAGGTGGAGCGTTACCAGTTGGATCTGGTTGGGCTCACCTCTACACACAGCGTCGGCTCTGGAACCTTACTTCTGCATAGGGGTTGGACTCTATTCTTCTCCGGAGTTGCTCAAGGTGTGAGGCGCCGGGCGGGTGTGGGAATACTCACAAGTCCCCGGTTGGGTGCTTCGTTGTTGGAGTTTACCCCAGTGGACGAGAGGGTCGCCTCCCTACGCCTGCGGGTTATGGGGGGGAAAACTCTGACTGTTGTGTGTGCTTATGCACCCAACAGCAGTTCAGAGTATACGGTCTTCTTGGAGACCCTGGAAAGAGTCCTGTATGGGGCTCCTGAAGGGGACTCTTTAATCTTGCTGGGAGACTTCAACGCACATGTGGGCAATGATGGAGACACTTGGAGGGGCGTGATTGGGAGGAACGGCCCCCCTGATCTGAACCAGAGTGGTGGTTTGTTACTGGACTTCTGTGCTAGTCATGGATTGGCCATAACAAACACCATGTTCGAACATAGGGATGCTCATAAGTGTACGTGGTACCAGAGCACCCTAGGCAGAAGGTCCATGATCGATTTCGTTATCGTATCATCGGACCTGAGGCCGTATGTTTTGGACACTCGGGTAAAGAGAGGGGTGGAGTTGTCAACTGATCACCATCTGGTGGTGAGTTGGGTCGAGTGGCGGGGGAAGCCTCTGGATAGACCTGGTAAGCCCAAACGTGTAGTTCGGGTGAACTGGGAACGTCTGGAGGAGGCCCAAGTTCAGGAGGCCTTCAACTCACACCTCCGGCGGAGCTTTTCAGGCATTCCTGTGGAGGTTGGGGACATTGAACCAGAGTGGTCGGTGTTCAAAGCCTCTATTGCCGAAGCCGCGGCGGGGAGCTGTGGTCTCAAGGTCCTAGGTGCCTCAAGGGGCGGTAACCCTCGAACCTCCTGGTGGACACCGGTGGTCAGGGAAGCCGTCCGACTGAAGAAGGAGGCCTTCAGGGATTTGTTATCCTGGGGGACTCCCGAGGCAGTTGCAAGGTACCAACAGGCCCGAAGGGCAGCAGCCTCATCCGTGGCCGAGGCAAAGCAGCGGGTGTGGGAGAAGTTCGGAGAGGACATGGAAAAGGACTTTCGGGCGGCACCAAAGTTGTTCTGGAAAACTGTCCGACACCTCAGGAGGGGGAAGCAGGGAACCATCCAAGCTGTGTACAGTAAGGATGGGACGTTGTTGACCTCAACTGATGGAGTGTTAGGGCGTTGGAAGGAACACTTTGAGGGACTCCTGAACCCGACAACTCCGCCCTCTATGTTAGAGGCAGAGCTGGAGTATGACGGGGGATCAACACCAATCTCCCGGGGGGAGGTCACTGAGGTTGTTAAACAACTCCACAGTGGCAAAGCCCCGGGGGTGGATGAGATCCGCCCAGAAATGCTGAAGGCTCTGGGTGTTGAGGGACTGTCTTGGTTGACACGTCTCATCAACATTGCGTGGAAGTCGGAAACAGTACCGAAGGAGTGGCAGACCGGGGTGGTGGTTCCCTTTTTTAAAAAGGGGGATCAGAGGGTGTGTGCCAATTACAGAGGCATCACACTACTCAGCCTCCCCGGGAAAGTTTACTGTAAGGTACTCGAAAGGAGGGTCAGGCCGATTGTCGAACCTCAGATTGAGGAGGAACAATGCGGATTCCGTCCTGGTCGTGGAACGACGGATCAGCTTTTTACTCTCGCAAGGATCCTGGAGGGGGCCTGGGAGTACACTTATCCGGTCTACATGTGTTTTGTGGACTTGGAGAAGGTGTATGACCGGGTTCCCAGGGAGTTACTGTGGGAGGTGCTGCGGGAGTATGGGGTGAGGGGGTCTCTTCTCAGGGCCATCCAATCTCTGTACTCTCAAAGCGAGAGCTGTGTTCGGGTCCTCTGCAGTAAGTCGGACCCATTTCCGGTGAGGGTTGGCCTCCGCCAGGGCTGCGCTTTGTCTCCAATCCTGTTTGTAATATACATGGATCGGATTTCGAGGCGTAGTCATGGGGGAGGAGGTCTGCAGTTCGGTGGACTAAGGATTGCACCACTGCTTTTTGCAGATGATGTGGTTCTGATGGCTTCATCGGTCTGCGACCTTCAGCACTCACTGGATCGGTTCGCAACCGAGTGTGAAGCGGCTGGGATGAGGATCAGCACCTCCAAATCTGAGGCCATGGTTCTCAGCAGGAAACCGATGGACTGTCCACTCCAAGTAGGGAATGAGTCCTTACCCCAAGTGAAGGAGTTCAAGTATCTCGGGGTTTTGATCTCGAGTGAGGGAACAATGGAGCGTGAGATGGGCCGGAGAATCGGAGCAGCGGGAGCGGTACTGCAGTCGCTTTACCGCACCGTTGTGACGAAAAGGGAGCTGAGCCAGAAGGCAAAGCTCTCTGTCTACCGGGCCATTTTCGTTCCTACCCTCACCTATGGTCATGAAGGATGGGTCATGACCGAAAGAACGAGATCGCGGATACAAGCGGCCGAGATGGGTTTTCTCCGCAGGGTGGCTGGTGTCTCCCTTAGGGATAAGGTGAGAAGTTCGGTCATCCGGGAGGGACTCGGAGTTGAGCCGCTCCTCCTTCGCGTCGAAAGGAGCCACCTAGTTAGGATGCCACCTCCCTAGGGAGGTGTTCCAGGCACGTCCAGCTGGGAAGAGACCAAGGGGTAGACCTAGGACCAGGTGGAGGGATTATATCTCTTCGCTGGCCTGGGAGCGCCTTGGGATCCCCCAGTCAGAGCTGGTTGATGTCGCCAGGGAAAAGGAAGTTTGGGGATCTCTGCTGGAACTGCTACCCCCGCGACCCGACCACGGATAAGCGGAAGAAGATGGATGGATGGATGGATGGTATCAGTATGTTGTTAATTCGGCATCATTTTGAAACGTGTATTACAATTAAATCACGGTAAAATATGTTCATCTTGTTGTAGTTGTAGCCCCCTTGCCAGCGGTTCTCTCTCTAGTTTAGCATACTCAGCCCGACTCAGCCTGGTTGTTCCTGGCCCTAGAACCACGATTTTATGGGGCCAGAAAAACTGTGAATTAGGACCCGCTAGCCGGTACTAGGCCAAGTGGAAACGCAACCAAAAACGGGAACGGCTCGGCACGCTTAAAGCAAGCTCCGCGCTGCACTGGAAATGCGCCATTACATCACCAGAAGTCCTAATTTAAGGGATCATTTCTCCCAAAAAAAAATGTTTTACTCACTATATCAATAGCCCCACCAAAAATATTTTCCACCAGCCGCCACTGGGCAGGCGTATGTTATGGACGACGAACACAGGTGCATTATATTGATGGCATTGTGAATGCACAGAGATACCGTGATGAGATCCTGAGGCCCATTGTTGTGCCATTCATCCACGACCATCACCTCATGTTGCAGCATGATAATGCACGGCCCCATGTTGCAAGGATCTGTACACAATTCCTGGAGGCTGAAAACATCCCAGTTCTTGCATGGCCAGCATACTCACCGGACATGTCACCCATTGAGCATGTTTGGGATGCTCTGGATCGGCGTATACGACAGCGTGTTCCAGTTCCTGCCAATATCCAGCAACTTTGCACAGCCATTGAAGAGGAGTGGACCAACATTCCACAGGCCACAATCAACAACCTGATCAACTCTATGCCAAGGAGATGTGTTGCACTGCGTGAGGCAAATGGTGGTCACACCAGATACTGACTGGTTTTCGGACCCCCCCAGACCCCCCCAATAAAGCAAAACTGCACGTTTCAGAGTGGCCTTTTATTGTGGCCAGCCTAAGGCACACCTGTGCAATAATCATGCTGTCTAATCAGCATCTTGATATGCCACACCTGTGAGGTGGGATGGATTATCTCGGCAAAGGAGAAATGCTCACTATCACAGATCTTTTCAGATTTGTGAACAATATTTGAGAGAAATGGTTATTTTGTGTATATAGAAAATGTTTTAGATCTTTGAGTTCATCTCATGAAAAATGGGAGCAAAAATAAAGTGTTGCATACATATTTTTGTTCAGTGTATATATTTTACACACTGCTCTTCTTTCTGCACGGACCTCACAGCTGTTCTCACTGTAAACATCGCGTTGCGATGAAAACAGTTACTAATATAATTTCCAGGGGATGCATGCAGAGCTGTCATTGGCTGAGATAAGTCCGGCCGTGCGTCAAGCTTCCACCGCGGACCCATCAGTGTCTCCTCGGTTAGAGCTCCTCCAGAGAGCCTCCTCGATGCTCGGTCCTCGAAGTGCTTTTAGAGAAATTAGATGTCCTTCAAATTGGCGCGCTGAAATTCATTTCCGGGTCACTACCGGAGGACCGAGGAGTCGAGGAGGGGGAATTAGTGAAATGAGAAAGGGCCAGGGAGAAGAGAGAAAAACAGGAGGGAAGGAGAACCACACAAGTACAGCCTGCCTGGTACGTAGCATTGGGCTATATAAATAAAACTACACAACACAGGAAGTAGAAAAACTACAAAAGAAAGTGAGTGAGTTTAGTGGGTGGCGGGCAAATGTTGTGTGTTTGTGTGTGTGTAAGTTTGAGACTATAGATTCAAGCAACTTAATTTCCAATCGAGATGGAAATATGGAAGGAGATGGAAACACTTACATCCATCTCCAATTTACAGCAACACGCACCCCCACACACACTCGCACTCCCCCAACACACACACAAACACACACACACGCTGCCAAGTCGTTGCCAAGCGGCGATAGGAAGCAGATGTTGGAACAATGCGCAGCGCCCCTCAGAGGCAGGACGGGAAAGAATGGGCTGGAGCTTTTCTTACAAATGTGTCACTCAGCTCCCCGCAGTACATGCACAGATATGAGCCCAGTAATTACTGTGACAATGCTGTACATACACATACACACATCCACATTTGTATGACTTCACCTCTGAGTGCGTATGCACACAGTCTAACAGGAAGCTGCGGAACAGGGAACTGCAGGAGAAGAGAATCAATTAAAACACAGATGTTTTGACAAAGAGAGAGAAAAAGATTTTACAATGTTAAACAAATGGAAATTACATATACATTACATCACAATATAAATGCTGTAATTTCATAATACAGGAGCAGGAGAAGCTGGCTCATTCATACCACCAACAGCTGAGTGCTCGACAACAAGAGTTAAACTGATATTCTATCATAATGAGTGTTTAGATCCAAAATACATTATCACTTAACTTATCTGCAGCAATTCTTCTTTAGGCAAGGCAAGGCAAGGCAAGTTTATTTATATAGCACCTTTCGGCACCAGGCAATTCAAGGTGCTTTACAAAAATGAAAGAGATTCAGACAAAGGCATTTAAAAACAGTAAAAGATAACAAAAGAAACATTAAAAGAAAAACCAAAAATGAAAGACATTAAGAAAATGGCATTTAAAATCAGTCATTAAAAAGAAATGCTAATAAAATAAACATTAAAAGATAAAAGTTACAGTGCAGTCTAAGATATGAATAGTTCAATTCTTTAGGTTCTTGATTTTTCATTTACTCAAAGAACCTCCCTTTGGAAATCCGAACATTTCCGTCCAGATTTTTAATTTAGACAGACTGTTTTCACCATGTTTTGCTCGCATGACATCCACAATCGGACCCTCAGGAGGGTGTACTAGCCCTCCTGAATGCTACACAAAGTTCCAGTTCATTCTTCAGATATCAGCCTTTTCACTGTGTGCTGATGCTTTACATCTCTAACGGAGATCTGTGATGTTACTGCTGATGCAAACATCCCCTGCTTCTGCTTTTCCACCAGTGAAGCAGCTTTGAGTTCAAGCAATACTTAGTAAGTAATGCTACAATATAACAACCCAGTCTCACGGCATTTCATGTTCACCAACACGATTTTTAATCTATTGATTCGTGTTCACCAACACGATTTCCCCCTTTTTTTCGTGTTGCACAGCACGATTTTAAAAGCAATGTATTTCTACTGGTAATGTGTTTCGTGCCCGCAGCACGTCTTTTTCTCCGGTCGGGTCTTGGAAGACCGGAAGCTGTGTGGTTCATAAAAACATGTTCTTACTCAATATCAAGCCACAGTTATTGCTTTTATTTTAAATCGTATAATTTCGAACTTTTGTTGCCGTCTGTGAGGAAAATAAATGGGGCTCAGTGCCTCAGAATACTGAAATCTGTATTTTTTAAATATTTGTTTCCTTCTAATTTGTTATTCTTTTCAAAATAACACACTGTTATTTACTCACCAATAACACACAATTATCCTTGCTTTTATTTATTGGTTTAATTCCATAATCTCGGGCTTTTTTGGCGTCCGTCAGGAACTGAATTTCAAAATAAAAATAACCGGAAACAGACGTAGGAATTTCGAGCGATTACCCAAGATCCTCAGCTATGGTTTAAGCTCGCTGATTGGATGTTTTAGCCGCAATGCATGCTGGGATTTGGTGTTTATATTATATGAAATCCGGAAAACATTTTAAAAGAATAAAATAATACTTAATTCCGAGTGCTCTTGCTTTTCTCTTTGAAAGTCATCACATAACGACATTGTAATACACGGTTCGGCTGCATTACATATTACAGATCTGCCGTAGTTCTTTATTTATAGAGCCCTGATGAGAAGACCTTTGGACAAACTGAAGAAATGCCGCCGAAACTGAATACTTGACGTGGATCATAAATATATCAACAATTAAACAACATCTTCAATTTCTCTTCACACAATACGTCTCCTTGCAGTATCAACACTAATTCGGCTGACTTTTACATTTGATCTAATTCATAGATAGGTTATATTTACACCATAACGGTGCATAGCTGGTGTAAAAGGACTTGTAGTTTTTAAAAATATTACTGATTTTCTTTGAATGTAAGAATGTAAATACTGAGTCTGAAATAGTATAGCAATATGCTGTAAAATTATGTGAAAGCATGAATAAAACTACACATCTTCAGATGTTGTACATACATAAGTGTCCTACACTAATAATACAAAGTTATTATGGCTGTGTGTACCTTGTGTGCACCACCTAGTGGTTAAAGCACGTTATTGAATTATTGTTTTTATGTTATATTTGATAAATAAAAACTCCCAAAGCGAGAGCTGTGTCCGGGTCCTCGGCAGTAAGTCGGACCCATTTCCGGTGAGGGTTGGCCTCCGCCAGGGCTGCGCTTTGTCACCAATCCTGTTTGTAATATACATGGATCGGATTTCGAGGCGTAGTCATGGGGGAGGGGGTCTGCAGTTCGGTGGACTAAGGATTGCACCACTGCTTTTGGCAGATGATGTGGTTCTGATGGCTTCATCGGTCTGCGACCTTCAGCACTCACTGGATCGGTTCGCAACCGAGTGTGAAGCGGCTGGGATGAGGATCAGCACCTCCAAATCTGAGGCCATGGTTCTCAGCAGGAAACCGATGGACTGTCCACTCCAAGTAGGGAATGAGTCCTTACCCCAAGTGAAGGAGTTCAAGTATCTCGGGGTTTTGTTCTCGAGGGAAGGAACAATGGAGCGTGAGATGGGCCGGAGAATCGGAGCAGCGGGAGCGGTACTGCAGTCGCTTTACCGCACCGTTTTGACGAAAAGGGAGCTGAGCCAGAAGGCAAAGCTCTCTGTCTACCGGGCCATTTTTGTTCCTACCCTCACCTATGGTCCTGAAGGATGGGTCATGACCGAAAGAACGAGATTGCGGATACAAGCGGCCGAGATGGGTTTTCTCCGCAGGGTGGCTGGTGTCTCTCTTAGGGATAAGGTGAGAAGTTCGGTCATCAGTGAGGGACTCGGAGTTGAGCCGCTCGTCCTTCGCGTCGAAAGGAGCCAGTTGAGGTGGTTCGGGCACCTAGTTAGGATGCCACCTGGGTGCCTCCCTAGGGAGGTGTTCCAGGCACGTCCAGCTGGGAAGAGACCAAGGGGTAGACCTAGGACCAGGTGGAGGGATTATATCTGGCCTGGGAGCGCCTTGGGATCCCCCAGTCAGAGCTGGTTGATGTCGCCAGGGAAAAGGAAGTTTGGGGCTCTCTGCTGGAACTGCTGGAACTGCTACCCCCGCGACCCGACCACGGATAAGTGGAAGAAGATGGATGGATGGATGTTATAGTTGATTAAAAAAATATTAAGAGTACATACTTTCATAGGGGGAAAGTAGATGGTCTGTGATAGAAATATAGAATATAAAAAATCAAGAAGATACTATAAGTGATCTCTACAATAAAACAGTTTAGTGCAGGATGTGCAAAGATATTAATAGGAGGAGGTGCAAAACAGAAAAAACAAATTAACCTTTATTTAAACATTATATAACAGATTA
The DNA here is from genome assembly GCA_902827135.1 of Harpagifer antarcticus. Taxonomy (NCBI): domain Eukaryota; kingdom Metazoa; phylum Chordata; class Actinopteri; order Perciformes; family Harpagiferidae; genus Harpagifer; species Harpagifer antarcticus. The sequence continues at coordinate 404,550 of CADEHL010001114.1, read as the reverse complement.
AGGTCTTCTTTTAAATAAGAAAAAAACTTACTTTGGGGGTATCTATCAACAGATAAATATTAAGCCTGACAAAGTACTTAACGTCTAATATATTGCTTTGCTGCAATGTTAACTATGTTGAAGCACTTATTTTAACTGATATTATACATATGAATTATACTCCTCTGTATGTAGATTGTATAAGAAATGTGCAGAATATGACAGTTTAATGGTGGAGGTACACACACCTTGATAGATGTCTTGTAATGCACTGTTTTTTTTTGTTTTTTTTTTATATATGATTTATTTTTGAGATTTTCAATACACAAATACAGCAGCAATACAATGCATTACCCCTGCGATTTCTAACAAAATAACCCCAAGACACAATACATCAGTTACAATTAGACAATAATGAAATAAAAAAAATAATAGTAATAATAATAATAAAAAAAAAAAAATTAAAAAAAATAAATAATAAAAAACAAACAGGGAAAGAAGAAGAAAAAAATAAAAAAAAATAAAATAAAAACCTGCGAGACATTTTGTGAGCATACCTGTGAGCTGTTGCGGTACAGGGGGGGGGGGCGACTCAGCCAATGGGGATAGACTCCAACTGGAGGGACTTAACATGTTCTAAGAAGGGTAGCCATATTTTTGTGAACTTCAAGTCTGAGCCCCTAATACAGTGTTTAATTTTTTCCAATTTCACAAAGTATAGGGCATCCTTTATCCAATGTGTATGAGAGGGGGGATGAGGACTCTTCCAATGCATCAAAATAACGCGCCTAGCCAGCAATGTGAGGAAAGCTACAAGTTCAGCAAAATAGGATGGCAGTAAATGGTTAATGGGTAAGACACCAAACAGGCCAATTAAGGGTGAGGGATGGATGGTAACAGACGTGATAGCTGAGAGTGAGTCAAAGACAGACTTCCAAAACTGAGATAGGGTGGGGCAAGTCCAAAACATGTGGGCGAGATTAGCTGGTCCTAGGTGACATTTATCACAATTAGGATCAGTACCAGGATAGATGCGAGCTAGTTTACTTTTGGACCAGTGCACTCTATGGACCACTTTACATTGTAAAACCCCGTGGCGGGCACAAATGGATGATGTGTGGACACGTTTCAAAATAGACTGCCAAACCTGAGTCCCTATCTCTATATTGAGGTCCTCTGACCAATTAGTTCGAAAGTTATCAGAGGGCAGAGGGTGGCATGTGAAAAGAGTATTGTATAGCTTTGAAATGGTACCCTTGAGGTTAAGGTTAATACTTAAGATAGTGTCAACCCAGGTAGAAGGAGGAATAGCAGGGAAACTTGGAAAACGATTACGAATAAAATCTCGGACTTGTAAATATCTAAAGAAGTGGGACTTGGGTAGATTGAATTTACGGGCCAGCTGATCAAAAGATGCAAATGTTCCATCAATGTAAAGTTGTTTTACAGACACAATCCCATTGATCTCCCATATTGAAAAGGCAGCATCAGTGATGGAGGGAGTGAACAGCGGATTGGAATGCACAGGGGACAGTAGCGGTATTCCCTGGAACCCAAAGTGCCGTTTAAGTTGAGTCCAGATCTTGAGACAGTTTTTAACTACAATATTTTTGGAGTATTTTGAGGATGGTAACGCCAGGGGGAGGCACAAGAGGGACACCAGAGAAGAAGAGCCACATGAGGCATCCTCAATCTGCAGCCACGGTGGAGGTTGTTTGTTAATACAACGCCAGGACAATAAAGTTTGAATGTTAGCGGCCCAATAGTAAAATAAAAAGTTAGGCAATGCTAAGCCACCCATTTCCTTGGTTTTTTGAAGAATGTTTTTTCGAATTCTGGGCGTTTTCTTGTTCCATATAAACTGAGAAATTGAGCGATCGAGTGAATGGAAGAAATGTCTCGGAATAAAAACTGGTATGCACTGAAAAAGATATAGAAATTTGGGGAGCACATTCATTTTAATGCAATTTATTCTGCCAGCCAGAGATAGAGGTAGGAGAGACCAACGTTGGAGGTCTTGAGTCAGTCGGACCAACAGAGTGGAGAAATTGCACCTAAACAAACCTGAGAAGCTCTTGGTCACGCAAACGCCCAGATACTTAAAACTTGACAGAGATGTCTTAAATTGTAACTTTGAAAGGGGGTAGGCTGTAGCTGCAGCGTTAATGGGAAGCAGTTCACTTTTGTTAAAATTTAACTTATAACCCGAAATCTGCCCAAACTCTCTCAGCACAGCCGATACTGGAGGAATAGATTTGTCTGGGTCCGAGATGAATAGCAGAAGGTCATCAGCATACAAGGAGAGTTTATGCTCAACTCCCCCCCTTGAGATGCCCTGCATCTGACTGGACCTGAGGGCCACCGCCAGCGGCTCAATGGCAATGGCAAACAAAAGAGGAGAAAGTGGACAACCCTGCCGAGTTCCACGCTTGAGGGGAAAATAATCAGAATAATCATTATTTGTGCGGACGGAAGCGAGGGGAGATGTATATAGAAGCCTAATCCATGAAATAAATGTGTCGCCAAACCCAAATCTTCTCAATGTGTGAAATAAATAAGGCCATTCTACCCGGTCAAAAGCTTTCTCAGCGTCCATTGAAATAATAATTTCCGGGGAATCAGGAGAAGAGGGTGAATATAATATATCAAATAGCCGTCTGACATTGTGAAAAGAGTGTCTGTCTTTAACAAACCCTGTTTGATCTGTGGAGATGATAGTAGTCAGAACAGATTCTAAACGTTTTGCTAGCACCTTAGCTAAAAGCTTGACGTCAGCACAAAGCAAAGATATAGGGCGGAAATTACCACAAAGAAGTGGATCCTTGTCCTTTTTCAGTATAAGAGAAATAGTAGCCTGACGTAGCGTAGGGGGAAGTGTGCCAGATTGAAACGATTCATTAAACATGTTAAGCAATAGAGGGGTTAACTTATCAGAAAACATTTTTAAAAATTCAGCAGGGAAGCCATCAGGGCCCGGACATTTCCCACTCTGCATCGACATTAGAGCAGCTTTGACTTCATTAACTGTGAAGGGTTCATCTAACCCAGACGATGTTTCAGGGTCAATGGAGGGGATGTTTAGGGACTTGAAGAAGTTGTCATATTGTGTCTCATCAGATGAGCTCTCAGAAGTATATAATGAACTATAAAAGTCCTTGAATTGGTCATTAATGGTTTGAGGATTCATAGATATTCCATCAGCAGTATTAATTTGAGTGATGTGCTGAGAGGAAGAGAATTGTCGAATTTGGTGGGCAAGTATTTTGCTCGGTTTATCTCCGAATTCATAGTAATTGTGGCGTGTTTTTAAAAGTGATTTTGTTGCCTCTTCTGAGGCCAAAATGTCAAATTCAGCCTTTTTTGTCAGTAATTCTTTGAGAATATCTGCACTGGGGGAGTCCACACATCTTGTCTGCAGATCCGATAAAGCCCTGGAAAGGCAGATACTCTTCTCAGTGTTGATTTTTCTTTGGTAAGCGCAATAGGATATTATTTCTCCTCTTAGATAGGCCTTGCACGCTTCCCAAATTGTTGCTGCAGATACAGCCGGGTTAACATTAGTGGAAATAAAAAGGTCAATGCGATTCCTAATAGTTTTGATAAAATCCGGGTCAGAAAGTAGTAGTGAATTGAAGCGCCAGGGGGAACGTGACAAGGACCTGCCGGGAAGAGAGATGTCAACAATGACAGTTGCGTGGTCCGATATAACTATAGGGCTGTATGAGCACGAGCTGACAGAGGGGAGCAATTTGTTATCAATAAGAAAGAAATCAATTCGGGAGAAAGTACCATGAACAGGAGAAAAGAAAGAGAACTGTTTGGCACTAGGATTAAAAAAGCGCCAGACATCTGAGACTGCGTATTGCTCCATGAACAGTTGGATAACTTTGGAAGATTTAGATGGGGCAGAGGGCTTGTTAGATGAACGGTCAAGTGAAGGATCAATACAACAGTTAAAATCCCCTCCCAGAATGAGCTGGCTGGAATTTATGTCAGGAATGGAGAAAAGAAAATTTCTGAAAAAGTCCTCGTTGTCAAAATTCGGGCCATACACGTTCGCCAACGTCAGATTGTTGCCACATATTTTGCCAGTTGCGATAATAAAACGGCCACTTGGGTCTGATATAACATTGGACACAGAGAATGGGACAGATTTATGAACAAGAATTGCAACGCCTCGGGCCTTACTTGAAAAGGAAGAATGGTAAAGCTGGCCCACCCACCCTCTGCGAAGTTTAAGATGGTCTGATGGTTGTAGGTGGGTTTCTTGCAAAAAGGCAATTTTTGTGTTTAAATGTTTTAGATGGTTAATCACATTGTTACGTTTCACAGAAGAATTCAGGCCCCTGACATTCCAACTAGTAAATCTTAAAGCACCACTTGGTGAGAGTGAGTTAGAGTTTAGCATACAATGATACTGGGCAGGTGGTGTACCTGCATGTACCTGTCCCCATACCGGGCACCTCTCCCCCGCCGACAAGCAACAGGGAGAGAAAAGGTGTGGCGTGAGACTGAGTTTAGTATATGAAGTGTCGAAGCAGCCCACAGGCAAAGGATAAGATAACATGAAATAAACAATATAATAAAAAACCTAACTGAAAAAACATTGGACAAACAATTCTCCCCCCCCCCAGCCACCCCTCCCCTAAACCCGGATCCCAGCACAGTTGTTGCAAAAACAAACAACAACAAACACTCTGATACCATGATCAGCATACCTTGCTACTTCCTTAATTCTAACGCTCAATTCCCACAACAATGTATAATTGAACTTTAACAGTGAAAATGTAACCTTTTTTAAATACCTCAAACAGAGCACTTCAAGAAATGTGCATCTGGTTTAACAGGATATTTAGAGCACTTAAGCCTTGCCATTACAGCAACCTGCCGGACATATGCCTAAAAAGACAATGTTAACCTAACAAAAGAATATGACTGCATCAATGTATGTCTGAGTTGACAGTTAAAGTACATCTAGAGCAGTTATATAACACAGTGTAACTACATGACAGTTAGCTTGCTTACGGAGCTATGTTCAAGTCCTGAACAAACTTGACGGCCTCTGGAGCAGACATGAGCCATGTCCGGTCCCCGTTAGGCAGGGTGATGCGCAGCTTGGCTGGGAAGAGGAGAGCCGGCTTGTACCCACGCTTGTACAGCTCAGCCATGGGGCTTCTGTACTCGGCGCGCTGCTTTAACACGTCGGGGCTGTAGTCATCATACAAGCGGATCTTATGGCCTTTGTAGTTCAGCTCACCCTGCCTGCGGGCCTCACGGATCACTAGGTCCTTAATTTGGAAGCGGTGGAAGCGCAGGATGACAGGTCTCGGTCTCCCTCCTGGGGCAGGCTTTGGCGCGAGGCTCCGGTGAGCTCGGTCAAGCTCGGGGGGGCGAAGCAAGAATCTCCGTGCCGAGGATATCAACGAGGAGTTGAGAGAAGAAGGCAGATGGACGGGGACCTTCGATAGATTCAGGTAGGCCAATAATCCGAAGATTTTGGCGTCTGCTGCGTCCCTCCAAATCTGCTACCTTAGTTTTGAGTGTCTCGTTGTCCCCCTTCAGAGCGGAGCATGCGTTCTCAAGTTGCTGGAGACGTTGGTCGACTTCATTAGCATTAGCTTCCAGAGAATGTATACGCTGCCCGTGGTCTGTGATAGTGGAATGTATGCTGTCCAGGGTAGATGTCAGAGACTCGAATGAGGATTTGAAATCAGCCGTGAGAGCTGCTCTATGTCCATCCAGTAGCAAGCTAATGTCAGCCAAAGTTATGCTAGGAGTCGAAGCTTTAGTAATGTTAGGAGTCGGAGCTGGAGACCCTTTGTCCTTTTCAGCTTGTTTTCCCTTTGCTTTCGACATTGCCGGAGGTCTTTGCAGTTAACACTGGCTTATAAAGCCGTTGACAAAAAATTATGTTGAAAAAGGACGAGGTTTAAAAGGTAAATAAGAGTGGGAAATCTAGAGCCAACCGAGCGCGCGTCTATTCAGCACACCCCATACCGGAAGTCCCGCAGATACATGTTTAGTCTTCTCAAGCACCAACTATCAAATATCTCTCCTGATTGTTGGCACTTGACAATCACCTTCCCTGAATTTTACTCAGGTGTAACTAAAGTCTGCTTTAAGGGTTGTTTATATTTCACATCATTAATCAGAATCTGCAAAGTAACTCAAATAAATGTAGTGGAGTAAAAATACCAGGTTAACCTCTGAATTGTAGTGGAGTAGAATTACAAAGTAACAATGAGCTGCCATGTGGGTATATATTAATGCTGCGCATTATGGACACAAGCCATTTTCACCCATTTATTAATTATATGTTTTAAATTTGATAACACCAATGTGTTTCTTATCGCTTAAACTTCCAGGGTGTACACAGTGTAATACTGGCAACTTCTAATTGTGGGAAAAACAAAAACGTCTTTTAAAACTACAATTCCCAGTAGAGACGTGCCATAGCGAAACACATTAGCCAGCATATGTAGTTCTGGGGGGGAGGAGGGTACGGGGGTGGACTCATTCGAGTCCAGTTTTGGATAGTCTGCCGTGATTTCATTTCATAGAGCTGTTTGACGCTCTGCGTAACCTTGGCACACTGCCAGTCCAACATCCAATCACAGAGCTTGAAGATTAATCATGGGGTTTGTCAAGCAAAGGGCCTGTAGTCCAAAACGATATCTGAGGATTATGGGTAGTGTAGTGTCTTCGCCCATCCTAAACTCCAAAAAAACTATTTCTTTCTCCGAATCGAAGGGGGAAAACAAAAAAGCATTGAACACAATTTAAACCAATCAATGTTGTGTAATTAACAAGGATAAACTGATGTTTTATGAGTACTGCAGATTACTATGCAAACTTCGAGACCGGAAATTTGTTTTCACCCCAAGCTGTTGCCTGGTAACGCAATTCTGTTGATAGTTATTTCATATCGAATTAACACCATATCCCAACATGCATTGCGGTTAAAACATCCAATCACCGAGCTTCAACCATAGCTGAGGATCTTGGGTAATCAGTTCAGTGGGTGTGTATCGCCTACATCTGTTTCCGGTGACTTTATTTTGAAATTCAGTTCCTGACGGACGGCAAAAAAGCCAGATATTATAGAATTAAACAAATAAATAAAAACAAGGATAATTGTGTGTTATTGTTGAGTAAATAACAGTGTGTTATTTAGAACGAATTAGAAGGAAAAAAGGATTTAAAAAATACATATTTCAGTATTCTGAGCCCCATTTCTTTTCCTCATGGACGGCAAAAAAAAGTCTGACATTATACGATTTAAAAATAAAAACAATAATCGTGGCTTGATATTGAGTAAGAAAATGTTTTTATGAACCACACAGCTTCCGGTCTTCCAAGACCCGACCGGACAGAAAGACGTGGTGCAGGCACGAAACATACTACCAATAGAAATACATTGCTTTTAAAATCGTTCTGTGTGACACGAAAAAAAGGGGAAAATCGTGTTGGTGAACACGAATCAATAGATGAAATGTTGTGACTATTACACGAAATGCCGTGAGACTGGGTTGCTTATTACATGGATGATATTGGCCTACCCACTGAAGCTAGTCAGTTAAGCCCCATGCCCCCGGTACCGGGGGCAAAACGCAAACATCTTGCAAGAAACAGCGTCTGAGAGCTTCTTAACATTTAACCAACTATGAATGTGTCATATACCAACTTAACGGAAAAAACTCAGCGATCAGACAATATTAAACATTTTTAGCTAAACGAAACACAAGGGTAATACTAAGCCTCTGAATTAGTACTAAGCTAAAAAATGCTAATGCACTTAGCACAGAACTCACGGTAGAAATATTGTATTAGTTATCGGATCTGCACAAACAAGATATCATATGAAAGCTGATATTCCAGTGGTATAAATATCATCACTGTGCGACCAAAACACAGGGCAGCGAAGGCAAAACCAGACAACACACAACTTAGTTTTACGGAGCCAAAACGGCAAAAACGTCTTACCTTTGCTGTTTTCTGATCAAAAGTTGTGTTCAATGGCATTAAAACTACAAAAACACTGCTGAAGGTTAATCCAATGTGTCGGTGTCACTTTGAAATAAATACTGATAATCCATCGTAAAATATTTGTCACAATCAGAGATTTTATATAGAGTGTGTGAGAGCTTCAACTCAGCTTCCGGTTTTGGGCATTCTGGCTGCGCATCACTCATTCACCAATGGGTAATGTTTAGATGGATTTAGGAACTTCCCCTCTTCTATTGGCTCTAACGGTTCAAAACAGGTGTCAATCATCAAAAATCAACCGATGGGTTCCAGAGATATGGAAAATCCACCCAAATGACCCCAAAGTGGTTTCTTTTTTCTAAACCTCTCTAAAAAGGTCACATTTCACTTGTTTTGCATCAATCTTGATACAGGGTATTATTATATGTTATAGTTTGGATCCCTAAAGCTTTTAGTCTACTATCCCATCATCCAAGGGTGGTTTTCACTATAATCAGGGTTGGGTTGTAACGGAATACATGTAACGGCGTTACGTAATCAGAATACAAAAATCAAGTAACTGTATTCAGCTCGCGTTACATTTGAATAACGAGTAATCTGATTACAGTTACTTTCGTAAACCTGAAGTGAATACATTTTGGATTACTTATTGGAATTATTGGTGGAAAGATTTCCTCACAACATTTAATATTCATTACTAAAGGTACAGTCGAATCATCACAGCGCACAGATGGACCAAAAAGGGGAGCGTTTGAAAAAAATGTGCGGGTCCGCTCAGTGAAACAATAACAACGAAACATGGAGGAACAAAAGTCTGCATTTAAATCGTTTATGTGTTTGCATGTAGAGTTGTGTGTGCATGGTTAAAACTAGGGGTGTTAGTCGATTAAAATATTTAATCGCGATTAATCACATGATTGTCCATAGTTAATGACGATTAATCGCAAAGTAATCGCACATTTTTTATCTGTTCTAAATGTACCTTAGAGGAATATTTTTCAAGTTTTTAATACTCTTATCAACATATGAGTGGACAAATATGCTTTTATATGTGTGTTTATTATCATTTGAACAATGACAAATATTCTCATGAATATTAAACACAACAACCTCTGAACATTACAAATATTCGCCTCAATTCAACCTGGAACCTCTCTAATACAATACAAAGTGTGTGTGTGTGTGTGTGTGTGTGTGTGTGTGTGTGTGTGTGTGTGTGTGTGTGTGTGTGTGTGTGTGTGTGCGTGTGCTTGCGTGCGTGTGATCGTTGGAGCTATGTGCAGCTCAAGGCATATGATCGAACGGGAGCTGCCTGGACGCTGCAATCATGTTGCGCGTACTATCTGTGCTGAGTGTGAGACTGAAACCTTAAAACTGAACTGACTGACTGCTAGGGTTAACTTTGATTTAAACATTTGTAGAATACTAAGGGTTAAACTCCTAACTTTATAACTTAGGGTTTAATGTAATTGTAAAACCATTGGGCCACTGACAAGATACAATAGCAACTCAGGAGGGAGCCAGTCTCGATTGAGGCCCATCAGCTCTGATCTGCGGCCTTCCCCCCCATAAACTGTATTTAAATCTCATCCTGATCACTGACCTGCTAGTGTGCAACTCGATTTTGACAGGATAACAACTGGTGACTTCTAGAATTGTGTGAGTAACATTCTGTTTTTAGACTTCTCTGTTTCAGTGTGTGTACTCTGTATAAATGCTCTGTAGTTGATCTGACTGAAATTGTTTTAAATCTCAAAACCGCTACAGTATCTGTCAGGCAGAAACTTGGGACAAGTAATTTGACTGAAACCTAAAAACTGAACTAACTGACTGCTAAGGTTAACTTTAATTTAAACATTTGTAGAATACTAAGAGCTTTATTGAGTAGGTGTAACTGTATTAAGGGTTAAACTCATAACTTTATAACTTAGGGTTTAATGTAATTGTAAAACCATTGGGCCACTGAAAAGATACAAGTCTAGATTTCCTTTTGAGGGCCACCAGCTGCAGAGAGTTAACTAATTCAGTCTCTGGATTTCCTTCCTCTCACTGAGACGTGGATTACTCCATCCAACACATCCACCACAGCAGCTCTCTCCACAGCATACTCCTTCTCGCATACACCCAGACCCACTGGCAGAGGAGGTGGCACTGGTCTCCTGCTCTCTCCCAAATGGAGCTTGTCCCTCTTCAAGCTACCTAACTTCACTCCTTCCACTTTTGAATTCCATGCCGTCACAGTAACCCATCCTATACAATTAACCATTGTTGTTCTCTACCGTCCACCAGGCGCCTTGGGGGACTTCTTGGAGTAATTAGATAATCTCCTCTCACACATCCCTGAAACTAGCCCTCCCGCTGTACTTCTCGGAGACTTCAACCTCCAGACAGGGAAGATAGACGAAACTAACATCTCTGTTAACCGCCTTTGCTTTCTCACTGTCTCCATCCCCAACAACTCATAAAGCTGGCAATGTCCTTGATCTCATATTCTCAAGGAACTGCACTACTTCTAACCTCTCTGTAAACCCGCTCCACACATCCGATTACTTCTTCATTTCATTCTCTCTACCCCTTTCCAAACATAACGAACTAATCTCTTCTCATCCTGCACCTGTCCGCCGTAACCTTCGTTCCCTCTCCCCCTCTACCTTTGCCTCATCGGTGCTCTCAGCCCTCCCTTCCTCTGACTCGTTCCAACTCCTACTTCCAAACTCTGCTGCAGAAACTCTCCTCTCTACTCTCTCATCCTCTCTGGACTCTCTCTGTCCTCTCACATCTCGGCAAGCTCGTCAGTCCCCTCCTGCTCCCTGGCTAAATGACGCACTGCGTGCTAATAGAACCGTCCATAGGGCAGCAGAGCGGAAACGGTGGAAATCCAAACACCGTGACGACCTCCTAACCTATCAGGCTCTCCTCTCCTCTTTCTCTGCTTCCATCTCTCAGGCAAAAAGCACTTTCTTTCAAGATAAGATCCAATCTTCCTATTCCAATCCCAAAAAACTATTTTCCATCTTCTCCTCCCTCCTGGACCCCCCAAAAAGCCACTTCCCCCTCCTCCGTTCTGTCAAGCAACTTTGTTAACCACTTTGAAAAAAAGGTTGATGATATTCGCTCTTCTTTTTCTGACTCACCTTTACTCACCACTGGCTCACCAGACCCTCCTTTCACCCACACACTGACCTCCTTTTCCCCTCTCTCTCCAAGTGAGGTTCTTACCCTCATTACCTCTGCCCGCCCTACCACCTGTCCTCTGGACCCTATCCCTTCAAACCTCCTTCAGACTATCGCTCCTGATATTCTACCGTGTCTCACCCATTTCATCAACACTTCTCTAACTGCTGGTCACTTTCCTAACAGTCTCAAGGGGGAAAGAGTAAACCCTCTCCTAAAGAAACCCACTCTCAACCTGTCTGATGTTATAAACTAGAGGCCTGTCTCTCTCCTCCCGTTCCTGTCTAAAACACTTGAACGGGCTGTCTTTAAACAACTCTACTGTTATCTCCATCAGAACAACCTTCTGGATCCGCACCAGTCTGGTTTCAATGCAGGTCACTCCACTGAAACGGCCCTCCTTGCTGTCACTGAGGAACTGCACACTGCTAAAGCAGCCTCCCTCTCCTCTGTCATCATCCTGTTGGACCTGTCTGCTGCATTCGACACGGTCAACCATCAGATCCTCCTTCGCACTCTCCAAGAACTTGGAGTTTCAGGCTCTGCACTTTCCCTCATCACCTCATACCTCAAAGACCGCACCTACAGGGTTACTTGGAGAGGGTCAGAGTCCGACCCTTGTCAATTAACTACAGGGGTCGCTCAGGGCTCTGTTCTTGGTCCCCTCCTCTTCTCCTTGTACACAAACTCGCTCGGATCTGTCATTAGCCCGCATGGTTTTTCATACCACTGCTACGCTGACGACACCCAATTAATTATGTCCTTTCCCCGCTCAGAGACCCAGGTCGTCAGACGCATCTCTGCTTGTCTAGCTGACATCTCTCAGTGGATGTCTGCTCAAAGATTGTCCCACTCTTGACCTAACAATCAACATCGGCACCTCTGTTGTTTCCCCGACTCAGACTGCAAGGAATCTGGGTGTGATCCGAGATAACAACCTGTCCTTCACTGCAAACATAGCTGCTACAACCCGCTGCTGCAGATACATGCTTTACAACATCAGGAAGATTCGTCCCCAGCTGACCCAGAAATCGACGCAAGTTCTGGTCCAGGCTCTCGTCATCTCACGCCTAGACTACTGCAACTCGCACCTGGCTGGTCTACCTGCATGTGCCATCCGACCTCTGCAGCTCATCCAGAATGCAGCGGCTCGTCTGGTCTTCAACCTTCCTAAATTCTCCCACACCACGCCGCTCCTCCGCTCCCTCCACTGGCTTCCGGTAACTGCTAGAATCCACTTCAAGACAATGGTACTTGCGTACCATGCTGTGAATTCGATCTGGCCCTTCCTACATCCAGGACAAGGTTAAACCGTACACCCCAGCACGTGCACTCCGCTCTGCATCAACCAAACGGCTCGCTGCACCCTCGCTGCCAAGGGGACCCAAGTTCCCATCAGCAAAAACACGTGGGTTTGCTATCCTGGCTCCAAAATGGTGGAATGAGCTCCCCATTGACATCAGGACAGCAGATAGCTTACACACCTTCCGGCGCAGACTGAAAACTCATCTCTTTCGACTCCACTTCGAGCAATAGAACTATTAACAAAGCACTTATATACTAATAAAGGACTGGCTTACCTAAAGCCAGTTGAGTAGCACTTGAAATGTTTTTGCTCTATGAAACCTGATGTACTTATATGATTCTGTTTTCTTCAAGTTTGTATTTTGTTGGTCGAACGCACTTATTGTAAGTCGATTTTGGATAAAAGCGTCAGCTAAATGCAATGTAATGTAATGAGTGTGCTGACTTTTCGTACAATGTCCCACTGTCTGGCTTCCTGCATAAAGTCAAGTGCTCGGCGAAATGTCGCTCCTCTGTTTTCATTGAAACAGCTCCTTATATCCGTTAGCGCAGCTAGCTAGCACCAGATGCTAACAACAACAATACACGTAAGGTATCTCTCTCGCTCGCGCCACACATACACACACCCTCCCGGTCCTCCCGATGGCCAGTCTGTGCCTGCCGGTGAGCGTGGAAGTGTGGTCTGCTGCAAGCGGACGGCAGGAGCGGGGCTGTCAGCATCAGCTTGTAGAATGTATTTTAAACTCGATGCTCTCTGAAACTACGGGGCGGCCGAGGACAAAAAATACACATGCGTTAATCGCGTTAAAATAATTAGTGGTTATTAACGCGTTAACTTGACAGCCCTAGTTAAAACACATTAACACAGGTAAACACAGTGAAGGCAGTGTGTGAAAGGCAGTGTGTGAAAGCCGCCTGTCCTCCTACAAAAAACGACCATATAGGTTGATTGTTCAGCAGCTAAATACGACCCAGAGTCACGTTTTAAAGTGTAGCACCTCTAGTGGTCGTTTATTCACAAATAACCCTCTCTGGAAAATCCTAAATTGTGGAATAGTTTTGCCATTAAAACGCTTTTTTATTAGATTTCTACTGACTGCCATAGATTTAGTCCCTAATTTTGCTCTCAAAGTCCACCAGATTGATGCATTTAACTTCAACATTTAAAAAAATCTCTTCCCGGGGGACCATGCCCCCGGACCCCCCTAGAGGACTTGAGGTCCACCACCTGCCCACACCCCCTGTTAAATTGTCTCACCCACATTGAGGATGCTTCCTACGACCATGTTTTATTCCATGCGTCAAGTCAGGCAAATTGGGTCCAAATGTTATTGCATCTATGATCTGTTAACATTAAAATCACTAAATATATGCTGTAACTATTTTGCTTAGGCAACTCAAGGGCTCAGGTAATGTGACTACTATATGAATAATGGTCCAAAATAACTTCAGGTTACTTACGTAACCCCAGTTCTCAGAGTAACATGAAGTGAGATGTCTCACTATGGGATGCGCCTCAACGCATATGCAAACAGAAGCATCAATCTCATTACGCCAATCCTGATTGGCTGGTGATCTTGACGTCAACGTCAGGGAATCCACCCACCCTTTAAGTAGCTTGCGCTACGACGCAGCGTCATTCAAAATAAGCACCTCTTCTCGCTTCGCCTTAGCAAGAAGGGCCGTCTGGTGAGACATCTCACTTCATGTTACTCTGAGAACTGGGGTTACGTAAGTAACCTATAGTTCTCATTCATAACACTCCGTTCGATGTCTCACTATGGGATATTGAAACTCCCGTATTGCTAAACATGCTTATCTCGAAAATCACCAAAAACAACCAGAACTTAACAGGTAGAACTCTGTCTCAACACGGGACCCAGCACTGCGCGGGCCACACTTGGAGCAGAGACATCTAGCCTGTAAAAGCGGACAAAAGTGAGCGGCGAGGACCAGCTCGCTGCTGCACAAATGTCTTGGATGGAAACAACCTTGAACAAAGCCCAGGATGTAGCCAGTCCACGAGTAGAATGAGCACGCAGGCCTGTTGGTGCCTGCAAACCCTGACTTGTATAAGCCAGTGCAATCGCTTCCACAATCCAGTGGGAGAGCCGTTGCCTGGTAACGGGCTTGCCCTTCTGAGGGTTAGCCCAGGATACAAAGAGTTGGTCATTACAACAAAACTCTTTTGACCTGTCCATATAGATGCGTAAAGCACGCACTGGACACAGCAAATGTGGCCGCTGTTCCGCAGAGGAACACAGCGGCGGAGGAAATGCCACAATGTCAATGGGGGTACATGAGCCAACCACCTTAGGTATAAAGGCAGGGTTGGGCTTCAGCAACACTCTCGTTTGCCACGGGGCAAACTGAGTGCATGAAGGATGTACAGAGAGCGCATGAATGTCACTGACTCACTTGGCAGATGCCAGAGCCAGTAACAGCACTGTCTTCAGTGACAGGTGTTTCATGTCAGCTTCTTCCAGAGGTTCAAATGGAGGTCGAGTGAGCCCATCTAAAACCACTGCCAAGTCCCATAAGGGCACCAGTGACCTGGAAACAGGGAGAAGCCTGCGAGCCCCTTTCATAAAACGGCAGACCAAAGGATGTTGGCTAGCCGTCTTTCCCTCAAAGCCCACATGTGTCACAGGTACAGATAAGAACCCAATAGCACGACTCAGATACAACCAGTGTAGTAATGTTCCGTTTATTCCAGGTCAAGGACAGGCAGAGTCAAAACCAGTAAATCCGTTAGGCAGGCAGGAATCAAAAACTGGGCAGGACAAAACTCAGGACTAGAGCCCAACACTCACTGGAGAGCTTGGCGGAAACGACAAGACAATCTGGCAACTGACAACTGAAAATGAGGTGGTATAAATACTGTGGAGTGATGAGGGAATGAGTAACAGGTGAGGGGAAGGGCTGAGGAGACCAGGTGAGGGAAATGAGCTGATTACAAGGGCCTGGGGGAAAGCGGGATCTGAAATGACAGGAGAGTTTAGATGAGGCATCAAACAAACGATAATATAGGTGTCTAACTTGTGACAACATGGCATGCAGCAATAGCAGCCAGGTACACTTTGATCGTAGAGAAAGCTCTGTGTTTATCAATTAAGTCCTGTAGAAATGATAAAATCACTCCGACAGGACATTGAAAAGTGTCCTTTTTGAAGGCACCACTCCTCAAACACCCTCTACTTAGAGTCATAGAGAGACCTGGTGGAGGAAGCTCTTGCACTCTGAATAGTGTTTATCACCTTCTGGGGGAGCCCCATTGTATTCAGATTGTACCACTCACGGGCCAGGCCCATAGTGCCAAGCGCTCTGGGTGTGGCTGAAAGATCGCACCCCCTGCCTGAGACAGTATGTCCCTGCGTAGTGGGAGCTGCCACGGCTGCCCACACAGCAGCTGATATCTCTCCGCCAGCCAGTACATTGCAGGCCAGTGCGGAGCTATCAGGATAAGTGTGTGGCATTGTTCTCTCACTCTGGCTAGAGTTGGGGGTATCAGAGCCAGGGGTGGGACCGACGGCCAAAAGTGCGCGAGTGCGTCCACGCCTAACGGTGTGTTTAAATCGCGCATTGAAAAGAACAGCTGACATTGAGCATTTTTTTTTTACAAATCTTTTTATTGCAAACAAGTCATAATCCAGCAAATGACAAGAAGTAAGAACAGTAGTAATCAATACAAAACAGTACAGATGTTACAGTTAGCAAATGTAGACAATGGGGATCATTACAAAGGAAATTGAAAATAAAATAAAGTAATGCTCCATATTCACTTCAAGGTTCGTAGAGTCCTTGTTTACAGTTTTTTTTCTTTTTCTTCCATTTAACCCCCCCACCCACAGGTATGGCTGACCCCAAATAGTAAAATAACTGAATTAGTAAGTAAAACAAAAATAATAATAATAATCATACTAATACAAATACAAATATAAATAAAAAGAAAGTCGAGAGCGAAAACAGTCTGTAAGAATCCGGTATAAGGGAAGAAAATAATAGTAAACATTGTCGTTTTGGTGAGGAAAAAGGGTTTCATTAAGAGGGAAAAGGAAATATAGAAGAGTGGTCTAGGGCAAAAGACAAAGGGTCATGGCGGAAGAGCAGTAATATGAATGGTCACTTTTATTTTATTTATTTCCTTTCAGAGAGCTACCTGCGACTCAGCGTCAGAGGTGATAGGGAGTTCCTTGATAAGGCCTAATAGTGGGTCACAGGTAGTATGGAAGGATTTCAGAGATCCTTTTAATGAGAATCTTAACTTCTCCATCTGAAGGCATTGCAAGACATCACGTATCCACTGATCATGTGTTGGTGGGGAAGCATGTATCCATTTTAAGAGAATAGAGCGTCTAGCTAATAGAGTGGTGAAGGCAATGACACGGCGTATAGTATTGGGCATATTCTCAGATGGAGGAAGGCCGAACAGTGCAGTCATAGGATTAGGGTCTATCTTTGTGTTAAAGGCCCGCTCAATGGTTCCAAATATGTCAGACCAAAATGTGTCCAACCTCGGGCAAGTCCAGAACATGTGCAGATGGTCAGCTGGGGATTGATTGCATCTGTTACAGGCATCACTCCGATCTGGGAATATTTTAGCCAGCTTAGCATTAGTAAAGTGAGCTCTGTGGAGCACCTTGCACTGAAGTAGGCCATGTCTAGCACAGATAGATGATGTATGGACTAGGTTGAGAATGTCACTCCATTGATCATCGGAAATGTTGCTACCCAGATCACGCTCCCAGAGCTCCTTAAGAGGCACCATAGGGTCCGGACTCAGGGAACCAATCTGACCATAGAGAACTGAAACCAAGCGCTTTTGATCAGGGTTGAGTGTGAGAAATGTATCAATTGGCGATTCGGGGGGGCGGTTAGGAAAATGGGGAAATTGCTTTTGGATGAAGTGCCTGATTTGGAAAAAACGGAAGAGATGACTGTTGGGCAGGTTGAATTTGATTGAAAGGGACTCAAAGGATGAAAAGACTCCATCATCGTAAAGGTCATTAAGCGTTGCGAGACCATTGTTCGACCAAACGCGGAAGGCCGGGTCAGTACACGATGGGGAGAATAGGTGATTGTTTGAAATTGGGGCGTGAACTGAAGCTCTATGTAACCCGTGCTGTTTCCTGAATTGGAGCCAAATGCTTAAGGTGCTAGTAACAATTGGGTTACTCAAATGTTTATGGGTAGCTGCAGGGAGCTGAGAGCAGATTATAGAGTGCAAAGGAGCAGAAGATGACAGCTCGATATGTACCCAAGGTGGGCAGGGGTCTGAAAGTTTATATTTAGCCCAATAGAGGAGTTTGTTAATATTAGTGGCCCAGTAATAGTGACGAAAGTTGGGGAGCGCCAGGCCCCCTTCTGATTTAGGGAGTTGGAGACACAACCTTCTAATACGCGCAGGCTTGTTGTTCCAGATAAACGCATTCAACTGCTTATCAAGATCAGTGAAAAAAGATTTATTGATGCGCACTGGGATGTGTTGGAAAAGGTAAAGAAACTTTGGCAGGATGACCATCTTTATAAGGTTTACGCGACCCGCAAGAGACAGGGGAAAGGAGGCCCACCTAGACATATCGGCTTTGCATTTATCTAGTAGAGGCTGAAAGTTTTTAGGGAACAGGTCTTTAAAAGAGTTTGCAACAAACACCCCCAAGTATTTGAACCCCTCCACAGCCCTTTTAAAGGGGAATAGGGATTGGGGAAGTGCCTCAGCCATTTTATTTACAAAAAATACTTCGCTCTTTTGAATGTTTAGTTTGTAACCTGATATACGGCCAAATTGATCTAAAATCGACAGTATGGGGGGGAGAGAGGATAAGGGGTTTGAGATCATAAGAAGAAGGTCATCAGCATATAGAGACAGTTTATGAACCATGCCATGACACGTAATGCCCTCAAACCTATCATGGCTTCTGAGCCAGATAGCGAGAGGTTCAATGGCTATATTGAACAACAGCGGCGAAAGAGGACACCCCTGGCGAGTACCACGTTGGAGAGAGAAAGGGGGAGATCTAATGCCATTAGTATGTACAAAGGCAGATGGAGAGGCATATAGGAGTTTAATCCAGGAAATAAATTGGGAATCGAAACCAAATTTATCAAGACTAGAAAATAGGAAACCCCACTCAACCCTATCGAAGGCCTTCTCTGCGTCAAGTGTCACTATGACTTCGGGGGTGTTAAAGGAAGGAGAGAAAATTATATTGAGCAACCTCCTTGTGTTAAAAAAAGAGTGTCTCCCCACCATAAAGCCTGTTTGGTCCAGCGAAATGATATCTGGCAGTACACGTTGGAGGCGGATAGCCAGTATTTTGGCCAGTATCTTACAGTCTACATTTAACAGTGAGATTGGTCTGTAACTGCCACACGAAGTAGGATCTTTGTCTTTCTTGAGAAGCAAGGAGATAGACGCAATGGACAACGTTTCTGGCAATCGGCCTGTCTGGCGAGAGTCATTGTACATCCTAGCCAAAATCGGGGCTAACTTGGAAGAATATGCCTTATAGAATTCAACTGTATCGCCGTCGGGCCCAGGAGACTTCCCACTTTGCATAGATTGTATTGCTTCATGTATCTCAAGGGTGGAGATGGGGCCGCCCAATTCGCTAGCGATGTTCTCGTTAATTTTGGAGTAAATTAAGGAGTCAAGAGGATTGGGGGTCGTGGCAGGGATCGGGGGACAATCCGAAGTGTAGAGAT
The DNA here is from genome assembly GCA_902827135.1 of Harpagifer antarcticus. Lineage (NCBI taxonomy): Eukaryota > Metazoa > Chordata > Actinopteri > Perciformes > Harpagiferidae > Harpagifer > Harpagifer antarcticus. The sequence goes on along the minus strand of CADEHL010001114.1, from coordinate 385,401 downwards.
TGGTGTAAAATTCAGAGAAAGACCTGTTAATATCAGCTGGATTAGAAGTAAGGTTGCCATCGGACAATCTGATTTGGGGAATCAATCTGGACGCACTGACCGCACGAGCTTGTTGAGCTAGGAGTCTACCAGGAGTAACGCTGCCTACACTGTCTCAGTTGTCTCTCAACAATGCCCGTCATCAGAAGGTCGTGTTCTGAATGTAGCAGGAGGCGTTTTTTATAGAGAGAAGGAGAGGGAGAGGAGGAGTATGTTTCATCGAGTAAGCGAAGCTCAACACAGATTTCTGAAAGCCTAGCCTTTTCATCTTTTCTCTTACGTGAAGTGTACGAAATGACCTGTCCCCGCACAGTGGCCTTAAGAGCCTCCCAAAGAATACCGCTACTTAATGACACGTCGGAAGTGTCATTAATTTCAATGTAGGAAGAAATCTGAGTGGAAAGATAGTCTCTAAATTCACTGTCTGACAGCAGGGGAGAATTTAATTTCCATAATGGAGGGGGGGACATACCAAGAGGGAAATTAATGTCAACCGAGGTGGGAGAATGATCTGAGATGGCTATCGGATGGTATTCGCATGAATTGACTAGATTAATCAAATTGTTATTGAGTAAAAAGAAATCAATTCGTGAAAAAGTGTGGTGCCTGTGCGAGAAGAAGGAAAATGCTCTACTTTGCGGGTTAATACATCTCCAGGGCTCTAAGAGTCCTAATCGTGATGCATTGTGCATTACTACCTTGGCCGACTTGGAGAGAGTGGCTTGTGTGAGCGAAGACCTGTCGAGACTCACGTCCTGGACCAAATTCCAGTCACCAGCCATAATAATACGATGGTTGTCGGCGTTGGGAATTTGAGCAAAGAGGTTCACAAAAAAATTACCATCATCCCAATTGGGAGCGTAGATAGAAGCTAGTATCACTGGTGTGTTCTGTAGCATGCCCGAAACTATGACATAACGACCATTAGGATCTGATATCGAATTTGTCAATTCAAATCTGACATTCTTGTGAATAATAATAGCTGCCCCTCTGGCTTTGTGGGAGAATTTTGAGTGGAACAAGTGACTCATCCATGCCCTCTTAATACGAAGGGTATCAGAAGATTTAAGATGAGTTTCCTGCAGGAATATGACATCTCCATTCAGATGTTGCAACCGTGTCATTACCTTACCAATCTTAGTAGCGTTGTTCATGCCCTTAGTATTCCAGGAAATCAGGCGCACTCCTCTACCTGTCGTTGTCATGGCAGACACCATCTAGGAGGTTCCTCAAAGACAAGTTTACCTGGACAAACACTGTCTTGCATACACAGGAGAAAGAGAAGAGAGGACGATGAAAAATAATAATAGTAATGATAATAACAACAACAACAACAAAAAAACAAAAAAAGTGAATAGGAAATTGTCAAATATTATGCAGATAAATCTATGCAAATACCACAGAGAACAGAACACACATACAATTTAGTGCAGTAAAAATCAGCATGAACAGCCGGTCCAACAAGTAAATACAATGTATTTTATCCATACAGATACCCTGAATGAGACATAATAAGAAATAAAATAAAGTGCAAAAGAAATCTCTGAATGGTAAAGGCACAGGTGGACAAGAAAATAAGCTAGTGCAACAGCTCCACATCAATGGAGCTGTGGCTCCCTCTAGAGGCAAAAGCGATACTCTGCGGATAACATGTCGTGTGACCTATCAACAGGCATTCATGACGGCAAGGCACACACACAAAAAGGGAAAATATAAGAAGTCTAGCCGTGGAAAAACACATGTCTGTCTGCGTGTTAACGGCATAATTAGAACCCGTGTGAACTAATAGGTCAGACAAGTTACTTAGGTAGCCAGTAAGGCTAGTAAACTGGGCTAACGTTACCAAACCGCAGCAGTCAAGTGGAGGAGGAGGCATGAGAGCCGATACCAGATCGGTTAGCTGCAATAAAGTCCTTGGCCTCAGGAACGCAAGAAAGTCTCTTCCTGGTCCCATCCTTCAGTGTGATGTTAAACCTCGCAGGGAAAAGTAGTGCGGGCTTGAAGCCCCGTTGGTAAAGTTCAGACATCACCTCTTGGTATTCCCTGCGCTGCTCCACTATCTCAGAAGGATAATCCTCGTAGATTACAATGGGGGTCCCACGGTACTGCAGCTTGCCTCTCTTAGCTCTGGCCTCACGGATGATTTTATCTTTCTGCTGGAATCTGTGGAGCCTGATGACCACGGGTCTCGGTCTCTGACCCGGTCCTGGCTTGTTGGACAGTGTACGGTGCGCTCTGTCGCACTCCGGTGGAGACTCAGAAACGCTGTCACCAAGGACCTCAGCCAGAAGTTCAGAAAAGAAGGTGGAGGGGTGAGGCCCTTCGATGGACTCAGGTAGACCAATGATCCTGATATTGTTACGGCGGCTGCGAGACTCGAGGTCCGTCAATTTAGCTTGTAGCTTAGTATTATTCTCAGCTAGCTTAGCACACATCGATTCCAAACATTGTATGCGTCCGTCTTGCTCGTTAGCGTTGGATTCAAGCGAATTAATTGAGTGGGTATGATCGGAGACTGTGGTTTGAATGCAGTCTAGCTTGGCTTCGAGTGTAGATATACTAGCCTTGAAATCCGCAGAGATAGCATTCCGGTGTTGTTCCAGTTGGTTAGCCAAGGCCGCCATGCTGAAGTCACTGCCATTTGCCGCCGGCACGGTAGACTGCTCCTTCTTGCCCGATCTCGGCTGCTTGGAAGCCATAATCCAGCACCAGAGTGTTCAGAGAGGAATAATTATCCACCTGGAGATGGCCAAAGGCAAAATTATGGGGATTTAAAATAGTCAATGAATAAAAGTTACGGGAGCTAAATTCGACACTGCCTACTCCATCTTGCCCTACCGGAAGTCCAGCATTTTCTTTTGATGCGAACAGATCTACTGTGGCTCGGCCGTAACGCACCCACAGCTGACTCACAATCATTGGATGTAGAGTCCAGTCTGCATATAGTGGTGCACCTCTGGACAGCAGATCCGCCCCGAGGTTCATCACTCCTGGTACGTGCGTCGCTCTCAGAGAGAGGAGACGTCCGCAGCTCCATAAGATCAGTTTGCGTGCCAGCATGTGTAACTGGAGAGAACGCAAAGCCCCTTGGCGGTTTATATACGATATTGTGGTTGTGTTGTCTGTCCTCACGAGGACATGATGTCCTCTGAGAAAAGGCAGAAAGCGTTTCAGGGTGAGAAACACCACTAAAAGCTCCAGATAATTTATGTGTGACCATTGGAGGTCTCTGCTCCAGAGACCCCTCACAGGTCGACCTTCGTATATACCCCCCCAGCCCGTCAGACATGCGTCTGTGGTGACCACCTTCCGCAATAGGACAGCACCCATAGGCACGCCCCGTACTAGAAAAGTCGGGTGTAGCCAGTGGCGCAGAGCCATTACGCATTTCATAGTGACCATCACTCTCCGCGGGCCATGACGCGCGGGGTCCAATCTGAGGGCAGCTACCCAGCACTGAAACTCCCTCATGTGTAAGCGTCCCAGTCGCACCACCAGAATGGCTGACGCCATGAGCCCCAGCAACCGCAGACATGATCTGAAGAGAACATATTTGCGTGGCTGGAAATGAGCGAGGCAAGCCCTGAAGGCTCACTCTCTGCTGACAAGTGGGCTGTAAAGGGCACCGAATTCAGGCGTAGGCCCAGGAAGAGTACTGGGCTGGAGACAACATGCTCTTTTCTGTGTTTATTACAAAACCCAGGTCGAGCAGGTGTTTTACGAGGACATTTGTCTGCGTAATATCCTCTTGCTCCGAGTGTGCGAGGAGGAGCCAATCGTCCAGATAAGTTGCCAGGCGAATACCCTGTTGTCTTAACGGGGCTATCGCGGCTTCCGTACACCGTACAAACACTCACGGGCTGAGAGACAGACCGAAGGGAGTTACTCTGTACTCGTAACAGACACCCTGAAAGGCGAACCTCAGATATTTCCTGTGTGGGCAATATACTGGGATGTGGAAATACGCATCTTTCAGGTCGACTGATGTGAACCAGTCGTTTTGGCGCATGAGACGCAACAGAGATGTGTGAGTGAGCATTCTGAATTTGTATCTTTTGAGATATTTGTTCAGAGCTCTCAAATCTAGTATAGGCCGAATTCTGTTCCCTCCCCGTTTGGGAACGAGGAAATACTTGGAATAAAAGCCACTCTGACTCTGTTCGGCAGGTATTATCGATATAGCCTTCTTTTCTAGTAGCGAGAAAATCTCTTGCTCTAGAATATGGGCCGACTCTCCCCGGGCCTGTGAATACAGAATGCCCGAGAAGTGAGGGGGGGTGACAGCGAATTGGAGCCTGTAGCCCCGTGTTACTGTCTTGAAAACCCAAGCAGAATCTGTGAGCATCCTCCACTTTTCGCTTCTCAAAGCGAGCGGAGATGTCACAGCTCTGTCGTCTGCCCTCAGTGTCTCTATTTGTTGTGTTATGGGGCCCTCTAGTGTCTGAACACGGTGGTACCCCAGGTTGACAACCCCGGCCGACACTGAGCATGCGCGTGGCGGTGGTGCCTTCACAATCCCGTCTATTGTCCGCCTTTTGAGAGAGGCCGTAGCCGCTCTCAAAAGAGGGGCAGACGACAGACTGTTTATTGTTTTTATTGTTTTTCTTTTCATTTTTATTGACTGCGCCCTTGGCTTCAAGTCTGGAAACGACAGTGGAAAATGATTTATTTTGAAACAACAATGATGACATGTGTTTGTGTGACTTAAACAGGCAGCGGAACTTGCTGTCTTTGATGTTAAGTCCATTTCCCTGATGGCGCGAACTTGAGGATGACGTTCTGGCATCACTCGAGGCGGCGGGAAGATGGGGGCATAGTGGCACCCCGAAAACACATGAGCATCCAACACTGGAACGTGCTCTGGAGCTGGGGAACAGGGAACTTCCAGCTCCTTCATCAAGGAGAGGAGAGGAGGCTGTCAGGCCGCCCGCTTCTTCTTCCTCGCCTGGCAGCTGCTGGGACCGGAGATTTTCTTGGCCAGCTCCCTCTTGCCTTGTGTCTGGGCTGTGGACCCGGGACGGGCTGCGGTCTCTGCTGCTTCGGTATTTTGAACCGGGCAGGACGTGAGACAGCTTGGGCGAAGGCCTGCCGCGAGACCATTGGAGGTGGCGGCTGGACCCTTCGGGGGAGACCGAGCTGGAGAGCCTCGTCTCCCTTCCTTTTTGACTCCCACCTCAGCTGCAATGAAGCTAGAGCGGAGCCAAATATGCCCTTGGGAACAATAGGCATGTCCAGAACATCCTCTTTTTCCCGGTCTGGAAGGTTGGTCAGGTTGAGCCACCTGGCTCTCTCCTGCACCACCATCATTCCCAGCGCTTTGCCCGTGGCTTGGACTGCGCAGCGCTGCGCACGGAGGCAAATGTCCGTGGTCGCTGCGATCTCGTCCCACACGGCAGGCTCCGGTCTGCTCGACATGTCCTCGCAAAGCTCCGCCTGGTAGGCGGTCAGCAGCGAGGAGACGTTGAGAGCCCTGGCGGACAAAGCTGCAGCTTTATAGTCCCGTTCGGTCATCGCTGACTGGAACCGGTCTGCCTTTGCCGGTAGCATGGGATTCCTGCTTGGTGTCGAAGCCAGCCTCGGGTTTGGAGGTGGGCAGCCACCAGCGGTTCCATGGGCGGCATGCAGAGCAGGCCGAGCCTCTCCATACCGTCACAGTCCAGGGAGGAGGCACCCTGGATTTGGGCCTTGTTGCTGAAGGGACGGTCTCTCCACGAGACCGACACCTCGTCCAGCATCTCCGGAAAGACTGGAAGGAGCTGCCTCTTTGTCCTCGCTGCTTGGGGCAAGTTCTTCCCCTTGTAGCGAGACCTGGAGGTCTCCTTGGCCACTTCAGGCCATGGGATGTCCAGCCTGGACGCAGTGCGTTGACACACGGCCTGCAAGTCCATGCTTAGGACGGGCGAAGCTGGTGTGCTCTCGCCTGGGGGAGCGGACATCGCTCCCGGCTTTGCAGCCTGAGCCGATGAAACGAAGATGTCATCCCCATCCGAGTCAGACAGGAGGAACTCAGAGGTATCCTCTTCGTCCCCCAGCTTGACACAGCTTGGGGCTCTGCTCTCCCAGCTCTTGCCGCCACCGGGTCCCAGCCTGACACGGCGTGGGGCTCCGGTTCTGCGGCTGTCACTGTTGTTGAGCCCCAGTCTAACACAGCACGGGGCTCAATCTCTGCGGCGGACGCCACCATGTCTTGATTGCCGGACGGCGAATCAGCGGACGTGAGGGGGTCCTGTCCCGACAAGCTAGCTTGGCCTGCTAACCATTGGCGGAGGCTCTTCATGGTGAAGCGGGTATAATGCTCGCACAAGCCGGGGTTATCGATAGCCTCCCGGGCGTGTTCCAGCCTGAGGCAGGACGAGCAGACCTGGTGTGAGTCTGTGCCTGAAATCTTAAACCCGCAGCGGCATAGCCGAGCCAGAGAATTTCTCTAGGGGGTGCTGTGGGGTAGCTTGACATTTCATAGAGGGTGCTCAAACATTAAGCGTTTCCCATTAATGCACCAGCGCTACAGTTGAATTTTCTACTGCAACACTCCCCACACGCACACACAGTGCACCCGCAACTGTAACAATGAAGGCTCGATAATCAGCTCACGGCATATAGGTGTAAGCAGGGGTAAAGTGCTATTTTTACAAGTGGGGGGTGGACATTAAGCCTATGGGTAGGTCAAAAATCGAATGGGTGCTGGCCAGTGGCCTAATCATATCACCTGTGTTGGCTTTATGTTTTTGGTCAAAAATGTGTTTGTTTCACATTTGCATTGATGTAATCAATAATGTTTCTAATTTAATAAAAATAATAATAATAATTAAAAAATTTTTTTAAAAAAAAAACATATTTCTTGGGGGTGCTTAGGGGGTGCTTGGCAATCCTGGGGGGTGATTCAGCACCCCCTAGCTCCCCCCTGGCGCCGCCCCTGTGTGAGGGAGAGAAGGGTCCATCTTCGATTGCCGGGGTGTCAGCGTGGAGTGGACACGCTAGTAACAGGTACGTTACTGAGAAAAAATCCAACCTTGCCGTTTGTCGGAAAGGAAAAAAGGCGACGGTGTAGATTTTATTCTTTAAAGAATATTAACTGGTGTGTTAATACCTTTCTTATCTCTGTCTCCTCTGGTGTGAGAGAGAAAAGAGAACGTCCTCTTTACCGTGGTGTCGGTGTGGAGGGAAGAACAAACTAGCAACAGGTATGTTACTAGCTTGAAGAAAAAATCAAACCTTACCGTTATTTCGACATAAAGAACGGCGAGGCAGATTACAATATTAACTGGTGTGTTAATATTGCTCAGTCTTCTTGCAAAGCAAAAAAAAATGTAACCGACAAGCGCCCGTCGACCGAATGTTAGCTTTGGGTTCAGTCTGTGGACTGTTAAGCTAGCCCGGTTACTGATAAATCGAGATGTCCTCTGAAGCGAGAAGAGGTGTTTGAATGACGCTGCGTCGTAGCGCAAGCTACTTAAAGGGTGGGTGGATTCTCTGACGTTGACGTCAAGATCACCAGCCAATCAGGATTGGCGTAATGAGATTGATGTTTCTGTTTGCATACGCGTTGAGGCGCATCCCATAGTGAGACATCGAACGGAGTGTTATGAATGAGAACATTAAATGCATAGGATTTTTTGTTAAGTAACATACTTTCTTCGCCGGCCGGCCGATACATGCCGCGCATTAAGTGGGCCTGTCTGTCAAATAATCCCCGGGCCACTTTTTCCCCCCAGTCCGCCCATGGGTCCAGCCCAGCCCTCCCCCCCCAGAATTACACATGCTGGATATTGTGTGTTTCGCAAAATGTTCTATGGCACGTCTCTACTGGGAATTGTAGTTTTAAAAGACGTTTTCGTATTTCCCACAATTAGAAGTTGCCAGTATTAAACTGTATATATCCCTGGAGGTTTAGGGGATACGAAACACATTGGTGTTATCAAATTTAAAACATATAATTAATACATGGGTGAAAATTGCTTGTGTCCATAATGGGCAGCATTACTATACCCACATGACAGCTAAGGTCAGAAGAGCTTTATTTAACAGCTGGTCTTATGTCTGTGACCCCTCCCGTTGTTAATTGATAAGCCTGAAACATGCACTTGTCAATGTTCAGATGCACATTTAGCAAATATGGCAGTAGCCATCGATCATCTTAAAATAAGATACTTTATTGATCCCAAGTTGGGAAATGTTTTTGTTACAGCAGCATGTACTACTTTGTTCTACTCCACTACAATTCAGAGGTTAACCTGGTATTTTTACTCTAATACATTTATTTTTGTTACTTTGCTGATTCTGATTAATGATGTGAAATATAAACAACCCTTAAATCAGACTTTAGTTCCACCTGAGTAAAATTCAGCTTTATCAGTTTGTCTGTTTTGCACATCGTCCTGTTAATATCTTTGGACGTCCTGCACTAAACTGTTTTATTGTAGAGATCACTACAGTATCTTCTTGATATTTTCTATTCTATATTTCTATCATTGACCCCTATTTTGTATGTAGGCTACTCTTAATATTTAAATGTTTTCATCAAATATAACTTATTCAACAACTAAATTCAATAACGTGCTTTAACCACTAGGAGGTGCGGTTTAAAAATACAGTGGTCTAGGTAATAAAACATAATAATATCAAACATAATATGACTATTCACTTTATTGTGAAATTAAAACCGAACGGTAAAGGAAAATACAGTTTCAGTCTCTCGATGTGAAGCTTATGCATTGTACCATGAACTTGTATAGACCTGTAACAGTCAACTGCATGAGGAGTTAGAAAGGTAGTTCAGAAAATCAGTAATATCTTTAAAAACTACAAAAAAGTCCCTTTCTATCAGCTGTGCACCGTTATGGTGTAAATACAGACTATCTACTAATTGGATCAAATATAAAAGTCAGCCGAATTATTGTTGATACTGCAAGGAGACGTATTGTGTGAAAAGAAATGTAAGATGTTGTTTAATTGTTGATATATTTATGATCCACGTCACGTTTTCAGTTTTCTCTTCCAGTTTGTCAAAAGGTCTTCTGATCAGGGCTCTATAAATAAATATCTACGGCAGATATGTAATATAATGCAGCTGAACCGTGTATTACAATGCCGTTATGTGATGACTTTCAAAGAGAAAAGCAAGAACACTCGGAATAAAGTATTATTTTATTTAAATGTTTTCCGATTTCATATCACATAAACACCATATCCCGACGTGCATTGCGGTGTGATTTTAGCCTATCAAAACCTCTGAAAAAAGAAATGTGTCTCTCAGAATCGAAAGAGAAAAACCTATGGTAAAAACACAAAAGCATTGTACACAATTTAAACCAATTAATGTTGTATAATTAACTAGGTTAAACTGTTTTTTAGTGGATGAGTACTGCAGATATCACTGTTAAATCATTTGATCATTGGTTTTATTATGAAAACGTTGAGACCAAATACTGTTTTCAACCCGTAACTTTACATGGAGGCTTGCCGCATATACACGTTCTCCTGACGAAACCTCAAATCATCTTCGTAATATCTATCAAACTATAGATCCTACATATCGACTGGACGTGGATTCTAAAAGTACAATATACACTTCTCGCTAGAAATCTAATCAAAAAGCATTTTAATGGCCAAACTATCCTACAATTTAGGATTTTACAGAGAGGGTTATTTGTGAATAAACGACCCTTTGTAACGTTTTGCATTCACTAGAGGCCGACAACTTTAAAACGTAATTATAGGTCGTATTAAGCGCTTGAACAAACGACATATTTGGTCGTAATAAGGGCCTGAACAATCGACCCATTTGGAGTTGGAGGACTTGTTGCGTGAAAGGCACTGTGCGCTCCTCTTCTCAGCGGCTGAGTTAATCCTCCCGCTGCCTCCTGGTGCTGCAGAGGTTTCATGAAGTGAAGGAGGTTCTCCTTCTATAAAACAGCTGTGAGCAGCAGATACTGTGAGTGTCACGGACATGAATTTATAGATCAAGGCAGACTGTAGCACACACTCTCCTGTTTTGCCAATCCGGTGCTTAAACAAATATAGTTCTACACCCCTGGCTGAAATTTTTTCGACACGCCCGTTCTAAGCCGTGTCCCTCATTCCTCACATCCCAAGCTGCATCCCCAAAAAGTGTATTATGTTGTTACATCGTTTCAGATGTTATGCTTTCAGTTGATAAGTCATTAAAACAGTAAAACATGTTCAGTTTCCTTTTGCTTTTTGTGTCTCCTGTTCACCAAAACATACCCATCTATGATGGAAAAAGAAAGTAATCCAAAAGTAATCTAAAAGTAATCTGATTACTTTTTTAAGACACGTAACTGTAACTGTATTCGGATTACTTTCAGAGCCAGGTATTCAGTAATCAGTAACTGATTACATTTACAAAGTAACCCTCCCAACCCTGACTATAAATCATGTTTTTATTTTGGACGGGCACTATAATCTACATTTCAATGTTCAATCTGAATTTACTTTAGAATAAAGAAATTCTATATTGATTCTGACTTTTCTACATCCAACTCACAGGTGTATCATTGCTTTGAGAAAAAAGATGATTAACTTACCCCTTTTTAGAAGTGAAGATATAGTCATTTGTTCTTGGATTGTCATTTTCGAGGCAGAGACCTGAAAAACAGGCTTGGGGCTTAACTGGCTAGTCTGGCATATTAATTATTCACCATAAATGCTTTGAATTAGTATGCATTTGTTGCTTTCATCAGCATATTTTACCGGCTTATTTTTCACTATTACATGTATATAGATATAGATATACCTCATGTGTGGTCACAATTAAGCCATTTGGCGTTCCCGGCATTACTACTTCTGCAACAACAATCTACTCTTTTATGCTCAGGTTATTCTTCCCCAGCCTCTAATGTAAGGCTCCGACGTCGAGAAATCATTTCACGATATCTTTACATAACAAATTGTTGTTTGCTGCAATTATAGTGACTTAAATGTAGTACGTATGAGAGTTAAATGGTTCAAATGCACTTGGTTGTGGCTCTGCATTATGCACCTATTGGATTAAAAGCTTGATAAGGGAACAGTTTGTATAAATCTGGAACTAATATTGTGAGGCAATCCACAGTTTATGCAAGATTTATTTTCAGATTTCTTCTTTCATTTAGTTGTGAGATGATCTGTACAATATGTCAACAGTGTGTGGTGTAAATGTAGTAATTTTTGTTTATTATCAGGGAGAATGGAAACCGAAATAACTTTTTTTCATGTCCACAAAAATGTAATGAAATAATGATTTCTATCAATTTGTCACTTTTCAGCTTGTTAAAATCCTATCAGATTCTCCCACTGGTACTCGCTGTATAAAACGAGTGTATGTACTGATAATGTGTCTAATTGACCTTTTGTGGTGGACTGAGTGGTCTTTTCATTTTTGTTTCTGTGTCATTTAGAGCTCAAGGGGTTACAGGAAGGTTAGCAAGTGGCATTTAAAGACATTTACAGAATGATATTTCATAGATCTGATAATTAAGGTCATGACTTTTAAATTTAAAGAAGTTAAAAGGTGTATGGACACAGTGAGGGACCTGTTAGAATATCAAACTCCTGAAGCACCATTTCAGATATGAACCTGTGGAAGTATCCACCCTGACACAATATTTGATTAGATGAGTGGTGGTTGAACAATTGTTTAAAATCCAATAGAAAATAAAAAGAGTAAAACACACTGTCAACATACACACGTGATATTGTGATAATAATGCACATCACTGATTTGATTTGATACAAATTGATACATTGATTGACATGAGACTATACACCAGCCTTGGAATTTCGACATTTTAGGGTGTCACAAAAAATGTTAGGGCATAAAGGCCACATGCCAGGGCACCAAGGCCATTGGAAACATTAGGATTTGGAGCTTTCAAATAAATAACTACACTTTCTGATAAGAAAAACACACGAATGACATGGAAAACAAATCACTTTTTTAATATCAATAATGTCAAACATTATATCATCATACAGGCCTATGCCTCCTTAGTATGACCATATATAAAATGAAATACTACTACTACTACTTTGAATAATTAGTGTTTGGTATGTTTTCTATCTACTACTTCTCCCATTCCGAATCCGAAATCAAATCTAAAATCCTATTAATATGTAACAAATATATTCCATTTCAGAGCAGAAGAAACAGCCTTCAAGGGTCAAACTCTGCACATACATCATTCAGCAGTGCACAGTGAAGCTCAAACAATCAGCTGTATGAACAAGCAATACTTTGAAATGCAAAAGTGTGTGTGTGTGTACGAGAGTCTCTTGAATACATTTTTTCAACTCGAGCGTTACTGACGCGTTCTCGCGGTAGCCAATCAGCGGTGAGGATCTCAGCCTGCCGCCACTGATGTTGAATCAGAAAACCAAAACATCAGCCGTTAGCTGTTAGCACACAGAGCTCACAGCTCCTCATATCCGTTCAGAAACTGGACAAAAGTTATAGATGAACAAAACACAGACTTTCTGTGTCATGGCGAACACAGTCGCTGTTGTATCTGTGTCTGTATCATGTTGTTGTGAGTTTGGACGGAGCAGATGCAACATTAGCTTAGCCTGATCGATCCTATCTCCATTCAGAAAAACACACATTTTAAAAGGTTTTTCGCCTGCCGTCTTGTCTGCACACTTGTCAAAGCATTAATTCATGTTTTTTACTAACCGTTATCAGTATGTTGTTACTTCAGCATCATTTTGAAACGCGTATTACAATTAAATCACAGTAATATGTTAATTTAGTTGTAGTTGGTTTCTACCCCAGTATTTACATGGATATAAGCCCCGCCCCCTCTCCAGCGCGTCCTGTTTGAATGACAGGAGTAAACACAGCTGACAGCCGTGGTGAAACTAGAGCAATTAGAGCAATGCATAGAACATTCGCATCGCGTCCGGTGTGAACGCAGCATAATGCAGTTCAGAGATCAGACCACTTTTATGACGCCTTTAAAGCAACTTCGAGATGAGGAGTTCTTTTCCAAAACGCTATATATCCATTTGAATAGTTTTCAGTAAAATTACATTTTTTACCTAGAACCACACATTTTGTTAATATTAAAATGTATCCTGTTAAAATGGTTTGTTGGCTCAGTCTGAACATATTGAACAATGATTATTAAATCAAACAACAATATTTTTGATTAAATCAAAGTTTTTTTATTTTATTTTTTTCAAAACGCTATTAATCCATCAATTTTTTTCAAAACGCTATAAATCCATAAATTTTTTTCAAAACGTTATAAATCAGTGCATTTTTTTTTTATTGATGGTTTATGTTTTTTAAACGAGAACATGCAACATATGATATAAGGGACTCATACTATAAATGAATATAAATCAAATAAGTGCAAATACATGAAATAAATAAAACCCAAATGAAATAAATAGTAACATAAACTAAATAGTAAAATAAAATAAATATTTGCAATTTCACATTTCAATATTGTCCAATTTCTAACAATATATAACACATACAAATACCACTATTTCAACAATGTTAAAAATACATTCAAATCATTTAGTAACACATTTAGGCCAATAGTCATTCAGTGCCGAACCCGTAAAAAGTAATGATAACGATATTCAATATGCAAGTAATTCAGTAATACATTCAATAAGGCATTCAGTAAAGTGTCGAACCCGTAAAAAGTAATGATAACGATATTCAATATGCAAGTAATTCAGTAATACATTCAATAAGGCATTCAGTAAAGTGTCGAACCCGTAAAAAGTAATGATAACGATATTCAATAGGCAAGTAATTCAGTAATACATTCAATAAGGCATTCAGTAAAGTGTTGAATCCGTAAAAAGTAGGACCATTGTCCACTATACATAAAACAAATCACATTGTGTGTGTGCGTGTGCGTGTGTGTGTGTGTGTGTGTGTGTGTGTGTGTGTGTGTGTGTGTGTGTGTGTGTGTGTGTGAGAGAGAGTGAGCGCATGGATCACTCTGCATCTTCATCACTCTGGCCTGCATTGTCAGTCACCTGATACAGGGCATCATCATAAAAAGCCCTCACCACATCAGACACACCTATTGCTCCTAATAGTGCCAGCACATCTAGCTTCTTTGCGGCCTTCACAGAAGTCTGCTTTGGAAGTAACTCAGGCTTCAGGTCAGCCCACCGCTTGCCCCGCTTTAATACACTATGGAAACAATACTCCCCATTGTAAGACGTCTTTAAACCAACCTTGTTGGTACTCAAGTCAAGCATGCGTGCTTCACTGATTTTAAAGCTCCTCTGAGCCTTAACACACACTTTTGCGGCTGACCTATAATCAAACGCCTCCCAGTCTTTGCCATAAACGTGAACATGGCCGAATTGCTGCAGGATGGCATGGTATTCCTGTGGTAGCAGAATTGTGTCCATTTTCCGGATCTTCTGCTCAATTCTGCCAAAGACTCGGTCTGCAGGGAGATAACTGTGGCCCCTTACTGGAAAGGTGTGCTCTATGCTAAGGTTGGAAAAAGGCTGTCGAAGTTCCATCAGCATGGACACCATGCTGATGTTCTTGTTCTGCCCAAAACAAGAGTCGCTGAACAGCCGAAGCCCCCTGGATCTGCCGACTTTGTCTTGAAGTCGAAGCTTGAGGCAGTCACTCAGCGCAGAAGCAATCATATTGCTGTCTTTGCTACCCTCATTCTCCTGCCACACATACAGATGGACATCATCTTTTGCCTGGTAACTGTTCTCTCCGTGGTGCACAACCACACCAAACAGGTACAGATACATCTGCCGCGAGTAATAAGCCTGTCCTATTGGGGTTTTTGGAAGGACCAAGTTTTGCATCATGTCAAAACAGAGGGTCACATGACCTTCGGCAACCCTGCCTAACAGGTCATAAAAGACCCGCGCTCTGCGGCGATGCAAGATGAATGATGCAGATTCCATCCTCTTCTCTGTCTCAGCTAGGTTTGGATCTGCAATCCTGAGCTTGTACTTGGCACAATCAGCACATGCATCTGTGGCTGGGTGACCAAAGCCAAGATTGAAATCATTGGAGAACACTGAATAATAGAGGGGGTAGCTGGTCTGAGCATGGTTCTGAGCCTCAAAGAGCTCATGCATCTTCCGCACATTCAGGTCACTGGGGAGATACTTGCGGCCTGGTGCTCCTCTCCGCCCATAATGGCTGGCCCTGCAGGTAAAGGACTGGACGTGCTCAACAATGAGTTGCCTTCTCCTTGCCTGCTCCTCACTGTGCCGTGCACCACCTCTTCTCTCTGGGCGAGCTTCAGCAGTCTCAGCATAATATTGAGCCACCCGGGACACACGGTCTTTGCTAATGCCTGTGAAAGTAAATTATTTAGATTGTCATATGCATTGATTGTAGCCAGTATGAAATAAACATAATTACACATAACTAACTTGCTATTACCATTCCAGTTTTCTCCTTAGCAGGGGTTAGGAACCTCTTTTGCTTAACATCACCTTTCACACACATCTCTCTCTCTACAGCCTCTCTCCCCCTCCTCTTTACAGACGATCTACAGCCTCTCTCTCTCCTCTTCACAGACCTACAGCCTTACTATCTCTCTCTCTCCTCTTCACAGACCTACAGCCTTACTATCTCTCTCTCTCCTCTTCACAGACCTACAGCCTTACTATCTCTCTCTCTCCTCTTCACAGACCTACAGCCTTACTACCCCCCTTCTCCTCTTCACAGACCTACAGCCTTACTACCCCCCTTCTCCTCTTCACAGACCTACAGCCTTACTACCCCCCTTCTCCTCTTCACAGACCTACAGCCTTACTATCTCTCTCTCTCTCCTCTTCACAGACCTACAGCCTTACTATCTCTCTCTCTCGTCTTTACAGACGCCCTACAGTTTTTATTACACACACACACACACACACACACACACACACACACACACACACACACACACACACACACACACACACACACACACACACACACACACACACACACACACACACACACACACACACACACACACACACACACACACACACACCTTCCGCCCTGCTCTATAGCAATGACATCAGTAGGCAGGGCCGGACTGGGACATAAAAACATGGCCATAACCAATAAAATACCATATCCAATATGAAAAAACATTGAAACTTGTTTATTTATTTGTTTTTGGTTCATTTATAGTTGTGAGTGTGTCTGTGCTCCTGAACCAGCCTCTCCTGTCTCCCTCCTCTCCCCCTGCTCCTCTTTGATGCAGAAGCAAAGAAGCATGTTTTTTTTATTATTCATGCATATTTTACTAATCACTCCCCCCTCAAATGGAAATATGTGTTTACATAAATGGTGACCAAACCGTTTGAGACTCACTGAGATAACTTAGACGAAGTTAACTATCTAAACACTCAGAGTCCTTTACCTCACCTGAGCTGAGGTTATCAGTCTCTCAGTCTGACAGGAGAGGACTCTCCCTCCACCTTATATACTTTAGCGCAGCTAGCTAGCACCAGATGCTAACAACAACAATACAAGTAACGTAAAAAAAATCCTCAGGCCTGAAACGAAAGTTGTACTCACCAAACACTTTAATGAAGGTCGCCTTGCAAACGGGAACCTTCTCTGGGTGACTGTTGCACAAGAGATTGTACTTGACAGATACGTTCCGGTCTTTTTGTTTGTTTACATCCTGAACTTTCGGACGCTTCCTTTTCACTTGCGTGATGTCCAGGAGATGAAGTATAGCCCGGTCCTGGTCAACCTTGTTTGGTTTTCCATACAAATGGTTGAAGTTCATCATCAGGTCGTCCGGTGACAGCTTCTCGGCCTGACAGAAACCTTTCGCAGCAGCTTTGTGTTGACATCCCACAGTCGGTATTAACGCGCCACCCGAGTGACGAACCTTCTTTTGTTGTTGTTTTTTGTGGTTTTCTTTGTCCAGTCGACGTTTTCTACCCCCAGGTGTAGGTCTCACAGGCTCATCCAGGCCATCAAAGGTGTTACAACGGTTTAAAGACATATTTCGAAGACTGAATGAACATAAACAAACCTCGACTCAGAGCGCCGCCCTGTTGTATTGCATAGAACGCTCACCGAATTCTGATTGGTAGAGAGGATATATCGCGTTTAGGCTCAAAATAGGTTCGGCGTTTATCGCGGTTTGGAAAGGAACTGCATCTTGCCGTACATTTTAAACAAGGATATATAGCGATTTGGCATGAAACGTTGATAGAGCAGTGAATAGGTTCAGTACACAGCAAAATGGCACGACAAACTCAATTTTTTTCAATTTGGCGTTTATCGCGTTTTGGAAAATAACTCCTCAGATGTTAACAGTGTGAGGGGCACAAAGGCCATGGTGGCCGGAGGACGTATAATTAATTTCGGGGCATCACGGCCAGACCGATGGGCAACGACGGCCATGGCCATCATGGCCGCCGTGAAATTCCTACCCTGCTATACACTGATGATTAAATGTTGATTTTGTGAAAAAGTGATATTAAAAAAATGATATACAGTTTATACCAGGGGTGTCCAAACATTTTCAGGATGGCAGAAAAACATATGAAGGGCTGGACCCCTCACTAGAGATGAGGTATATTGCCTCCAGTGGCGGCCGGCCCATAGAGTGGCGAAGTCACGGCCATCTACTTCTGGTCCGTGGGAAAAAATTATGTATTGAAGTCAATGGAGAGAGAAAACGTATCTTTCAATCCCGTTTGAATTGTGCCACAAATTACACATATGATGGTTGTCAATCTTAAAATATAATTTCCATGTCAAAAAAATCACAATTTGTCGTAAAACTGTTGAAATATAAAACTATGAAAAATACGCAACTAGAAAGACTACAAATCCCAGAGTCGCGTAAGTGATGTCACAATTGTTTTCCTCCGCTAAATCTAAGAGATAGATAAGATAACTTTAACAAGATGCCTGTGTGCTTAGTACCAGGTTGTTATCATACCAGCAATGGGTCTTGCTCGTTATTTCGCTTCCCGTCTGATGAAAGGACCAGGAGTGGCTGGCTGGATCAAGTTAGCTACCTAGCTAGTAGCTAGCACGTTAGTTAGCATTACAGCCTTAGCCTTGTCATTTTTATTAGCCTTAACATGAAGTAACATCAAGTAACCCAAAATGTTAAACAATAAGAGTAGTAGTCATATTTTGTGAACCCTTTGAAGAGTACTGTCACACCGGGGTGATCATTCTATAATACACCATTTAAGCCCGGGGGAGAAATGCTAACGCTAACGCTACATTAGCACCAGCGATCTGTTCTACTTCATGCTATCTGCACAAATGGTTGACATTAAACATTAAAAAGATCAGGCAGTTCAGAGAGAAACAAAGGAAAGAAGCTTTGCATGACATATTGAGGGTAGCCAATCACTTTTTTGACAAGACAGTAGTGACGGCCATCTTGGTGACGTGTGTTGTTGTGAGAGTCTGCAAGACCAGAGATGTAGTTCATTAAGCGTTTCACACAAACAAATGTGTTACTTCACAGTTTTACGACACATTTTTATTTTTTTGACTTGCAAAATGATCTTTTAAATTGACAAACATCATATGTGTAATTCGTGGCACAATTAAAACGGGATCGAAAGATAATCTTTCTCTCCATTGACTTCAATACATAATTTTTCCAAATAAGGTCCCATGGAGCTCCCCCGGAAGGGGAGGGACTTCGCCACTCTATAGGGGCACTATATATGTGTCCTGTCACATCTCGGCAGGCTCGTCAGTCCCCTCCTGCTCCCTGGCTAAATGACGCACTGCGTGCTAATAGAACCATCCTTAGGGCAGCAGAGCGGAAACGGTGAAAATCCAGTAACTTCCAGTAACTGCTAGAATCCACTTCAAGACACCGGTACTTGCATACCATGCTGCGAATGGATCTGGCCCTTCCTAGATCCAGGACATGGTTAAACTGTACACCCCAGCGCGTGCACTACGCTCTACATCAGCCAAACGACTCGCTGCACCCTCGCTGCGAGGGGGACCCTAGTTCCCATCAGCAAAAACACGTGGGTTTGCTATCCTGGCTCCAAAATGGTGGAATGAGCTCCCCATTGACATCAGGACAGCAGAAAGCCTGCACATCTTCCGGCGCAGACTGAAAACTCATCTCTTTCGACTCCACTTCGAGCGATAGAATTACTAACAAAGAACTGCTAACTGAGCACTTATATACTAATAAAGGACTGGCTTATCTATAGCCAGTTGAGTAGCACTTGAAATGTTTGGCTCTATGAAACCTGATGTACTTATATGATTCTGTTTTCTTCAAGGTTGTGTCTTCCTGGTCGAATGTACTTAGTCGCTTTGGATAAAAAGCGTCAGCTAAATGCAATGTAATGTAATGTAACATGATGCGAAACAGAATAGCCAGCATGTGTAGTTCTGGGGACGGGGTGGGGGAGGGGGGGACGCGGTGGACCCGTTCAAATCCAGGTTTGGACAGTCTGCCGTGGTTCCATCCCATTTCAAGTGCTGTTCGAGGCTCGGCGTAACCCTCGGAGCACACTCTCCAATCACAGAGCTTGAGGACTATCACAGGGTTTGTCAAACAGAGCACATGGTGTAGTCCAAACGATAGCTGGGGATTCTGGGTAGTGTAGTGTCTTCTGCCATCCTTTACTCCGAAAAATATTTGTTTCTCTGAATCGAAGGGGAAAAATACAAAAGCATTGCACACAATTTAAACCAATCAATGTTGTGTAATTAACAAGGATAATCTGGTGTTTTTTAGTCGATGAGTAGTGCAGATATCATTGTAAAATCAATCGACAGTAAGGGGAAATATTTGTTGTGGCCAAACGGCGGTACTACAATTTCCGTATCAGTCCGTGACGTCACTGGGCCCAGAAATACTTGTTCCCATAATATTAACATTGGGAAAGAGACATCTGTAAATCAGCGGATACTTTTTAAAAAACTAAATAAACGACCCAGTATGAACACTTATGAGCACTTATTAGATTCATAAGGTCCTTAAAGTTGTAAAATGCACTAAAAGATTAATCCTACGGAGCCCCCTAGGGCAGAGGTTCTCAATTGTTTTTCAGCCAAGGACCCCTTACAAGATAGAGATTACACTAAGGACCCCCTCATTCTGATTTGTGATTTTGGGCTATATAAATAAAAATTGACTTGATTTGACATGTATGTCCCTTGGAATAATCTGACGTAGCCTATTGTTTACACTTCTATAGTCTTAGTTATGTGAAAGAACAACGCAAGAGAAATGTATTAGAAAGATATTAGATATGTATTAAAAATATTTGCACCATCTCAACACAGAATACCCATAAAACAATCAATCAATTAGCTGCAAGTAACACTGTACCTAAACAAAATATCAAAGGGAAATCAAGAGAAAAGTGATCATTTGAAGTGCATTTCAGAACACACACACACACACACACACACACACACACACACACACACATACAAAGATAACACATCAAGTATTTCACTCTTAGTTAAATGATTTATATAAGTCTAATCACAAAATAAATGCAGGCTATAAACAATTGAACACATGCCTGCATTGCAACATATATCAAGTAAATTGCAAAACAACTGCAACTGCATTGCTACAATCCCAAACCACTACTTGTAATGGCAGCCAGCCCTGGATACTATTGGAGTGATGCAAGGCAGTCCATGAAGCTGATTGCTTCTCTCTGCAAGAGATTTACCGCCCCTTTGGAGGGGGCGGTAAATGAGGACGACCTGCTGCTTTGAGGGGGCAGCCACTGAGAAGGCAATGCACTCAAGTGAGATTTTATTCGTCACAAGCAGCTGTTTGACAGGGATATCTGCTCTGTGGATGACTGCCAGCCCACCACCACGACCAATGGAGCGGGGCTGTTGGAGATAAGCATAACCTGGGGGGGGATGGGGTGGCTAGGTTGAGTGTGAGAAAGTCCTGTTGGTTTTGCCATGTCTCAGTGAGGCAGAGAAAATCCAATTTACTATCAATGATGATTTCATTAATAAGTGATGCTTTGTTGTTAAGGGAGCGGGTATTTAACAACATGAATGTGTGGGAGTTGTTATATGTTGCAATGGCTGGTAAAACAGTGATGCCATCAACACAGGCCAAGGGCTTCAGGTTAACACTGCACACGTGTGGTTTGTTGTGGTGACGTAAGTGGGCGGTGACGGGGCGCCGGGACCACACAGTTGGGATAGTGTCAGCTGAGCTGGTGTAAACAAACCCACGTTTGGAACCTCTATGGAAGCTGCTGGGACTCCCAGCAGCTTCTACTGAAGCCTTCCGAGTAAATCGCCAGAACGTCGACACCTCCTCATCACTCCCATGTTTTCTTTTGTGTTGCCATACGTTAGTCTCTCTGTGTTTGTGCGCTGGGCTAATGTGAATAATGCTAATGCGAGGATAATAAAATGGCGGCTTCACAAAACTTTGTTGGAGTTTTACGGGACGTGGTTTGCATTCCGCCCAGCCAATCAGAAATAGGAACCTTTTTCTCTCACGAAAGTACCTGCTCTCTAGCAAAGGGGTAAAAAAGGTTCTGATGATCTAATTTGAGTTCCGGCTCTTTTTGGTGTGAACGCGACATTTCGGAACTATATCGGAACTAAAGTGGGAAAAGTACTGCGTTGTGAACGCGCTAAATCACACATTGAGTTCATTGTTGTGCAATGATAAAATTAGACCGTTGTTTTTTTAAATAGTCTGAATGAAACTCTGCAGCTCTCAGTAGGTGATCAGCTAATCAGCGGGGGCTGTGTGTGACTCTTTGTTTACGCACCTAATGGCCACTCAGCCACAGCTCTCCCCCCCCCCCCCCTGTGATCTCCCAACCCCCCTGTCATCTCTCTTCTCCAGCAGTAACGTTTTAACTGTAGGTTTGTGTTCGCATATTTATGCTGTTGTTTCTATCGCGCATTGCCGATATGAAAGGGTCTGTGATGGAAATATCAAACATTTAATAAACGTTTTAAAAACAGTGACAGGGTCCAAACTCAGAGGTGGAAGAAGTATTCAGATTATTTACAGAGGTAAAAATACATATTAGAAGTAAATGTCCTGCATTCAAAATGGTCAATTGCCCAAGTGAAAAGTATTATCATCTGAAGGTAAAATGAATCATTATGTTATTAGTATTAAATACATAAGTATTTTTACAACTTGTATTTAGAAATACTCCGTTGTAATTATTGATGCATAAATGTGTTCATCCATTCAATGTGGCATCTGCTATAATGGGGTTATTGTAATAATACAATACATTATTTTGAATATTTGGACGGACACTATAATTTGCAGTTTTTTACTATGTTCAATCTTTAAATTTTCTTTAAAATAAAAAACATCTATATTGATTCTGACTCTTCTACATCCAACTCACAGGTTTATTATTACTTTGAGAAAAAAAGATTATTCATTTTCCCCTTTTAGAAGTGCAGTTATGGTCAATTGTTCTGGAAATGTCATTTTCGAGCCTGAGACCTGATAAACCGGCTTGGGGTCTAATAGGTTAATAATACAACACATTATAATATATGATATGATAATTACATTTACATTTTATTAATTTCTTATTTCATAGTTTCTCATTATTATTATTTTTATTTGTATCGCTGATCTTATTTTGTTAATCTGTGTGAATCTGTGCTATCCTGTTTTTCACTCTCACCCTGTTGTTGTTTGAACTACTGAATTTCCCCACAGCGATTAATAAAGGTCCATCTTATCTTAATGTATAAATTGATTTACTTCGATCTACTGTACTGTGTAAAAACACCACAACAATATTACAAAAAAATACTGCATATTAAAGCAAACTATTGTAAAGGTAAAAGTATGAGCATAAAAAATAAAGAAATGTAAACATTTACATTATTATGAGTATTTAATATATAAAGACTGTCAAAGAATATGTCTGTCTTTACTCCTAGATATTTAACCTATTCTATGTGTTGACATTTAAGACCAACCCTGCTTCTAATCTCCAGTAAGGAGAGACTCTCTGTAAACTAGTTAAAGGGTCTACCAAGATGCGAGGCTGATCAGATTTGACATGGCAAGCCACCTGTGCAGTCAGAACCTTTGACTGTGTGACTTGTGATGTGAATTTCTCCGGCCGATACTTGTATTAAATATCAGTGTTTGACATCAAAGCTCCAACTCTCCTCATCCCACACGGAAAGAAAGTATACGAACATATATGCCCATATATGGCAAATATATGCAGAATATATGTGCATATATGTGGATTAATAGGAGATATATGTGTCATATATAGCTCATATATTTCCACATATATGCCAAAGTCAGGTTCATATATTTGCATATATCTCCTACATAATGCCTCATATAAAGCTCATATATCTGTCTTTTTGCATATATGTCACACAGAATGCCTACATTTTTTTTTTAGGGCTGTCAGTCGATTCAAATATTTAATCGCAATTAATCGCATGATTGTCCATAGTTAAATCGCGATTAATCGCAAATTAATAGCACATTTTTTATCTGTTCTAGAGGAATATTTTATTTTTCAAGTTTTTAATACTCTTATCAACATATGAGTGGACAAATATGCTTTATGCAAATGTTTATTATCATTTGAACGATGACAAATATCCTCATGAATATTAAACACAACAACCTCTGAACATTACAAATATTCGCCTCAATTCAACCTGGAACCTCTCATACAATACAATGTGTGCGTGCGTGCGTGCGTGTGTGCGTGCGTGTGTGTGTGTGTTCGTTGGAGCTATGTGCAACTCAAGGCATATGCTCGAACGGGAGCTGCCTGGACGCTGCAATCATGTTGCGCACTATCCGTGCTGAGTGTGCTGACTTTTCGTAAAATGTCCCACTGTCTGGCTTCCTGCATAAAGTCAAGTGCTCGGCGCAGTTGTCAGCGAAATGTCGCTCCTCTGTTTTCATTTAAACAGCTCCTTATATCCGTTAGCGCTGCTAGCTAGCACCAGATGCTAACAACAACAATACACGTAAGGTCTCTCTCGCTCGCTCGTGCCACACATACACACACCCTCCCGGTCCTCCCGATGGCCAGTCGGTGCCTGCCGGTGAGCGTGGAAATGTGGTCTGCCGCAAGCGGGCAGCAGGAGCGGGCAGCAGGAGCGGGGCTGTCAGTATCACCTTTAGAATAGATGCTATTTTAAACTCGATGCGCTCTGGAACTACGGGGCGGCCGAGGACAAAAAATACACATGCGTTAATCGCGGTAAAATAATTAGTGGCGTTAATTTTTTTTTTACAATAAATGTATGTTAATGACTCATACATTTTGTGTGTTGTCTTTTTTTATGTAGGTAGGCTATGTATAAACCTTGAACATAGGTGTAAATAAACATATATGCACATATAGGCTAAACTTATATGCGCATATATGTTTTACATATATGTGCATTTATGTGCAACCTATATGTGCATATATGTGAAACCTATATGTGCAACCTATATGTGCAACCTATACTGTATGTGCATATATGTGAAACCTATATGTGCAACCTATATGTGCATATATGTGAAACCTATATGTGCATATACACTGCACCCATATATGTACATATATGTGTGTGCATATATGGATATATATGTACATATATGTTCAGAGACATATATGTAGGGGTGCAATTTCAGATATGTCACATATATGTTAAACATATATGTGACATATATTAAAAATATATAGGTTCATATATATTCCTTCCATGTGGGATGTCTCTCTGAGTCCTGACTCTCCATTGCTACAGAAGTTTCCCTTACAAAGACTATATATTATTGAATTACAATTAAGATAATAACATTATATATACTTTATTTGATCTAAAATATTGATGTTTTTTCGTTATAGTAGCCTGTGAAAACCATAACAAATAAGTGATTAACACAAACACAACTGCAGAGCTGCACACATTGCAAACAGACTAAGTTCTACTGTACTGTATTTGTGAATCAAGCGCCATCTCATGGTTAAATCATGTAATTCAACAAATGGGGGAAATTTGGCAACGCCCCCAGCCACTGGGATCCGCTGGGTTCACTTTTTATTTATGGATATTTTAAAAATCACTCCCCTTTTAAACTGTATTATTGTTTATTAATAACAACTTTTTTACTGTCATATAGTATTTTATACTATAAGAGAACAGATGAAAATCTATTCTCTTATTTTTTTACAACTATAATGATCATATTATATGTGTGATGTGTGATTGTTTACTATATATTTATTTGTTGTTCCCTCCTTTTCCCTTCACTATATCTGTAAAGCGTCTTTGAGCACCTGTAAAAGCGCTAACAAATTAAATCTATTATTATTATTATTATTATTATTATATAAATGTGTGCCTTTACCTCACTGAGCTGAGGTTATCAGAGCCTCTCAGTCTTTCAGGAGAGAGTTCTCTAAAGCTTCCCCCCCCCCCCCCCCCGCGGCCGCTTACACAGTAAATGCCAATGTTAATAAAAGCTGTATACGTTTTTTGGACACTTGCATACAAACAGAGCCGGCCCGACCCATTAAGCGACATAAACGGCCGCTTAGGGCCCCGCAGCCACTAAGGGGCCCCCTAGCAACACAAAAAAAATAATTACATTTTTTATTTTTTTTATTTAAAAAATAAATAAATCTCAGTACACAGTCGCCGTGATAAGTATGTTTAACTAATTGTGTTAATATGCTTAGATTGCCTACTCTCAAAGTCATGTATTATATTATTGAGTCAATAATATAATACATTAACCGTGCTTTACCTGAACCTCATCATGACACAAGAGAGGACAGCAGTATTCTAATTTCCTGTGTTCAGTGAATGCAACAGAGCAGGGGTCGGCAACCCCTGGAAAGTGTGCCACCACTGGCACGCGGCACCGTAACCAGTGGCACACTAGGAACAATTGGAATAAGTGTGGAAAATATTTAAATTGTATTTTCGGATCCTGAACGAGACCGCCGCCAGAGCGCGTCTCTCCGTTACCTGCAGAAGGAAGCCATGCACGCAACGCAGCCCCGCTCTCTTTAACTCCAGGCAACTTTCTGCCGCTTTCCTCCGTGGTGCTGATCGTTTCACCACGGAGGAAAGCACTTCACAAATTGCAGTACCCATAAGGAGCTGTACAAATGCAGCAGTTTTTGCTGGCTGTGTCTTTAGTTGAAAGCCCAGTGGCAATCTGCTAATCTCTCATCAAAATAATATGCTACAAAGGGGCGGACTGGCCACGTGTGCTCTGGAGAATCACAGAACGGACGATCGTCCTTATTATTATTATGCTGTTATAACCAATTATTTAAATGTGTTTGTTAAATTCGGCATCATGTAAGTTAGTGATGCTCCGATCGATCGGCCGGTGCTCTCTAAAAATGCCGATCGCGAGAGCCGATCGCATGACGTAAAATACATGACACTTTTCTCTGTGCACGGCAAAACAAGCTCTCCAAAATGGCTTCACCGGTCTGGCAGTGTTTTAAAGTGTCCGAATATGACGATAAAATAGCGGTATGCAACGTGTGTGAAGCAGAAATAAAATAAACATCTGTCTTATTGGCTGACAGGTACCTATTCTGTGAGCTGTGACAATGTTTAAAATAAACTGTCAAGTCGGACTCAGAGTTTTTGAAGATGGACAAAAGAAAACATTTTATTAAAAAAGACGACAATTCATGGTGGCTCACACAACAACCCCAGAGCCGCCACTTGAGCCAGGTAAACAAGGTATGTAAATGTCAGTAAACTTCCAAGTTATGCGAACATGTAAGCAAAGCATAAATTACAGCTACGTTGACGTTACTTTGAATCGCGGGGGTAAGCTAAACCGTTAGCAAGTAGCTATAGCTAATAGCTAATCTAAATGTTATGTTTTTTAGCGTTACCTGGTGATTTCAAAGAAAACTCTCTGGGAAATGTTGACTTACTGTTCGACATGAAGCTAGAAGCTACCTTACAGTACACAGTTGATCCGGAGTCCTGTCAGTTAAAGTGTTTCATAGTTAGCTTAGCTAAGCATCAACCTAGCACTGAAATATATGGATGTTATGTGACAATATTTCTGAGAAAAAGTCAGCTGAAATGGTGGCATAGTTGCCACTGCTTTACGTGTCAACAGCACGTTTGAACGTATTTGCAGCAGTAAATGTGGCTGTTTGGCCACTGACGTTGCCATAACAACACCTGAATTTAAATGTGCAACCTCTTTTTGTGACAGATTTTTGCAAGAAATTACAATTCTTCTGAATGATATTCCTATTGACAGCTAGTTTATATGTGAACATTATGAGATGGACAGCGAGAGACAATAAATGAAAAACAGTTATGAATTACTATATGAAAAAACAACAATACAGTTTAAGTGATTTGTAAAATATCCATAAAGAAAAATCTGTTTACAGTTCTGTTTCATATGGGTGTTGAGAGATGTATCCATAGATCTCTTAATTTTGCTCTCAAAGTGCACCAGATTGAAGCTTTTAACTTCAATATTTAAAAAAAATAAAATCCTGGGGGAGCATGCCCCCGGACCCCCCTAGAAGAGGTTAGGTCCATGGTGTTTACATGCTTATTTATACAATATGTGTGCTTATGCTAACATCATAAGACAAAAGTTGGTTCCGTGTTGTGTGTAGTGAGAACGCGCTAGAGTGAGGGGGGCCCCCAAGCCAAAGCTCACTTGGGGCCCTCAAAAGTCTAGGGCCGGCCCTGCATACTAAAACCATTATTTAAAAAAAAAAACTATTTCACATAAACCTCTGGTTTTTACTGGGGCTGGGGCAGTTCAACTTGATTTGGGGGGGGTGGTGCGCTATTTATAGTTTATGGGCGCTGTACGCAATATAGGCGTAGTTCTGTTAGTATAAGATAATAAGATGTACTTTGTTGATCCAAAATCGGGAAATTGTGTGTTATGAAATTTAAAAAAATATATTATTATTTAATTTTTAACTTTTTAAAATTTTTAATTATTTTTAATTTTTGGCGCCCCCCATTGATTGATGTGCCCTTAGCATTTGCTTATACTATCTATGCCAAGGACCGGCCCTGCTCTACGGCCATTGTCTGTTGAACATTGGCAACGCTTAGATTGTTTTCAGAGCAAGGGGCTTTAGTCGGGGCCTGTTTTTCAACCGTAATTATAGTTTTAAATAGGAAATGATCGCCCGGATGATATACTCAGATGTTATTAGTCCCTGTCATATCAATGATGGGGGCTGGTCTGGATACTTCTAAGGAGTTACATTTCGGCCATATGTTGTCTATGGGGGGGCCGTTGTTCGGGCATTTGATTATTTTGGTAATATGGAAAATGTTTCCGAACCAGTGATGTTTTGTGTTTTTTAATTCGCCGGGTGCAGCATTGGCGAATACATCACTCCAGCCGTTACACGGGTGAAAACACAATTACTTATCACAGTGTGTTATCAACACAAAGGGGAAATACTACCGGTGAAACTACTAATGCTAACACACATAGCACCCAGGGGTTTCCGTAGAACTCTATCGGCCTTCTTTTACTTAAGAGCCGGTACATGGTGTTAACCTAAGTGTTGGGCTTAGTTGCTGGTCAAATTGGTTTCTACAGGTTATGATGCCAACTCTTTCAAATCAGTTCTAACTTCTCGTAACGTCCGAGAAGGAGGATCAGTGGGTGCACAATGTGTGAGGTGGTGCCAAATTGCTCCTTTTATTGTTTTACCTTTACTTACCCGCAAAAAAAGTGATTCGCGGGTGGTGTTTTTTCCAAAGCTTTTTTCTGGGTTCGGTTCTGGGTAAAACAAAGATGATGCGGGTCGGGTCGCGGGTGTTGCATAATAAATATATTAAAATAATAATAATTTAGTTTAATGTTTAAATCCTCAGACCTCTCCCCCGCGGGACTGCGGGGTTAATAGTAACCTCTGCAGCACATCAATCTGCTGCTGAGCGCGCCACATTCAAAATGGCTGAGGTGAAGGTAGAGCTCGGAGGATACAGCATTTTCAATAACACTTCCTCAAGAGCGAAATCCAACGTCTGGGAGGCTTTTGGTGTCATCCTAGATGGAGAAAATAACCAACATCCCACGCTTTTTGAGACAAATATGCAACTGTGTGTGTTAATAATTGCACGTTTTCACTGGTCATATATATGCGGGTTCGGGTCGGGTTGCGGATCTTGTGCCGACGGGTCGGGTCGGGTTGCGGAACTAATTGGCAATATGTGCGCGTAGCGGGGCGAGTTCGGTATTGCACGTCGCGGGTGCGGGGCGGGTCTTGAAAATCAGACCCGTGCAGGACTCTGCTTCAGGATCCTTCCCCACCTGTTGGACCTGTGTAGACAAAACTTGGGTAAGGTCAGTCAAAACTTTCATGTAGTCGTCAGTCTCAATTTGCCACTCATCCAACACTGGGCCATGCCCCGCCTCCCTTGGAGGACCAGGCATGGGCCGACCCATCAGCAACTCATGGAGTGTGTCTGACCATTTGGTGAACTTCTCATAGACATTAGACTCGAGCCAATGGTAAAGTGTCTAACCAAGTTAGCTTTGTGCTATGAAATGCTTTTGCTATTTTTCCTTTCAGCGTTTGATTTGTCCTCTCAACCAGTCCCTGTGAAACGGGATGATACACTGACCCGAACCTGTGTGTGATCCCTAGTTCTGCTTCTACCTTGGCTAGTTCCTTGTTGTTAAAGTGGGAGCCATTATCCGACTTAATGTGTCTGGGGACCCCATAGCGAGGTATTAGTTAGTTTCTTAATCATTTCACAACTGATTTTGCATTTTCATTTTTGCAGGAGATAGCTTCTACCCACTTCGTGAATCTATCTACCATGACTAACAGGTATCTGTACCCCCTAACCCTGTTTTCAGCTCCCATATCAGTCATTCAATGGTTTTTTGGGTGATTTTCTTGCTGACATGTGTTGGGCAGTGACGGCGCCAGGGTATGGCTGGGCTAGGCTACAGCCATACCAATAAATGGCTTAGCCCCACCTTAGCCACAACTTAGCCCCACCATGAACAATTATGTTAAAGTCCGCCAACTCGCGGAGTAAATTGCACAGACAGCAGTTAGTCAGATTGATTTCAGTAACCACTTGTCTGGAAATACCGAAGACTAGAAACTGTTTTGAAAACTTTTTTCACGTAGTGATCGTCTTCTCAATAGAACACCTTTGATAATGTCTTCTGGCCAATCAGAATCACGATAATGGCGTGGTGTTGTTGCAAGAAGTCCTGACGGAGAATACTTTTGCTGTAGTACATCTCTATGTACATCGACCCAACACCGCGGGGTCATTACGTGTTGATTTCTATCAACGCGTAATGACATAAGACCCCACGGTTTGATGATTGATAGGTGTGTGGGCTGTCTTTCATTTTGACACACAGCACAATGGGGGAGAATCCCCCCAGACCCCCCTGCAGGGGTTGGGTTTTCGGCATGTCAACTCTTTCACCTATGGGGAAATTGCAGGATTGGCACCAGGTCGCCCTTTTTATTTACTACAACACAAATGTGCCTTTTTATTTCATACAGTTCTATTTGGATTGAGACAGGGAAATAATCTAAACCTCACGCGTGGCGTTTCACTGTCAAGGGGAGCGTGTACGGTGTAGCCTATGTAACTACATTGCAAATACTGACTTGAGCCCCACCACTGTATGGGTTAGCCCTACCATAGATTACCCAACAAAAATACTCTGGCGCCGCAACTGGTGTTGGGCCATGTGCTTGCTTCATCAACAGGTGACAGAGCTCTGCAGGTGCAACTAGACGTCCGTCATGTGATCTCCATGTTCCTTCCTTGTTTGTGGCTCCGCCTATTAGCCACTGGTTCTGTTCATACGGTCATGCCTTTTCTTGTATTTTCTTTATGTCGTCTTCAGTTAGTTCTGGGAGGGAAGTAGTCTATACTACCATCATTTGGTTTGTGTATCCTCCAGCTTTCTTTGCTGCGGCGTCTGTTGCGTCATTTCCTTTTTCAATTTACACTTCATTACTGCCACTTGTGCAGGGAGTAGCACTGCTTTCAGCAGTTCTTGGAGTGCCGTGGCATGTTTTACTGGGGTGTGGGCCGTGGTGAGGAATCCTCTTCTCATCCATTGTGGTTCATCGACATGTACATATGCAGAGTCTGTATAGATGTTTACTTGTTTCCCCTTCTGCAATTTGTAAAGCTTTTGTTAGTGCAATTATCTCTGCCAGTTGAGCAGAGGCTGGTTGAGGAATGATTTCTGCTTCGAGTTTTGTCATCTGGTTTCCCTCCTGTAGCACCACCGCATAGGATGCAACATTCCCGTCAGGTCCCTTGTAGCAACATCCATCACTGTAGATTATTAGCTCGGCGTTTGGTAGAGGTTCTGTTGCCATGTCTTCTCTGAGTTTGAGGTATTTTGCTGCGACATCTTCCCAGTTGTGGGGTAGATGGGTGTCCATGACCATCCCTCTGTTGGAGGGGCAAAGGAGTCTGGTGGGATTGTTTTCGCGGCCAGCAAAGCGTGTTCCTGTGACGGAAAGTGTACTGCCGGCGAGCGCTGGAGTCTCGCAGCGGCGAAACTGGGGCTCCGTGGTAAACTGTGGTAAAATGAAGAGCCGTTTGGGAGCCGAAATGATCCCGCTCACTAAAAAGAGCCGGAATTCCCATTACTAATACGTACAGAGATAGTATCTATAAGGGATGGCTCAATTCAAAATTCAAGTCACGTGACACGACATGACGTCACCCCCACCCTCCCACTTACTTCATCTTTTTCATCAGCCAGCATCCTTAAACCATCTGTTAGTAGTATTACCAATCCTGTTTCAATCACATTAGTATAAAAAAAGGTAGCCTCTCTGCGCATGCTAGCTTGCCTTAGAGCAGGGTTGCCAACTTTGGGTACCTGGCTGGAGTGAGATTTTGATATGGGTTTAATTACACATATGCGCACGAAATGACTGCTATCGTGTCAGCAGCGGGACCATAGCATATATATAGGATATATATACCATATATACAAATACACAATATTGGACACAGACTATAAAGGACACACAGTTTCATTCACTAATGAAAGTCAAACACATGTTTGTTTCCACTGTTTTATTGTGTGCCTGTCGCGATAAGCAATTAATTGACTTATTGTACGATTAATAAAAATGAACTCGATAAATTGCCATTTACATGAGGATGTGACTATCAGTTTGAAAGGATGTACTTGAATTATTATTATATATTATCATTATGTCAGTGGTCTAAAATGGTCATACAACGGCGCCGACAATATTATCGGTTATCGCAATAATTTCCGGGAAAATGTATACAACAAAATAAATTATCGTGAGAGGCCTATATATGAAACACACACACACAAACAAATCTACAGACTTACTCCAAACTGCCAAACATATTAATTAACACACTCTCATTCTCATATACTCTTTGACTCTATTTTGGCCTAGTAGAACAATAAGCAGCAGACTTTTATTTTTGTATCATTTTGAAATACTAACATAAAATACACATTCTGGTACTCTCTTGAGAAGAAAAATAAATAAATCTATTACTCCACGACATATTTAAAAAAATGAATGCCATTTGATTCAAGATGGCGCCTGTGTCGGCCCGCCGCTCGCTCAGCTGTCTACCTATAGCTTTTTTTTTGTTTTATGTTTGTCAGAATGTCTCTGCTCTGCTCGTCTATGATCGCCAAGCTCTCCTCCACCTCAGACCCTCACTGGAGTTGATACTGCTGCCCAAAACCACATCTGGCAACCAAAAATCGTCCCCCCCCCCCCTCTTCTGTTGGATATACCCACCTACCTGCGCCGGTTGCCCCGCATCCTGCCTCGCCGAAAGCGCTTCAGACGACGGGGAAAGCGTGGTGGTGCACTGGTCCACCTAAAAGCTTACCTGACGGCTTCTTCCGGGACCTATCCACGCCTCGGATGTCATGGCCCTCCCGCTGCACGCCATGTGAGGGATCGGTGGATTCGCCCTGTCTTTCCGGAGCTACGGACTCTGCTGGATCCGCTGGCAGCTCCTCCTGTCCGACTGACTGCTCCTCCTGTCCGACTGGCAGCTACTCCTGCCCGCCTGACTGCTCCCGGCCCGCGCGGCGTTCACCACGGACATCTTCGTCAGCTGAGACGATCTACACCGTCGGCAAGCCCGGAGCAAAAACTACGTCTGGCTTTGCTAAATGCTAGGTCGATAGCTAACAAAACGTTCCTGCTGAACGACTTCTTCACCTCCCGTGAACTGGATTTCATGTTCCTGACGGAGACCTGGGCACACGCTGGCGAGTACACATCATTCTTTGATCTTCTTCCTCCTGACTGTACATTCTTCAGCTCCCCCCGTGCCACCGGCCATGGCGGGGGCATAGCTTCGGTGTTTAGAGCTAGCCTCCAGTGCCGATTGCTACACCATGTCACTAGCTATGCTAGCTTTGAGTTGCAGCTTTTTGAACTGAATCCGGCCTCGCCTATACTCTGCGCAGTTGTGTATCGTCCGCCAAAGCACAATAAGGATTTCATAAATGACTTTTCTGACTTTCTGTCCGGGATCATGGTGAATTATGATCGTGTTTTGATCTCCGGAGACTTCAATGTCCATGTGTGTTGTGAGTCCAAACCTCTGGTTAGGGACTTTTTAAATCTCCTTGATTCTTTTGGTCTTGTTCAGTCCGTGGCTGGCCCAACACACGAAAAAGGACACACTTTGGACTTGGTATTGTCGTTTGGACTGTCTGTATCTGTGGATGAAATATGTGCAGCAACGCGTATCTCAGACCATTTACCGGTTCTGTTTACAACCTCCATCCCTTCCGCAGGAGTCGAATCACGTGCCCCTGCGCGTCGTCTGCGTTCGATTAACCCCTTGACTGCCTCACAGTTCTCTGATGTTTTTAATGCTTCTCCTATCTGTAAATTAGATGTGGACTGTGTTTTTAATGCTGATGAGCTTCTCTCTATATTTGACTTGACATGCACACCAATACTGGATTCTGTTGCTCCTTTTACGCTTAGACGCAACAAAGTTCTATCAGAACCGTGGCTCAATGACTGTACTCGTGCTCTCAGACGCGCTTGCAGGCGTGCTGAGAGAAGGTGGAAAAAGGATAAACTCCATGTCTCCCTGGAAATCCTTCGTGCTTCCCTGTCTGACTACCAGACGGCAGTCAAAGCAGCCAAAACAGAGCACATTTCTCTGTTCATCTCTAAAAACAGCCACAAACCTCAGGTTCTTTTTAATGTCCTCAACTCCATCATTAATCCCCGTGATGTTTCTTCTGTTGTGCCATCGCCTGCTCTCTGCGATAAGTTTCTTAAATTTTTATTGGAAAAATATCTGCTCTTAGGCTAGCTCACACTAGTGCTACCCCCGATCCTGCTCCCTCTCTGTGCCCTGCTGTCCTCGACCACTTTGAGCCTATTTCCCTCTCTTCTCTCTCGGACATAGTGGAGCACCTGCGACCGACAAGCTGCTCCTCGGACAGCATTCCCTCACGCCTTCTCAAAGAGGTTTTTCATTCAGTTGGAGCAAGTATTTTATTACTTTTAAACACCTCTCTTACCTCAGGATGTGTCCCAGCTGCCTTTAAAACATGCCGTGGTTACCCCACTACTTAAAAAGAAAAGTCTCGACCCCTCCACTCTCGCAAATTTTAGGCCCTTCTCCCAGCTACCGTTTTTATCAAAAGCCCTGGAGCGCGTAGTCTACGCCCAGCTGCAGTCTTTTTTAATCCTTCATGGCATCCATGAAAAGTTTCAGTCTGGCTTCAAACCCATGCACAGCACTGAAACAGCCCTTTTAAGAGTTTTTAACGATCTGCTCCTAGCCGCCGACTCAGGTAGCCCAGCTGTCTTGGTGCTGTTGGACCTGACAGCTGCCTTCGACACCGTGGACCATGGCATCCTGCTGTCACGGCTTGAACAGTCCGCTGGCATCACAGGCTCTGCCCTCGCATGGTTCAGGTCCTACCTTAAGGACCGTAGCTTTTCAGTGCAGCTAGGTGCCTTCTCCTCTGCCAAAGCCCCTCTTACCTGTGGGGTCCCCCAAGGCTCGATTCTGGGCCCCATCCTGTTCCTACTATACCTACTGCCCCTAGGTTCTATTCTAACAAAACACAACATTCCCTTCCACTGCTACGCTGACGACGTCCAGATGTATCTCCCGCTCAAAGCAAACATAACACAGTCACTACAGCAGTTGATGGACTGCTTAACGGAGATCAAATCCTGGCTGAGCAACAACTTCCTGACTCTTAACGAGGGCAAGACGGAGGTCATCTTTTTTGGACCACAACCTCCAGCCTCTCAGGTTGATATTCTGGGCTCCCTCCAACTAAACATCCTCCCCTCGGTCATGAACCTTGGCGTGACCTTGACGAACACTTTTAAATTCGATAAGCAGGTCAGCAGCGTAGTCAAATCCTGCTTTTTTAAAATAAGACTATTGGCCAAAACCAAGTCCTATTTATCTTTTAAAGACATGGAAAGGGTCATCAACGCCTTTGTGACCTCGAGACTGGACTATTGCAACGCTCTGTATGTGGGTATGGACCACGCGTCAATTAAACGCCTGCAGCTGGTCCAAAATGCAGCTGCACGTTTGCTGACTGGACACAAAAAGCGCGACCACATCACCCCAATTCTGGCCTCACTACACTGGCTTCCAGTTCAGTTCAGAATTGATTTTAAAATCCTTTTATTCGTTTTTAAAGCTCTAAATGGGCTGGCTCCGGCCTATATAGTTGAACTCCTCCAGCGCTACACCCCAGCCAGAGCTTTAAGGTCTGCTGACCAGCTGCTGCTGGTAGTGCCGAAGACTAGGCTCAAAACACGAGGGCACCGAGCCTTCGCAGCAGCTGGCCCGAGGCTCTGGAACACTCTGCCCCTCCATGTGAGGTCGGCCCAGACCCTAGGGGTTTTTAAATCATATCTAAAAACTCACTTCTTCTCTCAGGCTTTCTAGCTAGAGCGGAGCACGACTACTGACATTTCCCTGTGTATTGTTTTTTATATTTGCTGTTGCTAAATGACTGTCTTTTTTACAATTGCACTGCAGTAAAATGTTTTATTACATGTACAGCACTTTGGCTCGACCAAACATCGTTTTTAAATGTGCTTTATAAATAAAATTTGATTTGATTTGATTTGATTTGATTTAGTTTTTTGTTACATTGTTCTGAAAGCTGAACCTGCTGATCCTCACAGAGAGAAGAGTGTGAATTACTTGACATTGTGGATAAGGGTGGATAGCCCCCATTGTTCTGTGTGTCAAAATTAAAGACAGCCCACACACCTATCAATCATCAAACCGTGGGGTCTTATTTCATTACGTGTTGATTTCTATCAACACGTAATGTTGTATCGATGTATATAGAGATGTACTACAGCAAAAGTATTCTCCGTCGGGACTTCCTGCAACAACACCACGCCGTTATCTTGATTCTGATTGGCCAGAAGACATTATCAAAGATGTTCTATTGAGAAGACGATCACTACCTGACAAAAGTTTTCCAAACCGTTTCTAGTCTTCGGTATTCTTGTTTTTGGCGTGAGAATAGTTTGGGCAGCGTGAGAGCGTGAGATTGAGAGTGAAAGCGTGTGTCACACGCCAGATGCGTGAGAGTTGGCAACCCTGCCTTAGAGGGGAGAAATATCGCTGCTCTGATATCAAGCAACGGAAAAGCTGTTTTATTTCTTATGGATTATCAGAACATTTCAAAGGGGACGCAGTCACATTGGATTAACCTATGGATTAACTACACCATCGTTTTTATCGTTTTAATGCCATTGAAGACCAGTTTAGACCAGACAAAGACAAAGGTAAGCCATGTTAGCGTTGTGGGCTACCTAGCACCACTTGTTTTGTTGATAACGTTTGTATCTTTCAGTGTTGAGGTGGGCACCGTTAGATTCTGTGTCTCCTTGCGATCATAAACGATGTGTTGGATGTGCAGCTAGGATAAGTAATAAGGGAGCTAGGAGTGATTATCGGTGCAGTAATAGGTTAGCATTTTTTGCTCGGGTCATTTAGATGCTTCTTATGAGACTTGTGTTTTGTTTTGGTAAAAATGGTTTGTATTGTCAATTAGCTGAGATTATTCCCGTTAATCTGGTATAACACATTAATAGGTTCTTAAATATTAAGATCCCCTGAGACACAGTGTCGTGAAAAAAAAAACTAAAGTACCCGCCGGCAGGGACCTTCGGGCTTAACAGGTTAATTTAACAGCGTTTAATAAAACAGTGGTACAATGATACCACAAATTTGCAAATGGTGACTCGGGCCGATTGTGCTCTCTCTCCGTCCTCGTGGTGGGATGGCTGGAAAAGAGACCGACTTCCTGTTGGCTTCCCATATTATCATCTGTAGTCTCCTCCATGGATGTATAATAAGAACTGGATACAGCGTGGGAGGCGGGGCCTCATTCATTCCTATGAGAGTTGCTCATTAGCGCATGATGATAAAATTGCCCAACTTTTGAGAGAGTGAAACATCACAGATTACCCGGCATGCCTGAGAAGTACCCGTATGTGCACTCATAGCGCAAGCGCAACTTTAACCAAAATGCTTGTTCACATCAAGCACGTCAATTTGCATACACGTAACAGCACCGCACGTTCATGACAGCATGGTAATGATTTGTTATTATGATGAATTTGATAGCAGCTAGCGGCTAGCTAGTAATTATGCTAATGTTCACATCAATCGTTATGTACTTATATTACGGTGAACAGGATCTAGTGATATCCAACAACAGAGCTTCATTTAGCATGAAAGAATTATTGCACTGTGTATATATATATATATATAGTGCAATAAGCTTCTTAGTGCAATAATAAGCTACAGGGACGTTAATTTAACTGTATTTAATACAACATTTACGGTACAAGATTTACATCATACAGCCCATGTAGTATAATATTTTACAAATGATGAATTACAGCAAACATGTGCAATATATCCATTATTACAGCTCCGTGGGCTGGCAGTAAGGCGATATGGTCCGTTGTTATTGTGCATCCATGAGTAAAGAGAAACTCATGTAGTGCTGAACACGTAACATGAACGTGCCGGGCGGCGCGGTCCCGTGGGTTAGATGCGCGTTCATAATGCAGAGGGAAATAACTCTCAGAATAACGTTATTAGCACATTTTTACAACTTGAGGAACGAATGTTTTTAATAAGGGCTATACAAGTGTTCATACTGGGTAGTTTATTTAGTTTAAAAAAAATTATCCAACGATTTACAGTCCACTCTTTCCCCATGTAAGTCAATGGGAAAAAGTGTTTCCGGGTCTGGCAACCAAACAGAAGTGTAGTACCGCCGTTTGGTCACCACGAATATTTTCATCTGAGTCTGGCGCACTTCCTGGGGGCTTGGTCTCCTCCCATTGGCTTTGCGTCGAGACTTCCTCTTTGGCTTCATGTTGATGTGGCATAGATCGTCTCCCGTGAGTGATTAATAACGTTTAATGTATAACACCACAGGTCACTCTCCTTATAATCTCATTCATAACATACTGTTTGCTCCATGCTAATAGCTACAAACAGGGTAGGAATTTCACGGCGGCCATGACGTTGCCCCTCGGTCTGGCCATGATGCCCCGAAAATAATTATACGTCCTACGGCCACCATGGCCTTTGTGCCCCTCACACTGTTAACATCTCTAAGTTGCTTTAAAGCAGGGTTGCCAACTTTGGGTACCTGGCTGGAGTGAGATTTTGATATCATGGGTTTAATTACACATATGCGCACGAAATGACTGCTATCGTGTCAGCAGCGGGACCTTAGCATATATATAGGATATATATATACCATATATACAAATACACAATATTGGACACAGACTATAATTCACTAATGAAACACATGTTTGTTTCCTCTGTTTTATTGACTTATCGTACGATAAATAAAAATGAACTTGATACATTTCCATCTGCATGAGGATGTGACTAGCAGTTTGAAAGGATGTACTTGAATTATTATTATATATTATCATGATGTCAGGGGTCTAAAATGGTCATACAACGGTGTCGACAATATTATCCTTTATCGCAATAATTTCCGGGAAAATGTATCCAACAAAATGTATTATCGTGAGAGGCCTATACATGAAACACACACACACACACACACATCTACAGACTTACTCCAAACTGCCAAACATATTAATTAACACACTCTCACTCTCATATACTCTTTGACTCTATGTTGGCCTAGTTAGTAGAACAATAAGCAGCAGACTTTTACTTTTTTATCATTTCTACTGGATCTTAGATCTGCGCATGCGCAATACGGGTCGGCAGTTGCGAGAGAGTATTTGTGTTGGGTAATCTATGGTAGGGCTAACCCATACAGTGGTGGGGCTCAAGTCAGTATTTGCATTGTAATTACATACACACTCCCCTTGACAGAGAAACGCCACGCGTGAGGTTTAGATTATTTCCCTGTCTCAATCCAAATTGAACTGTATGAAATAAAAAGGCACATTTGTCTTGTAGTAAATAAAAAGGGCGACCTTTAGCTAATCCTGCAACTTCCCCACAGGCGAAAGAGTTGACCTGCTGAAAGCCCAACCCCTGCAGGGGTCTGGGGGGATTCTTCCCCAGGAGATTTTTTGAAATACTAACATAAAATACACATTCTGGTACTCTCTGGAGAAGAAAAATAAATAAGTCTATTACTCCAAGACATATTTAAAAAATGAATGCCATTTTAGTTTTTAGTTACTTTGTTCTGAAAGCTGAACCTGCTGCTCCTCACAGAGAGAAGAGGGAAGAGGCTGTGAATGACTTTACATTGTGGATAAGGGTGGATAGCCCCCATTGTTCTGTGTGTCAAAATGAAAGACAGCCCACACACCTATCAATCATCAAACCGTGGGGTCTTATTTCATTACGTGTTGATTTCTATATAGAGCTGTACTACAGCAAAAGTATTCTCCGTCCGGACTTCCTGCAACAACACCACGCCGTTATCTTGATTCTGATTGGCCAGAAGTATCAAAGATGTTCTATTGAGAAGACGATCACTACGTGACAAAAGTTTTCAAAACCGTTTCTAGTCTTCGGTATTCTTGTTTTTGGCGTGAGAATAGTTTGGGCAGCGTGAGAGCGTGAGATTGAGAGTGAAAGCGTGTGTCACACGCCAGATGCGTGAGAGTTGGCAACCCTGCTTTAAAGGCGTCAGAACAGTGGTCTGATATCTGAACTGCATTATGCTGCGTTCACACCGGACGCATTGCTCTAATCGCTCGAGTTTCACCGCGGCTGTCGGCTGTGTTTACTCCTGTCATTCAAATCAGGACGCGCTGGAGAGGGGGCGGGGCTTATATCCATGTAAATACTGTGGTAGAAACCAACTACAACAAAATAAACATATTTTACCATGATTTAATTGTAATACACTTTTTCAAAATGATGCTGAAGTAACTAAATACTGATAACGGTTAGAAAAACCATGAATTAATGCTTTGATAAGTGTGCAGACAAGACGGCAGGTGAAAAACCTTTTAAAATGCTTGTTTTTCTGAATGGAGATCGGATCGATCAGGCTAAGCTAGCGTTGTATCTGCTCCGTCCAAACTCACAACAACATGATACAGACACAGATACAACAGCGACTGTATTCACCATGACACAGAAAGTCTGTGTTTTGTTCATGTATAACTTTTGTCCAGTTTCTGAACAGATATGAGGAGCTGTGAGCTCTGTGTGCTAACAGCTAACGGCTGATGTTTTGGTTTTCTGATTCAACGTCAGTGACGGCAGGCTGAGATCCTCACCGCTGATTGGCTCCCGCGAGAAATGGAATATATTTGTTACATATTCATATATTTTTAATTTGATTTGGATTTGTGAATGGGAGAAGTAGTAGATAGAAAACATACCAACCACTAATTATTCAAAGTAGAGTATTTCATTTTATATACGGCATAGGCCTGTATGATGATATAATGTTTGACATTATTGATATCAAAAAAGTGATTTGTTTTCAATGTCATTCGTGTGTTTTTCTTAACAGAAAGTGTAGTTATTTATTTGAAAGCTCCAAATCCAAATGTTTCCCTCCTTGGTCCCTCCTTGGTGCCCTGGCATGTGGCCTTTGTGGCCTTTGACACCAAATGCCAAATGGCCTTGCCCCTAAAATGACGAAATTCCAAGCCTGGCTACAAACAATAATACTGGGATATACCGGAAGTCGAGTGGAATGAACATCTGGTTTCAGAATAAAACGGTTTCAAAATAAAACAGTGTATTCAATCAAATATAATCAATTAAATGATTGTATAACCCATAATGAAAATGCTTCATATTTTATGATTTTCTATATTTATAGTATAAACAAAGTGGTTTGTTAAATTGAGTGTGTAAGGCCTATAATGGTTTATGGGTGTCACTGATAAGAGAGGAGGCAGTTTCTTCCCTCTTCCTACAGCGGTGCACAAGGAGGGGGGCTCCTGACTTAAGGAGAAATACATTGAGACCCCAAAAAGGTGGTTATGTCATAGCCGAGAATAATATTTTTCAAGTCCTGCAGAGTAGGGGTTATGTCCTTTTTACACAAACATGGGAAGGTGTGTCTTATGCCATAGCCATAGAATATGTCTGGTCATGTCCAGTCCTGTACATCAGAGGCCATGCCCAGTTTCCACAAATATGGGTATGGAGGAGAGAGAGAGAGGGTTCCCCTGGTATACTCTCTCCCGGTAAAGCTCTCTCCCTGGAGAGCTGGGTTTTTGCTCTCGGTAAGGTTCTCTCAAACTTGGTAACTATTGCTTAAATCTCTGTGGATTGAATGCTGAGTGAATGTTTGGATGAAAGTTTTAAAAACTAGGATTTCTAACTGATCATTCTGAGGAGCTGACCTCTTAATGTGTCAGGCTATAGGTTGTGAATGTTAGAATCTTCGATCCACGAGGAGATCCCTCTGGGTTCTGTAGGAATTCAATCTGAACATTTTGAGGAACTGACCTCTTAATTGTGTCAGGCCATAGTGTGTGGATGTTAACCCCGTCGATCTGTGAGGAAATTCCTTTTGGATTTTGTCGGAAGACTTTAAATGTATGAACTATGAATTAAGGTTTTAGATTAGAAAATAACCCCAGCATGATATGTTTAGTATGATTATAATGTTGTAAAGAGAGAAGGTAAAAACCCTGTATTAGTTTAGACCTATTTTTCTTTAAATAAACTGATCCCACCTTTTGGATTGGGACAACTTAAAAGACATATGTGCTCTCCTCTCTTGCTTCAAAGGTAAGATTGCACCCTGCCACACTCACTCTTATGTAGGGCCACACCTCATTTACTGTTATCAAAATCCTTCGGGGTCGCTTAAACAGATTTAGCGGGTCGTCTGAATTGAAACAGCAGTTAATTGAACCTGGTTCTTCAGGAGTAAATAGAGGT
The DNA here is from genome assembly GCA_902827135.1 of Harpagifer antarcticus. Lineage (NCBI taxonomy): Eukaryota > Metazoa > Chordata > Actinopteri > Perciformes > Harpagiferidae > Harpagifer > Harpagifer antarcticus. The sequence goes on along the minus strand of CADEHL010001114.1, from coordinate 343,022 downwards.
GAGATCTTGCTGACATTGGTGGATCTGAGCCAAGCAGTAAACTTACATAGACTCAATAACTTCTGCTAGGTCAATTAGTTGGTCTGAGTAATTTGCCCGAATAAATTATCAGCTCCTCCCGACTCCTACACTGGTTGTACATACTGTATGTGTAGACAGATGTGAAGCATTCAAAATGTGCATATGATATGTTAAGCTTGTGGTCAAATGCCACATATCCAGACCAGATTAAACCAGAGAGTCGAACATCCCCGGTCATACATTTTATTTACAATTTCATAACTTTTAGTGAGTTGGACGGTCAAGTTTTGCTGGTGAAAAAAATATAGAAAAACAAGTGCTGGGACTCAGTTTAACTTTCTCCACAGTTTCTACCATATAGTCAAACAGATTGAAAAAATAACTATGAATATGTAAAATTTATAAATAATTGATGGCATTTGACTTTGAAGAGTTGTGTGTGGCTTCGGGCAGTTAGATCTAAACAAACTCACATGGGAGGAATTGTATCTATGACACCCA